>CM044905.1:93458386-93534021 GCA_024500145.1 Gentiana dahurica var. dahurica | reverse complement strand
TGTTAAGGCCATATTTATATGATTATTAAAGGGTTATTTCATTATTATTTTCCCCACATTTGCATAATTTACATGAGAATTAAGGGTTTAAGTGTAAATATTGAGTAAAGATGATTTTAAGAGGGTTGTATGCAAAATTGATGATTTTAAGTGTTGATTTAATGGAATTATTATTATTTGGATTTTATTACATTTTTGCATTGTTTATTTATCATGTAGGTGTTGATTTTCGTGCATATAATGAGGATAAATGAAGCTCAAGACGAATTATTCAAGATAGAGTTGGAATTGGCTCAAAGAAATTGGATAAAGATGATGAAATCCGACCTCAAAGCAGTCCAGCCGAGCGTCTGCATCCCGTCCACCAGACGGGCGTTTGATTTCTTGGACGAGCGTCCAGGAGAGGAAATCACATACAGAGAGTTTGGACGCAGCATGGACGGACGTCTAGAGCAAAGTCAAGATCCACCAGACGGGCGTCCACAAGACTGGAAGAGCGTCTGCTGCCGACTTAGTCATAACCGACTTAAAATCCTATAAATAAAGCGGCAGCCCCAACCCTAATTTCATACCGATATACCACATAATTGAGATCGCAATTTTACACCAAAAAGCTGCGGCCATAACCCTAATTCCATAGAGATGAACTTCTCCAACCCAACAATCATCTTCAACATGATTGTTGGCTAAAAGCCTTGCAGGAGTCGACGGAGGAAGCCTATCAACAACACAAACCAACTAGAGAGTTCGATGCTTATGTTTAGTGAGTTTATTTCATAGTTTTTCATTACTTTGGATCTGCTTTTGTATTGTTTAAGTTTTATTGAATTAGGATTTGATGAAACGATCTATGTTTAATTTATGCTTGAATAAATTTATGAAAGTCCGTTTATTTAAGTTCTCTTTTATTCAAAGTAATGCATCTAATTGTGTTGTAAGAGATTATGCATGATTAGTTGAGTAAGAGTTTGGAAACGATCTCGTGATCCTGCTTTTGATTGCATGTTTAGTTTACTTGAAAAGATAAACGAAACCCTAGAATTTGGTTGAAGAAATTTAATTGACTTCGTGAATAAATCACTACTAAAAACTATGTCTTTTTAATCACCATCTAGTTGGGATTGTTGGTTGATAGGTGGAATCTAGTTGCCTCGCTGTGTTTTCCTTTAATTGTTTCAATCAGAATCGTTTAGATTAAGTTTAGCTTAAGTTTTAGTTTTTAAACCTTTAGATTTCCTGCAACTTTTCTGCAATTTTCTGCTTCAGTTCGTAGTTAGACGCTCGTCCGCAATAGCAGACGCCCGTCCATTAGGTTTAGTTTTCAGACGCTCGTTCACTTTAGTGAACGCTCGTCCGCCTTTCTGTTTCCTTATTTTCTGCTTGTTTTTATTTCTGTTTTCTGTTTTCAATTCTTAGGTTTAGGTTTTAGTTAGTTTCAGCTTTAGTTTAGATAGATAATTGTGACATAATTGATATAGATTTATATTTGAATACGATAAACATTCCACTCCCTTAGGACGACCCGTTAACACCCTATACTACGATCCTTATACTTGGGGTGTTTCGGTTGATAAATTATAAAACTAGTTTTTACCGAACAAGTTTTTGGCGCCGTTGCCGGGGAGTTGATAACGGTTGTCGGATTCTTCATAGGACAGTTTTCTGTGTAAAAAGGGCTCGTTTTTTAGAACGCAGTAGTATTCTGGCCGTAACTTTCGGCTCGAGTGTCCGTTTGGAACGCAGGACCCCAATTCGGAAAGCTCGTTCCGACGCCGACGACGTGGTGAACGGCCATAGGCCGTTCAGTGCGTTTTCGAGGTCAAAATCCACTGTTTTCCCCCCCATTTTGGCCCTAGAAGATTTCAAAACGTTTTTTTTTACCGTCTTAGTGTTTTTCTTGTTTTTAAACTTTTCGTAGGTAGGTTTCTTTTCCAGTTTCGTTTAATTTTAGGATTACATTTATTACTATTTTATTTTATTTGATTTTCTTTCAATTATCTTCCTTATTTTTTTTATATAGCTTAGATCTGTTTCCGTAATTATAGATTTGTTTTTTTCTGCTTTTATTTTTTATCTCGTTTTTAATTCCTGGTAACCTTAGTTTTTAGGTTTTCGTATTTGAACGAGCGTTCAACAACTTGAACGCCCGTCCACCTCAATTCTGTCCTCTGAACGAACGTTCATTCAATTGAACGAGCGTTCAGTTCTGAACGAACGTCCATGAACACTGGACGCCAGTTCAGTCTGTTCAATCATCACTTCTTTTCTTTCTTCTCTTTTCTTCTCTTTTCTTTTCTTCCTCTAAACCATCTAATCTTTTCTAAACCTATTCTAATCAACCCCAAAGGGTTGATTTCTTTCTTTTCCTTTCTTCTGGTTTATGCAAACGAGAAGTAAGAAGGGACCTCTCATATTTGATCCTGAGCCTGAACGATCTATCCTTAGAAGAAGGCTTCTCCCTGATTTGGACAAAATGGCGGATCAAGATCCACCAATTCCAAATCCTGACCCCCAAGCTCAGTTAAATTTACTCCTTCAACAAATGCAAGCTCTGCAGCAACAGCAGAATCAGCAAGCTGGCATAAATCAACAACTTCAACAATTCCGCCAAAACCAGCTTAATCAGTTGAACCAGGACCCCTACACTCCATATCTAAACCAAGATTTTCTCGAGGGGCATAGACCTATTCGTCCTCCCGACATGGGAGGAGTGAACTTTGATCTAAAGAACGGAGTAGTTGCTCTAGTTCAGAATAGCTCTTTCCATGGTACTGCTCAGGAAGATCCACACGACTTCTTGTCCACATTTGTACAAATCTGTGAAGCAGGCCATTATCCTGGTGTTGATTCTGAGATCGTAAAATTGAAGCTATTTCCTTTTGCTTTAAAAGGTGAAGCAAGCAGATGGTTTAAGTCGTTAGCACATCATTCCCTCCATACATGGAATGATGTCAAAAGAGCCTTCGCTCTTAAGTGGGTTTCACCAGGCAAGATTATGGAGATGAAACGGGAAATAGCTACGTTTGAGCAGTTGGAGGATGAGACTGTTGGCAAGGCTTGGGAAAGATTGAATCTTTTGATGAGAAAGTGCCCCAATCACGGATATGATAGACATGAGTTGTTGGAACTATTCTACAGAGGTGTCTCTCAACCTAATAGAGACTATCTTGACTCCACAGCTCAAGGATCCTTCTTAGGGGGAGGTGATGAGACTGCCTACCGAGTGGCTGAGACCATCGCCAAGAACAATATGTGGTCGACTCCTAAGAAGACCAATATTGTTAAGAAAGAAGTTACTGCAAGCAATCCTGATACAAAGCTGTTGGTTGCTCAGATGGAATTGATAAGCAAGCAGCTGGCCAATCTTCAGACGCAGCCTTCTGATCTTGGAATGCAGGTAGGAACGGAGATGACGGAAGAAGTAAATTTAATGGATAATCAAAACCAACCCTTCCGAAACTTCAATCAAAGCCAGAACTACTCAGGATTTCAAAGACAAAACTTCAATCAAGCCAAGTTACCACCTGGCCCTTCAAATTCAATTCTTTCAACTCGAACTATCAAAGGCCAGTTCAGAACTCCCAAAGGCCTCAAGGTGGCTGGAATCAAACTCGGAACAATAATCATACCACCTCATGTGTCCCTCAACACAAATTCGATGAGCTGGTAGACATGGTGAAGACTCTGTCTACTAGTGTTAAAGCAATTGAGAGACAAGTTGGTCAAATGGCAGACCAGCAAGCAAGCAGACCTCACGGTAAACTTCCGAGTTATACCGAGAGAAATCCGAAAGCTGATGTGAATGTTTGCACTGCCATTACACCTCAGTGGGAGTATGGGCAAGAAGAAGAGTTGAACGAAGTAACTTTGAGAAGTGGTAAGAAGGCTGGACCCGGCAAGATGTCGGGAAACGAGTAGCCCCTCCTGACGCCATAAGTTCAGGAGGGGGAAATCAGAAATCACATGCCGAAGAAAGCAACGATGAGGAGGAGCTTAGTGATAATTCTTCGGAGGACGAAAATAATTCTGATGAAGAGGAAAGAAAGGAGAGTCAGGAGGCTGTACCCCTGACTAAGAAAAAGGAAGAAAAGTTTGTGAGATGGAAGGATAGGGAGGATGAGGCGATAAAGAAGCAAGCTACAGGGAATGATAAAGCCCTTCCTTATCCACCAAAAAGGAAAGAGAAAGCCCTCACTAACGACAAGCAGTATGCTGGAGTGAGGAGGATACTTAGGGACACTAAAGTGAGTATGCCCTTAGCTGAGGTATTGTCTGAAATGCCTAAATGTACTAAGTATCTTAAAGAATTCTGTGGGAGCAAGAGAAAGCTTCAGGGGATGGCTGAAGAAGTGTTTCGAGAAGATTGTGCAATGGTTTCACAAAAAGTCGCTGTTAAGCGAGGTGACCCTGGCAGACCTTCAATATCCTGCGAGATTGAAGGTCATTTGTTCGAAAATGTCTTATGCGACTCAGGGGCCTCCATTAATGTGATGCCATTAAACGTATGCAAAAAGCTCGGGTTAGATAAAAGGATGCGGGAATGCCCGATTTCTCTTCAGATGGTAGACAAATCTAGTCGTACTGCAGCCGGTTGTGTAGCTAATGTTCTTCTTCAAATTGAACATTTAGTCTTCCCTACCGACTGGGTTATTCTAGACTATCCACGATAAGGAGATGCCTCTAATTCTAGGCCGAACCTTTTTAGACACTTCTAACGCTCTCATCGACTTCTGCAAAGGACAGATCACTCTTAGAGTCGGTGACACATCTGTCACCTTCACACGAGGGACACATCCTGAAAGAGCCGTAATTGATGAAATATCGTTTGTCGAAGCTATATATGAGGACGGAGGAGATGCCTATTATGAAGATGCAATGGAGCTTACAGAGATAGGTGTTTTTGAAGTCTTGGACATTGAGGATCCGGCTGACTGCGGACCATCTTCTAATTCATTTCAAGCCGTGGGCATTGACGAGTCATCTTCACTCGCTCACACTGAGCCTGTTATTGAGTTAGAAGCATGAAGATGCCCAACAACAAACGATGATTTCACAGAACTGAGTCAGGAAGACTTCATCCCTGGTGAAGAAGAAGCTCTGATGGGTAGTTGGGACGAGGTAGAGTTTAGGAGAGAAGCTACTCATTGGGAAGTAGATGATTGGGAAGAGCTGGCAGAAGAGCTTAAAGATGAAGAGTTAAGAAAAATGATCGATCACCAGAAAAAGGAAGCAAGTGTTGACCGGAGGATTCCGATGGATGATTTGATCCAGTACCTTTCTGGGGTTGAGCCTCGGGAAGATGAGTTATTCTTTAGTCAACCACTCCAAGCTCATAAAGAAAAAGGTGGCCCGTTAAAGTCTAGTATTGAGCAACCACCTACTGATTTAGAGCTCAAACCGCTTCCAAAACACCTTAAGTATATCTTTCTTAAGGATGGAGATAAATTGCCTTTGATCATTTCTTCGAAACTCGACCAAGAGCAAGAAGCACAGCTGATAGAAGTGCTTAAGAAAAACATCCTCGCGTTCGGTTGGCAAGTGGGTGATATCCGAGGGATCAGCCCAGACATATGCATGCATAAAATCCGAACGGAGGAGGGAGCTAAAAAGGTAAGACAACCTCAGCGAAGGCTGAATCCGCATATGCAAGAGGTTGTTAAAAAGGAGGTTATAAAGTGGCTCGACATGGGAATCATCTACGCAATCGCCGATAGCGAGTGGGTCAGCCCTACTCAAGTTGTGCCAAAGAAGGGCGGTATTACGGTCGAAAAGAATGAAAAAGGGGAGGAAGTTGCCCTACGTCTCGTGACAGGCTACAGAGTCTGTATTGACTATCGTAGACTTAATGAGGTTACTGCCAAGGACCACTTTCCCCTACCCTTCATTGACCAGCTTATTGAACGACTGAGTGGTCATAAGTATTATTGTTTCCTTGATGGCTATTCCGGCTACTTCCAGATAGCCATCGACCCCAATGACCAAGAGAAGACCACGTTTACATGTCCATCTGGCACTTTTGCTTTTCGTAGAATGCCATTCGGTCTATGCAATGCACCCGCGACTTTTCAACGGTGTATGTTGGCCATTTTTGATGGACTTGTTGAGAAATGCATGGAAGTCTTCATGGACGACTTCTCAGTCTACGGCGATAGTTTTGATGAAATTTTAGAGAACCTAGATATGGTACTCCAACGTTGCGTTGTGAAGAATCTGGTGCTTAACTGGGAGAAATGCCATTTTCTAGTTGATGAAGGAATAGTTTTGGGACACAAGGTGTCCAATGCTGGTATTCAAGTTGATAAGGCTAAGGTTGAAGCCATTGAAAAGATGACGTACCCAAAAACAGTGAAAGAGGTACGAGGTTTTCTAGGTCATGTTGGCTTCTACTGGCGGTTTATTCGAGACTTTTCTACCATCGCCAAGCCTTTATCAAATCTTTTGAAAGAAGATGTAGATTTCTTGTTCGATGCGAAGTGCAAAGAAGCTTTCAATTGTCTGAAAGACAAGCTTATCAGTGCCCCTATTTTAGTTGCACCTGACTGGACCAAGCCTTTCGAGTTGATGTGCGATGCCTCTAATTACGCCGTAGGCGCAGTTTTAGGTCAAAGAATTGATAAAAGGTTCAGGCCCATCTATTATGCGAGTCGTACCTTGAACCCGGCTCAATGCAATTACACCACAACTGAGAAGGAATTCTTAGCTGTTGTTTTTGCCATTGACAAGTTTAGAAGTTATCTTCTAGGTTCTCAAGTGATTGTATGGACAGATCATGCAGCTTTACGCTACCTTATGGATAAGGCAGATGCCAAACCAAGGTTACTTAGATGGATTTTAATTCTACAAGAGTTTGACCTTGTGATTAAAGATAAGAAAGGTAGTGAGAATATTGTGGCTGATCATTTATCTCGCTTAGTAAATGAGGGTGCAGAAAATCACAATGATATAGGCATTGATTTTCCGACTGAGCAATTGATGAAGCTTGAAACGGTTAGGCCGTGGTATGCTGACTACGTCAACTATTTAGCGAGTGGTCATTTAGAGGATATGACGTATCAGGAGAAGAAAAAGTTCTTTTCTGATCTTAAATATCTCGTATGGGAAGATCCTTATTTGTTCAGAGTCTGTAAAGACGGGTTGCTTCGACGGTGTGTTCCTGAGCATGATCAGTGGGATATCCTAGAACAATGCCATAGCGGTCCTACCGGAGGTCACTATGGAACACCGAAGACGGTTGCAAAGATTCTTCAAGCTGGATTCTACTGGCCGACTCTGTTTAAAGATGCAGAAGCCTTTTGTAAAGGTTGTGATAGGTGCCAGAGAACTGGACGGCAGAGTAGTCGGATGGAAATGCCACTTAAGCCCATTCTTGAATGCGAAGTTTTCGATGTTTGGGGCATAGATTTTATGGGACCCTTTCCATCCTCATGTGGTAATAAATATATCCTCGTCTGCGTGGATTATGTTTCCAAGTGGGTCGAGGCCATAGCTACTCAAACTAATGATCACAAGGTTGTGAAGAAATTCTTGCAAAAGAATATCTTTACTAGATTCGGCTGTCCGAGAGCACTCATTAGTGATGAAGGTACTCACTTTTGCAATGCGCCGCTTGACAAGATCCTTGAGAAGTATGGTGTCAAACATAAGATTGGTACACCATATCATCCTCAAACTAGTGGCCAAGTCGAGGTAAGCAACCGAAGCCTGAAAAGAATTTTGGAGAAGACCGTGAACAATAATCGATCTAATTGGAGTCTTAAGTTGGATGACGCGTTGTGGGCTTATCGTACTGCATTTAAAACCCCGATGGGCACGTCACCCTTCCAAATGGTCTATGGCAAAGCTTGTCATTTACCTGTCGAACTTGAACACAGAGCTTTCTGGGCAATTAAATTCTTAAATTTCGATAGCCAACTCTGTGGGGAGAAACGATTGTTACAATTGAACGAGCTCGACGAATTCAGACTCCGTGCGTACGAGAATGCTAAACTCAGCAAGGAGAGAACTACGGTACTCCATGACGCTAAGATCAAGGACCGAGAATTCAAAGTTGGTGAAATGGCTTTACTCTATAATACCAGACTTCATTTGTTTCCTGGTAAGCTAAAGTCTAGATGGTCTGGTCCGTTTGAGATTCTCGAGGTTAATCCAAGTGGAGTAATTACTTTGAACGGGTATGGTAATCAAGCTTTTAAAGTGAATGGCCATCGCCTTAAGAAATATTTTGGCCAACCAAAAGAAAAGCCTAAGATTCTGTATTTTCAAAGCCGAGATGAGAGTACAGGTGTCCTGATTTGTGAAGAGATTCCATCTTATTTCTTTGAGTCAGATGATGATGACATTCCTATATCCACCCGTGAGGTATCTTCTGCTGACACTTCTGATCATACCACTATGTCTATGCCTATCGTGCGCAAGAACAAGAAGAAGAGAGTCAGTGTAGTTTGGAGAGAAAAGTTTAATGATCTTATAGCACACTTGACTTGTTGTTGTGGTGAAAATCATTTCCGCCCCAGTGCTCCTGATTCTGATACTGAGGTGGCGGTAGTCAAACCAAAGTGGCCCGATCCGGGTTGATTCTTGAACTTTGTGTCAAGCTATTGACATTAAAAGAGCGCTCCTAGGAGGCAACCTAGTTTTCTTTGTTTGTTTTCTTTTCTTAGGTTGTTTTGTTTTATTGTTTAGAAATAATACTTTACTTGATTTTGTGTTGATGGTTATTCCTCTTACGTTCATTGTGAGTGTTTTGTGTTATGTGTTGCTCATATACCCCGTGTACCCCGAGATTATATGGTATGTCGAGTGTGGCAGATACTTTTGAGCAGGTTCACAAGCTTTCATGTCCAGTGTTGTCTATTCGAGTTGTAGCGGTACATTCATGCTCCGGCCTGACCTCTGCCAACTTTCATCCGACAACCACCGTTGGAACCAGCTAAGTTTTCTTTTCTTTTATATTGGCACATTCTGAGGACATAATGTGATTTAAGTGTGGGGGGGTAAATTGGGTATGTTTTATGCTATATCCTTTGAAATATGAGTGAATGTTAAATTTCTGCGAAATTTAAAATTTTTTGTGAGTCTCGAGCATATAATTGGAACTAGATGCTTGCTAGTTGTAGTTTTCTAACGATGATAGTATGTGACTTAGTGAGATAATTATAGCATGTTTTACTTTTATGGAGATAGTTTCGTTTCACACTCACGAAAGCCTTTGATTTGGAAGCATGACTTTTGAACTATATCCTTTCATTTTTTTTAGTGATTTACCTTAGGAAGGTCAGTATAGTTACACCTAAGTTAGACCGTGTACTGTGAATATCATAAAGTTTGAATGTGATAGGTGAGATGTAACTTATGACTTTGAAAAGTGAATAAATAAAGTGAGTGAGCAATTATTAATAGATACTTTTGTCGGAAGCTGGTTAATGATTTGAGTGCGGTAGGGTATACCTCGTATGTCCTATACCACTATGATGACCAATAGCTCACGACAGTCAGGAGAAGCTACCTTATGATTTGAGTAGGTAGGGGATTATCTTGAAATGTCCTATTCTGCTATGATGGGTAAGAGCTTATTCTGATATGCGTTACAATTGAAAATTTTGAGAAATGATGAGTTAAAATAAAGTAAAGTCTTTGTTATCATGGATCTTATACCCAGTATAAACCGCATGATATGCTGTAGGGATAATCCTACTGAGTGCGTGGGAAGGCTTTGAGTGGAGCTATTACTGTCTATACCTAGGATAGTCATTGGAATTTTTGAAAGGATATTTCTTTGAAAGGCTTGTTAGATTGAGAACGGCTTGTCACACTTACACCGAATCTATCTCTGTGTTGGTATCATTTGCTATAGTTGTTGTATCTGTTGTTACGTGAGTTAGAGATCTATGTGGATTATTTATAAAGTTGAGCTATAGTTTTGATTGTTTTGTCCGAGGACGTACAAAAAGCTAAGTGTGGGGGTGTTGTTAAGGCCATATTTATATGATTATTAAAGGGTTATTTCATTATTATTTTCCCCACATTTGCATAATTTACATGAGAATTAAGGGTTTAAGTGTAAATATTGAGTAAAGATGATTTTAAGAGGGTTGTATGCAAAATTGATGATTTTAAGTGTTGATTTAATGGAATTATTATTATTTGGATTTTATTACATTTTTGCATTGTTTATTTATCATGTAGGTGTTGATTTTCGTGCATATAATGAGGATAAATGAAGCTCAAGACGAATTATTCAAGATAGAGTTGGAATTGGCTCAAAGAAATTGGATAAAGATGATGAAATCCGACCTCAAAGCAGTCCAGCCGAGCGTCTGCATCCCGTCCACCAGACGGGCGTTTGATTTCTTGGACGAGCGTCCAGGAGAGGAAATCACATACAGAGAGTTTGGACGCAGCATGGACGGACGTCTAGAGCAAAGTCAAGATCCACCAGACGGGCGTCCACAAGACAAGAAGAGCGTCCGTTGCCGACTTAGTCATAACCGACTTAAAATCCTATAAATAAAGCGGCAGCCCCAACCCTAATTTCATACCGATATACCACATAATTGAGATCGCAATTTTACACCAAAAAGCTGCGGCCATAACCCTAATTCCATAGAGATGAACTTCTCCAACCCAACAATCATCTTCAACATGATTGTTGGCTAAAAGCCTTGCAGTGAGTCGACGGAGGAAGCCTATCAACAACACAAACCAACTAGAGAGTTCGATGCTTATGTTTAGTGAGTTTATTTCATAGTTTTTCATTACTTTGGATCTGTTTTGTATTGTTTAAGTTTTATTGAATTAGGATTTGATGAAACGATCTATGTTTAATTTATGCTTGAATAAATTTATGAAAGTCCGTTTATTTAAGTTCTCTTTTATTCAAAGTAATGCATCTAATTGTGTTGTAAGAGATTATGCATGATTAGTTGAGTAAGAGTTTGGAAACGATCTCGTGATCCTGTTTTGATTGCATGTTTAGTTTACTTGAAAAAGATAAACGAAACCCTAGAATTTGGTTGAAGAAATTTAATTGACTTCGTGAATAAATCACTACTAAAAACTATGTCTTTTTAATCACCATCTAGTTGGGATTGTTGGTTGATAGGTGGAATCTAGTTGCCTCGCTGTGTTTTCCTTTAATTGTTTCAATCAGAATCGTTTAGATTAAGTTTAGCTTAAGTTTTAGTTTTTAAACCTTTAGATTTCCTGCAACTTTTCTGCAATTTTCTGCTTCAGTTCGTAGTTAGACGCTCGTCCGCAATAGCAGACGCCCGCCCATTAGGTTTAGTTTTCAGACGCTCGTTCACTTTAGTGAACGCTCGTCCGCCTTTCTGTTTCCTTATTTTCTGCTTGTTTTTATTTCTGTTTTCTGTTTTCAATTCTTAGGTTTAGGTTTTAGTTAGTTTCAGCTTTAGTTTAGATAGATAATTGTGACATAATTGATATAGATTTATATTTGAATCCGATAAACATTCCACTCCCTTAGGACGACCCGTTAACACCCTATACTACGATCCTTATACTTGGGGTGTTTCGGTTGATAAATTAAAAAACTAGTTTTTACCGAACATCTACATATCTAAAAAGGGAATGAAGTAGTTGTATTTTTAGGTTAGAGTAAGTAAGTGTAGATTTGCAATTGCAGCAGCCCCTTTAGTTGTTAATAAGATGGAAAATGTTGATGATACATTTACTAGAAAATTGTATACTACATCTTCCACGAGACTCGTATCGTATCAACCGAAAAAAACATTGATTTTACACTGTTATTTTATTTTAATTACATGACAATGTTTTATTTTAATTACATGACAGTGTCTTCCAAACTTCTGAATGGTAGCTGTAAGTTTGTACATTGATTTTACACTGTTATTGAGCTTTCCCATTTTTAATGATTTTACACTGTTATTGAGCTTTAATTTCCCATTTTTAAGGGTTAACACTGCCAACTCATTCATGCGGTAGAAGTTGGTCTCCTGGCATAGTACATTACATTTCTTCAAAAAAAATAAAAGGCAAATTTGTTAATAAAGTTCTGGTACTTTGGAGATACATAGGTTCTTAAGACTATATGCATGTGTAATTTACACTTACCTTTAATTATTGCGTTTTCAGGACACTTTTACACCTGTTTATCGCTCAATAGTGCTAGCAGAAGCTTCAGAAATATTTAGAAAATGGAAGAGTAAGATGGCCATTCAAGTAAAAAACTACTTGAAAAAAGGGGGAACTTGGCCTCCTCCCATTTTAGATGAAACCGTCGCAACACAAGCGGATTGGGAGGCGTTTCTCCGATATATTCAATCTGAGAAATTTAAGGTGAACTTTTTATTCTAATATATGTGTTACATTTATTCAATCATTATTTCTTATATATTACTTGAATCTAATCGAAAAGCACATTTTATTGCAGAAGCGATCTGAGCAGAACAAAAAAAACCGTGCTAAAACTAAATATATGTGTTCTCAAGGACGGACATCTATGCCCGCTATTCGATGGAAAGATGTAAGTATTAAATTTTAAATCCTTATAACTTCTTCCTTTATTTTTTAATTTTCCAAACTAATACTACATATGTATTTTCTAGAAAAATCCACTTGAATATCCTTTGGGAGATGATCCTATCGAGATATATATATTGTGAACATTTTATTCCTCAATTAACTTAATTACAAACGTTTTTTTTTTATATATATGTTTAGAAGAGGTTGCTAGAGTTCAAGGAAAGGATTGCTCTCGGAAGACGAGCAACTCATGAAGAAGAGGAGCAAATCTTTGCTCAAGCCTTAGGTTCAAGGCGAGATTATTTGATAGGCCTTGGTCCCACTCAACCTCGTCAATTGCTCGCTTCGCAACAGTTTGATGCCTCAACATCGGCATCAACCCAAAGTCGGGACATCAAATTTGAAAAGATAAAAAAGTCCCAAAATCGATTAAAGAAGAAAAACAAATGGTTAACGGCTTGTTTGAAGGGTTTGTTTGAATCTATGAAAAGTCGCGATCCAACCATACACATGCCGGAAATGCCAGAGCCTTCAGATGATGATGATGATGATGATGATGATGATGATGATGATGATGTTGATGATGATGATGATGATGATGTTGATATTGATCTCTTGATCTTGGTGATGATCAGTAAGGTTTGTATGCATGTAGTACACTTTAGTAAACAGTTATGTTTGTATGTATGTTTTTAAACATTATGGCTTTTATGAAACATCGTATGTTTTGTTTGGTTTTGGTATGTCTTTGAATATGAAAACATGTATAAGATTATGGAATGAGCATGGGAGGCCATGCAGAAACAAAATTAGTATTAAAAAAAAAGGTTTTTTGGGACGACATAGTCGTCACAAATGCATATTTTATATTTTTTTATTTGAAAAATTATTACCTGAAAATATATTAAAAAACACCTATTGGGACGACATTTTCGTCCCAAATGCATATTTTAAATTTTTTTATTCGAAAAAATCATTATATGAAAATATTAAAAACACCTTTTGGGACGATATTTCGTCGCAAAAAACATTTTTAATATTCTTTTATTATTTGGAAAAAATTAAATTACAAAATTATACAATGTTTTTTGGGACGACATGTCGTCACAAAAAGTGTTTTATTATTTTTTTCGGTTAATATTATTTAATAATTAAAAAAATTAATAAATGTCTTTAGGGACGACATGTATCGTCCCAAAAAACATGTGCCACGTCAGCTGGTCTTCTCCACGTCAGCTAACATGAAAAATCAAAGCCGCGTCAGCTGCCACGTCATCACCTTTTTAAGGGACGACTTTCCGTCACAAAAAACGTTTGCCTTGTTTTTTGGGACAAATCTAAAGCGGCGACACCTTTGGGACGACGTGTCGTCCCTAAAAAGAACTTTTGCGACGACATGTGGTCTTTTGGGACGACTTTTTGCCGTCCCAAAAAACGAGTTTTCCGGTAGTGTATAAAATATTAAGATATCATTTATGCCTCAACTAAGATGTGATTTTTTTTCTTTTTCTTTTTTTTTTGGGGTCTAACATGATATAATGTTGAATCCTTTTTATCCGTGACTGCAAGTTTATTAGCAACTAATCCATCTTTCAATGGCAGGATTTTTATTCAAAATCCCTCTTTTTTTTCCCAACAATCATCTAGCTATTTGAATGGAAGAATACCAAACAAGTATTTGCCTTTGATTTTATGATTGAACAATTATAACTGCATGATTGTAAACCGCCACATAAAATATTCGATTCTTTACAACTTCGAAGCAAATATTACGGAGTTGATTTGATTTGGAATCTTTAATCATATAGCTTCAGACCGGATTGAATGTCTTCACAACGTTGGACGTGAGGTACATGAAAAGCTGTCTCAATTCTTGAAACATTTCGACACGAATAAAAAGTAGAAGCAAAATGGTAGCAAGGCTCCATTGATGAAGCTTTCTGGCAAGGTAGATTAAGGAGTTTTTTATCAGCAAGAGGCATGTCAAGTATCCATGGACGCAGACCGCCTAAACTTTGTGCAGCATAACCAAAAGTTGACAGCCCACTTATCATCAGCTTATCAGACAAGCTCAACAGATAAATATCAGCCAATGCTTTCGAATCATGCATTTGGTTCTCGCTTCTTTGGTGTTCGTCGTGACTCGGTTGATGAACCGCTATTGCTTCACCGGTGTTTGTTGCATATTGCCAGTACATCTTCTTTAGATATTCTGTGTGATTAGCCGTTAATGAAGTGACTAAAACAGCTTTATTCTTTGGATTATTATTGGATCGTTTTCTTACGGAGGCTGGTTGGGTCGTGTTGATGATGTCGGGCAACAGATTCTCTTGCACTGCACAAGCCAAAGTCTGGTCTAGTGTTGGTGTCTTCCTCTTCATTTCTGGACGATAGACTCGTATTTGGATGCCTAATATTTCATCGGCTTTCGCTAAGTAAGCATCATAGTACCTTGTAATAAGCCCCCAAACCGTGTTAGATGGATGGAACATATAGCTACCCAAATGGTGGAAAACGGTTTCTTTTTGTGGGAAAAGATTGTTAAGTTCTTTCTGAAAAGATGGGATCAAGAAAAGGGACGGCAAAAAGTAGAGATCGCTTCTGATTATCAGCCACGGAACGTGTTGAAGAAGTTCTTGATCATGATCACAGAAGAAGTTCTTTTCATTTTCAACATTCCCAAATCCAAAGTTAAAGTACATATACAAAGGCACATTACTCGAATTTCTAAAGGTACCATTTTGCAGCAAATTTTCGTACGTATATGGAGAAAACGGACGGAAAGCTCTGAATTTCCGAATAGGGAAATCAGAGGGAAGCCTCCAAGAAACCTCGGGAAACGGCTCACAGAAAAGATCCGCCATGTCACTTCCGCCTCCGATAAATAGTACTCGATTTGTGAGGAGAGCATACAGAAAAGTGGCTCCTAATGTAAGCATTCTATTACCCAACCCTTTAGTCGGATTATAAATGACATATTTGCAACCCGAAGAATCATCGGTATCTTCTTTACCGGATTTCATATCGTCCACAGCTTTCTTGTAGGGCTCAGTGTTAGGACCACATTGTTTCTGAAGTGCTTCGTATTTTCTTAATCTTGAAATCAGATACGAAGATGGCGGGCCAACCGGTCGTGATCTACGGTACATGTTTACTTGATATCTACTTTCACATGAGTTTTCATCTAGTCCTTCTAATAGAAGCCCTCCTATCAATTTGTCATGCATCTTCTCAACAACTGAAAAGAGAAAATTGAAAACCAATAATATGAAGGACCATTGATGAAAACCCATTGATGAAAACCCGGGTTCGATTCTCATCCCCGCCCCGAATAAAAATCGATCTTCTGATCCCCTTCCCCCCCCCAAAAAAAAAAACATTTCAACTACATGATATTAATGCAAAAGTATATACCTTGTACAGATGGATCCTGATGAGAAAACTTACACCAGGGACAATCTCCTGGAGGGCATGTTGGTACGCTAAACAAGTTAAGCATCGATAAAGCTGCGAAAACCGAGATCCCGAAAGCCTTCGTTTTTGTCGAATTCCATTTCCATATAGCCCGAAGATCTCTTGGTAAGGACTCTGCATGCCAGGCAAGATTACTTGTTTTCATTAAGAATTATATAATTGCTATTAAGATATAGAATTACAACATTTCTGTACATATATCAGGAATTAATTATATATACAATACCTTAATATGAAGTCAACTGAAATTCTTCGAGATGCCGGCACATAAACAGTCCGGCCAAGAATGTTAACGATATGAAAACGATGCTATATATCTGAGATCTTCTGACATATGGAATCAGTGGGTTGTCTATCTTTCTCCTGCATGCTTAAAATTAAAAATGGGAAAAAAAAAATGAAGAATTAATCTATATATTTATCTAGACTTATTGCAGTAAAATGCAAGGGAATGTGAACAATTAATAGACTGATTGGATGTAGTTAGTAAAGCTGTTTTTGAGTTTCATTATTGATCACGCTCTTACCAATGAATAAGTCGTACGTTTTAACGACCTGAAAATTGAATATATTTTCACGCAACAAAATATCTTAACACATATTTTTTCCATTTTTTCCTTTCAAATTTTCACACATATTTCTTCTAACCTAAATTTAAGCAGGATGTTGAATTTTTCTGCCTCAATTTTTTTTTTTGGGTTAGAATATATGATATAGGCTTTCTGACCGGTTTCAGTCTAGAAAACAGTTAAGTTCTGAATGAAATTATGTCAGAATAATCAATCATATTTTGAATTATGTAGGGTCATAATAGTTTGTTGCGTGAAAATATACTCCTAATAATAAAAAATTATATATTAGGGATCTTTTGACTCACTAAATGACTGACAGAACGAGTTCACTGCATGCTAAGAAAAAATAAAAAAAATAAAAATTAAATCATTTGTATATTGACTTTTTAAAGTAGCAATGAGGGAATGTGAACAAGAAACCGATTTGATGTTGATATATAGTAAGCTCTTTTTGAGTGTGAAGAATAATGAATTATGATTCATTCCGGTATTGATTTTCACAACACATATCACTCTCGGAAGTTTGTATAGGGTTAGGTGTTAAGTGTAGTGACGTACATGAGATCGGCCACCGTATATGTGACACTCCTCAAATCTTATAAGGTCGTCATAGCAAATGGGACAACATTGATCGCATGTCACCCTTATATGGATTCAACTGGCATATATGGCGCAGCTCGTCACGTGTCTTTTGTTACCGAAATGAAGCATGTCGTCCTCCTGCTCGAAATGGCGCGGCTCTTCATCTGTCCCTCATAGCCGCCCTGACGTAGGACGTTTACGGTCTCTTATTTGCTGATATGGTACAGGTTCCCTCGGTCATTGATATTCAATACAAGGTAGGTCGTCTACGACCTCAGACATCGGGTAAGCACTAGTAAAGTGAGCATTCCGGACTTCACGCAGACATTACCTGGTGGTGTAGTGTTATATAGCGGATGTACTAGAGGCCGCTATATAAGTACAAAATAGCCGGATGAAAAATGGGGAAGAGAGCTCCACTCATCCAGGGTTGCATAAAGCTACCCAAAAAATGAAATATATCGGCTCTTAGGAAGAACCGGGAAAGATGTTTATGCTACATCCCTATTCATAGCGAATATGGAGCATTACCCAAGGTTAGAAGGATTCAAAATGCTGAAAATAGATCTCTATGACGGGACGAGGGTCGTTGAAGATCATCTGCACCATTATATGCAACACGTGATTTTGTTCTATGCACCCGACAAAAAAAGGTGCAAAGCTTTCCCGGGTGAGCTAACAAGGAAAGACTGAGAATGGTTCAAGAGGTTGCTACCTCGCTCAATCGATAGTTTAACTGATTTGGCTAGACATTTTACAGCAGCCTTCATATCAGGTCAACCATTCCAGAGGAACGCCTTTCACCTCGTCACCATCAAACAGCAGGTGAAAAAATCTGCGTTGGATTATATGATAATGTTCGAAGAGCACGTTCTCGTGACCTCATTCGGGAGAGGTCTTAGAGAATAGAGGCCATACAACAAACTCAATAGTAAACTCTCATTATATGGTGACTTAAATGCATATAGGTCGTTTTCAAACACTACGAATGAGAGGAAGATGAACGGCTGAAGAGGGAAGCCGGTAGATATGACAAAAAAGAAAAGATCGAAGACCGACCTGGTCTAAAGAGAATAGCCTTATGGGATCGACTCAACTCTCCCATCATTGACTCACGTGGAAAGAAAGGTTCCTTGCAAGACAAGGACTTTGTTCCTTTCAACTATAGCACATATCTTGGTTGTCATGGAGAAAAATGGCCTATCCAGGCCCCCGACCTTGATGAGAGGACCTCGGGAAAGGTGTGACAAAAGGCTATAATATAAGTATTACATAAATGTAAGACATGAAACTAAAGGCAAGCGTCATTCAAAAGGGAGATAGATAGCTTGATCTAAGCTGGGAAACTCGGCCAATTTACTGAATGAATTGAAGGTGTAAATCACCAAGGTCACAGATCTTACCTTCGATAAGGGAATGGAGACCGAGGTAGGCAAGATAGAGACAATCATCGTCGTGACATGTCTCTTGAGCCGGATCAAAGCAATGACAACACTCACTTAATTGGCAGGAGTTGTCTTAACAATAAATGGAGGACCCAACCTGCCTTCTGCTCAATCTGAGACTTCAAGCAGAACTTCTTTGATCACTAGCCGAGTTGAAAAAGATGTAAAGTTAATAAAAGTACTTATGGGTCATAGGATCCCATTCCTTATGTGACAAGAAACGAACTTCTTGTCATTGAAGCAGTTGTCCACAATCGTCTGGTCAAACGTATCTGTTTTGACACTAGAAGCACCATAAGTATACTATACTAGAATGTCTTTTAGTCTTTAAAGGTAAAAGAGAAATATCTTATGCCAGTGGAAGCACCGTTGTTCGGTTCACGGTATCACCAGTTCTGCCCCTTGGCAAGATTTTCTTAGACACCACATTTGGGAAAGTAGACAAGAGTGGGACTCTCCTGTTTAACTACGTTGTGGTAAAAGGGCCCTCGGCCTTTATCATTATTATGGACAGACCAGCATTCATCGAGCTATGGGCCGTTATATCATCCACCCACATCAGCATGAAATTCGGTACTCCAGCAAAACTTCCAAGAATAAAGGCGACATGAAAGCAACCAGGAGCTGTTATACCACACTTATCAAACAAAACTAGCGAAGATAAGCCCCAGTGGGTAGAATGTATTTCTTATTTTTATGGATTTCTTTTCTGTAGTGAGTTGAGAAGGTCTAAGTCACACCGCTTATATGTACATGATTTTCTAAAAAAATATACTATTGAAGAATGAACTTCTACAAATATTGCAGCTTTTATCACTATTAAGGATGAGCTGAGCAGATCTCAATAGTATGGATGAGCTGAGCAAATTTCAATCTATTTTCTTTATTATGGATGAGCTGGGCATATCTCAATATCTTTTCTTTATTATGGACGAGCCGAGTTGGTCTTTGTCTTTTTTTTGTCTCGGATTTTATGCAATGAAAAATAACAAGTAATAAATTTATAAATCCGGTATTCCCCAAGTGTAGGGATCGTAGTACAGCGATTAATACCGGAGTCGATCTCAGGGAATCGAGGTTGTTTAATCTAGTTCTTATTAACTTTTCTAAATTTGTCACTACAGAAACGAAAATAAAAACGAAAACAAAAACTGGACAGAGGAGTGTCAATCCAAAGCCAGGAAAGATAATTGCTAAAACGAAATCTAAACTATAAACTAGGAAACAAAAACAACTATAAAAACGATGATCATGGTGATTAAACAATCGAACAAGTTGTTATCCACCGATCCAGCAACCCTCAATTTCCTTTCTTAAGTTATCTTGTGATGATTTAACAAAAATCGTGGTTCACCTATCAAAGGTATGAATTTCTACTATCGTAGATGATGACGGTTAAAATATACCTAGTTATGTCATCAATTCTAACCTTAAATCGGAGTTAATTATATATATTTCATATTAAATCACTTGTTAATATTTATTATTTAATGTTAAGTGATTATTAATATGATTTTTGGTATTTAGTTGTTTTTATTATTAAAGACCAATTTATTTGTGCGATAAATACTGATTTTGCAGATTGTGATAAATCGAGAGGATTAATGTCATTCAATCAGTGGATCTCAAGATAATAAGGAAGAAAATCGGAGCATTAATCAAGAGACAAATCAGATCAGCATAGAAGAGTGCAGTGGGGAACAAGTTAACAAGAAAACGCGTTAAACACGTGCTGAGAGAGGCTCGGTCAACCGAGCCACTTCATTCGGTCGACCGAGGCATGTGGTTCGGCTACCCGAAGCTATCCAGACCTAAAACGCGTGCATATCTTCTAGATCCATCCTATGTCGGCAAAATCCTCTATATAAGCAGCAGCTACGAAATTGAAAAAAAACACACCATTACAACACAAGACAATTTGAGTTTTTAAGTTTTAGTTTTCTTTCCTTTATGTTCGTACATTGTGGATTCATCGGAGTCTCCGGTTGGGGAGCGCATTAAAGAGTGGGAGTCACTCTCGTCTTCGAGGGTATGACTATTCAATTATGCAATCTTTATTCGTAGATCTGATATATTTAATTATGGAGTAGTTTCTCTTGTATTGATTGCGTGATGTAGATTAATTTACGAACCCATGTGTTTAGGTTAAAAACGTTAGGAAGTAATCATGATTTGTACCAACACAGAACTGTGTTCGGTCGACTGAGACATGTCATTCGGTCACCCGAGTGTTGTCATTCGGTTGACCGAGCGTGGTGATGTGTAGGGCAATATTATGATCGGCTTCGACTACGTCAGATTCTCTTATTTGGAATTAAAACGAGTAATTAAACCTGATCAACTTAATTATTTGTCATCATAATTTAACATGAAACCTAAAAAGTGATTGTTACTTAGGATAAAGATTGAATCGGCATCTAAGAAGTACGCCTTACCCGAGGAATGTTGCTTAGATGAGGTTACGGTTTATACCGGCATCCCTAGTTTCGTAATTGTGTCAGAAGTTATATGAGATGGAGGCATTAAAAAGCAAAGTCACGTAATGGAGGCACGATGATTTAGATGGTCTAATCGGAGCTAAATCTACCTTAGGGGATGACTCCCGTAGTCATAATAATTAATCTTTAAACGTTTGTTTTATCTCGTTATCATCCTAATTCACATGGGGGAGTTATAATCTACTAGCGTAATCAATACTGTTTGTTTAGATAATATCCACAGTATTATCCGTGTTTTAGTAGTCTTTCGTTTGTCTTTGTGATATTCTGTGTCTTGTGGTTGTCACTATTTTATTTACTGCGTTTAGTTGGTCGTAGACCGCCCTTTCAATTTAGTTCTAATAGGATAAAGTTGTGTTTTGTTTGTGCCGAGTCTCTGTGGGATCGACCTCGACTCTATCTAGCTATACTACGATTGAACCTAGTTCTCTTGCTAGTGTGTTAGTCAGGCATCGAGTTAATAATTTAACTTGACCTCAATCAAGTTTTTGGCACCGTTGCCGGGGACTCGAGTCATTAAATTAAGATATAGCTTATTTTGTTAGAACTGGATTCGTGAATATTCTGTGAATAAGAGTCTGTATATTAAACAGTGTCGTAAAAATAAAAAATAATAAAATAATAAAAAAAAGAGAGTTCGGTCGACCGAACCACAGTTCTCGGTCGACCGAGAATTTATTTTCTTTTCTGTTTCTGTTCTGTATTAGTTTTATAATATTCTGCTTCTGTTTTATTTATGTTTTCTTTTCTTAAACTTATTTCGAGTCTGTTTTAGTCTTATTTAGTTAGTTAAAGGCCTAGCCTTTACTAGTGATTAATTGTTTTATTGTTGTTTATTATTTTATAGTACGCTACTCGGAAATCGAAGGAACCGCTTGAGCCTTATAATCCTGAAATAGAGAAATTTGCGAGAAGGAATAGGAAGTTAGTGTTTAGGGCCAAATTATAATGATTTTCATATATATTTTATGAATCAATTTCCCCCATATATGGATTATTTTCATAGATATCGGGCCTTATAGTCAAATATTGAGTAAATGAGGTTTTTAATGATTAAATATGAAAATGTATCGATTTTTATGTTTATTTGATGTTTTTATATTATTTTGGAAATTATTACATTTTGGTATGTTTTTGATATTTGTAGATACCCAATTAATGATGGAAAAGATGATCCTAAAAGGCTAAATTCGAGATGGAAGAGGATCAATTAAAGATATGGAAGAATAAAAGAGATAAGGAAAGAAATAAATCAAGATAAAGATGGAAAAATCAAGAAATTCGATTTCAAGTCAATATGGACGAGCGTCCATCTGAAGCAGACGAGCATTCAATAGTGGACGGGCGTTTGGTGAAGTGGACGAGCGTCCTAGAAGAGATTTTACATTCAGAGTCTCCAGACGCAAGCTGAACGAGCGTTGACTCTCCGTCCAAGGCAAATGGACGGGCGTCCATGTATTCAAACGAGCGTCCGCCGCCGCCTTTGCCTAAACCGACTTAATCTTCTATTTAAACAGCCGTCGCCCCAACCCTAAGGGCATCCATATTTTTCTTCACATCAAAAAGAGAGCACAGCCGCATCTTGGAGAGTTGAAGGCCGGTCACCCGAGCCTTGTGCTCGGGTGAACCGAGGTTAGATTAGGAGTAGATTATGTAGCTTTTCTTTTCATTTCCATGGTGTTTCAACCATTGTATCCAAGACTATGTGAGTTCTCTTATGATTAATTTAATTCCAGTTTTTCTTCATGACGTTTGATTTAGTTTGTATTTTTCTATGCGATTTGTATGCCATGTGAATTAGAATTGAAAGATTAGTTCACGATTGATGTTTATAATACGGAAGTTGCATAAACGTTAGATCACCATAGAAAGATAGGGTTTTTAGCCATTAATGATGACAAGTTAATGAGTTAGATTCCTAGGTTGTTAGGTTCGATTATACAAGAGTTAATTGAATCTACACCCGAGTTTTGTTTGGTAAATCAGTCTCAACACTCGAAAGATGAGAGATAGATAATTGAATTCACTACGAAAGTAGGATTTCATGGCTTGAGAGATAAATTCGCTAAGAGATTAGGAGTTTATGTCTTGTGGAAAGGTGAAACCACAAATTGAATTAGAATCATGAATTGAACTAGGATTGAGATCACATAGGTTTGTGCATTATTTGATCCCATGTCTTTAGATTAGATTGTTCATTTTATTCCTTCGGTTAGATTATTTGAATTATTTTCTGTTTCTATGTTTTGTCTTTCGTTTATTTGTTTTCTTGAGTAGCAATTGAGAGAGTTAATGAAATTAGATTCAACATCCCAATTCCCTGTGGATCGACCCCTTACTTATCTCGCTCTACTATCAACAACCCGGTATTCGGCCGGTTAGTAGTTAGTTCTGCATATAGGTTAGGGTTATAAATTTTCTTTTGTTTTAATGATGCAAAATCTACCCAACAAAAGTGAAATTAAGCACATGGGTTAGACTAGGTAACACATAAACATATAAACTTCACGTAAAACAAGTTGAGTAAAAAACTTTTGCACATTCTTAACCTAACGGTCTTCGAAACACGGCAAAATAAAAACTCTCAACTTGGTATACGCTACTTTTATTAAAAACAAAAATAAAACGTAACAAAATCGAGAACTAACAAAACTAGATTCAACATGACACCTATTCCCCGGCAACGGCGCCACTTTTGTTGGGTAGATTTTGCATCATTAAAACAAAAGAAAATTTATAACCCTAACCTATATGCAAAACTAACTCCTAACCGGCCGAATACCGGGTTGTTGATAGTAGAGCGAGATAAGTAAGGGGTCGATCCACAGGGAATTGGGATGTTGAATCTAATTTCATTAACTCTCTCAATTGTTACTCAAAGAATGAATAAACAAAAGAAACGGAAGAACAAAACATAAAAACAGAAAAACATAAACGAACAATCAAAATAAATCTAACCTAAGAAACATGGGAACAACCAAAGTACAAACCTAAGTGATTTCAATTCTAGTTAATCTCATGATTCTAATTCAGTTTGTGGTTTCACCCTTTCACGAGACACAAATCCCTAATCTCTTAGTGAACTTATCTCTCAAGCCATGAAATCCTACTTTCGTAGTGAATTCAATTATCTATCTCTCATCTTTCGAGTGTTGAGACTGATTTACCAAACAAAACTCGGGTGTAGATTCAATTAACTCTCGTATAATCGAACCTAACAACCTAGGAATCTAACTCATTAACTTGTCATCATTAATGGCTAAAAACCCTATCTTTCTATGGTGATCTAACGTTTATGCAACTTCCGTATTATAAACATCAATCGTGAACTAATCTTTCGATTCTAATTCACATGGCATACAAATCGCATAGAAAAATACAAACTAAATCAAACGTCATGAAGAAAAACTGGAATTAAATTAATCATAAGAGAACTCACATAGTCTTGAATACAATGGTTGAAACACCATGGAAACGAAAAGAAAAGCTACATAATCTACTCCTAATCTAACCTCGGTTCACCCGAGCACAAGGCTCGGGTGACCGGCCTTCAACTCTCCAAGATGCGGCTGTGCTCTCTTTTTGATGTGAAGAAAAATATGGATTCCTTAGGGTTGGGGCGATGGCTGTTTAAATAGAAGATTAAGTCGGTTTAGGCAAAGGCGGCGGCGGACGCTCGTTTGAATACATGGACGCCCGTCCATTTGCCTTGGACGGAGAGTCAACGCTCGTTCAGCTTGCGTCTGGAGACTCTGAATGTAAAATCTCTTCTAGGACGCTCGTCCACTTCACCAAACGCTCGGTTACCTGCATTGTTAGGGACTGGACGGGCGTTCACTTACCTGAACGCTCGTCCAAAAGTCGAATTTGCATAGAAACGCAGGAACAACACAGAAAAACCCTAATTATCCTAACAGTTCATCAACTCAAAACAACCACAGCATCGCAGCCTCATCAAATTAAAGCACAGAAGGTTAGACTAGACACAAACAAACATATAGTTCACGTTCCACAAATCGAGTAAAAAACTTTTTGCACATTCTTGACCCAACGGTTATCGAAACACGGCAAAAATAAAAACTCTCGATTTGGTAAACGCTACTTTTATTGAAAACGAAAAATAAACCGTAACAAAATCGAAAAATTAATTCAACTAAATTCAACAAAACACCGATTCCCCGGCAACGGCGCCACTTTTGTTGGGAGGATTTTGCATCATAAAAACAAAAGAAAATTTATAAACCTATACTTAACATGCAAACTAACTCCTAACCGACCAAATATCGGGTAGTTGATAGCATAGTAGGGTAAGTACAAGGTCGATCCATAGGGAATTGGGATGTTGAATCTAATTTCACAGGGTCGATCCACAGGGGATAGATGATTTATGTATCTACTTTCATTTGCTCATATTAGTTATAATTTTCTATGAAAAGTGCTAATTTTCAAAAATTTTTGTTTAGTCCTGAGTAACATTTCATTGGCATGCTAGTTTTATAATCTGGCACCTTTTGTTGTTATCAGTAGTCATATCATGTTCTGAGAATAGGTTTAGTAAGTCGATACTCACTTGAACTTCATTTCACGAACCTATTAGATGAAGAGCCAAATATAGAATAGTTTCCGGTTAGTTAAAGGGAAGTTAATTCTTGATACAGATAACACTTATTTAGCATTAATGAAAGTTAAGAACTTGTGCTATACTCACAGTTAGAATCTCAGTACCTTAGTGTTCTTGAGAACTTTGAGAGTCTTGAATGTGTTAGAAATATATTTGACCGAGAGTTTCCAAAGAGTTTGAAAAATATAAAAATATATATATCTATAAATAATAAATGAATAGAATTTCTTTGCGGGAATTTTGTTTGTAACTATCACCTCGAGTCCATTTGGATACTGCCCCAATTGGGGAGTGTGGTTTACCTTGGACAGTAAGGGATTGAGTGATCTCAGGGTGACTGCCTCTAATGTAGGGGAGTGTGTTATACTTTTGAGACGCGACGATAGGAAATATAAAATATACGTTTTTTAGAATTCTAAGTCAAGTTGATCTAAACCCAGTAGAGACCCGAAAGGTATTTTCTTGGTACTAAGTAAAGGAATTTAGTTGTGAGTTGGTTACTATGTTCTTGGTAATTAGTTTTTGTTAGGTAAGTGCTGTAGATAGAATGAAGTTTTCGGTTAGTTGACCGGATAACTGTTAGTGCTTGATGTATTATATCAAGAGAGGATCGGTGGAAGTTTAGTAGGTTCAGCACACACATCACTGAGTGAGGTCGATTTGCTGAATACTAGCTTGTCATGATTTTGACTATATCTTGTGTCAGGTTATGTGGATTCTTGATAGTATGTTCTTGTTTTGTTTTGCTCGGGGACGAGCAAAAAGATAAGTGTGGGGGTGTTGTTTAGGGCCAAATTATAGTGATTTTCATATATATTTTATGAATCAATTTCCCCCATATATGGATTATTTTCATAGATATCGGGCCTTATAGTCAAATATTGAGTAAATGAGGTTTTAATGATTAAATATGAAAACGTATCGATTTTTATGTTTATTTGATGTTTTTATATTATTTTGGAAATTATTACGTTTTGGTATGTTTTTGATATTTGTAGATACCCAATTAATGATGGAAAAGATGATCCTAAAAGGCTAAATTCGAGATGGAAGTGGATCAATTAAAGATATGGAAGAATAAAAGAGATAAGGAAAGAAATAAATCAAGATAAAGATGGAAAAATCAAGAAATTCGATTTCAAGTCAATATGGACGAGCGTCCATCTGAAGCAGACGAGCGTTCAATAGTGGACGGGCGTTTGGTGAAGTGCACTAGAAGAGATTTTACATTCAGAGTCTCCGCAAGTGAACGAAGGTTGACTCTCCGTCAAGGCAAATGGACGGGCGCCCATGTATTCAGTCCGCCGCCGCTTTGCCTAAACCGACTTAATCTTCTATTTAAATAGAACCCTAAGGGCATCCATATTTTCTTCACATCAGAGAGCAGACAAGATCTGAGAGTTAGGGTCACGAGCCTTGTGCTGGTGAACGAGGTTAGATTGAGATTATGTATTTTCGCTTCCATGGTGTTTCAACCATTGTATCCAAGACTATGTGAGTTCTCTTATGAAATTCAGCTTTCATGACGCTTGATTTAGTTTGTATTTTCATGCGATTTGTATGCCATGTGAATTAGAATCATTGATTTTAGCCATTAATGTGAAACCACAAACTGAATTAGAATCATGAGATTAACTAGAATTGAAATCACTTAGGTTTGTACTTTGTTGTTCCCATGTTTCTTAGGTTAGATTTATTTTGATTGTTCGTTTATGTTTTCTTTTTATGTTTTGTTCTTCTTTGTTTATTCTTTGAGTAACAATTGAGAGAGTTAATGAAATTAGATTCAACATCCCAATTCCCTGTGGATCGACCCTTACTTATCTCGCTCTACTATCAACAACCCGGTATTCGGCCGGTTAGGAGTTAGTTTTGCATATAGGTTAGGGTTATAAATTTTCTTTTGTTTTAATGATGCAAAATCTACCCATCAAAAGTGAAATTAAGCACAGGGGTTAGACTAGTGGTGACACTTTTGTTGGGAGGATTTTGCATCATAAAAACAAAAGAAAATTTATAAACCTATACTTAACATGCAAACTAACTCCTAACCGACCAAATATCGGGTAGTTGATAGCATAGTAGGGTAAGTACAGGGTCGATCCACAGGGAATTGGGATGTTGAATCTAATTTCACTAATTCCTACCAATTGTTACTCAAAGAACGAATAAACAAAAGAAACGAAAGAACAAAACATAAAAACAGAAAAGAAACAAAAACAAACAATCTAACCTAAAGACATGGGGTCAAACATTGAACAAGCCTAGTGATCTCAATTCTAGTTATCTCATGATTTTAATTCAGTTTGTGGTTTCACCCTTTCACGAGACACAAATCCCTAATCTCTTAGTGAACTTATCTCTCAAGCTATGAAATCCTACTTTCGTAGCGAATTCAATTATCTATCTCTCATCTTTCGAGTGTTGAGACTGATTTACCAAACAAAACGACGGGTGTAGATTCAAGTTACTCTCGTATAATCGAATCTAACAACCTAGGAATCTAACCAATTAATTTATCACATAATCAACGGCTAAAAACCCTATCTTTCTATGGTGATCTAAGGTTTATGCAACTTCCGTATTATAAACATCAATAGAAAACAAATCTTTCAATCTATTCTCATGGCATCATCAACACATAGAAAGATACAAAATAAATCAACAATCATGAAGAAAAACTGGAATTGAATTAATCAAAAAGAACTCACATAGTTTTGAACAAGGATTGATCCATGGAAACGAAAAATAAAAGCATCTAAACTACTCCTAATCTAACCTCGGTTCACCCGAGCACAAGGCTCGGGTGACCGGCCTTCAAACTCCCAAGTCGGCTGCTGCTCCTCAGAAAATTCGAGTATAAAAAAGTATATCCTTAGGGTTGAGGATATGGCTCTATTTATAGAGATAAGAGACGGTTTGCTGAAAGTCGGCGGCAGACGGGCGTTCATTATCATGGACGCTCGTTCATTTCTTGAACGGAGACTGGACGCTCGTTTGGACAGCGTCTGAACTCTCTGAATGTAAAATACAATTCTGGACGCTGGTTCAGATTTTCAAACGCCAGTTCTGATCTGGACGCTCGTCCACCTTATTTGGACGCCAGTCCACTGTCGAAATCTTGATATTTCCATCTTTATCTTCATTGATTTCTTTCCTTATCTCTTTTATTCTTCCATATCTTTGATTGATCCTCTCTCATCTCGAAATTAGCTCTTTAGGATCATCTTTTCCATCATCAATGAGTATCTACACAAGGATCAAAACATACCAAAGTGTAACATATTTCCAAAATAATATGAAATCATAATTTAAGCACATAATTCGTTACGTTTTCAAATTTAACTATTAAAAACACCATTTACTCAATATTTCAATATAAAGCTCAAAATCTATGAAAATCATACGAATGTAGGGGAAATTGATACAAAAAATATATGTAAAAATCACTATAATTTAGCCCTTAACAACACCCCCACACTTATCTTTTTGCTCGTCCTCGAGCAAAACAAAACAAAGATCAAGCTCGAGAGAAATAAACATCTATACAAATATAAAGTATATTCAATAACTTAGAAGTTCACCCGTGTAGTGTGTGCATAGCCATAATAAACTTCCACTAAGTTCCACAATTTGAAAGTTATTCAAACCAAAACTAGCCCGGTTTCCCATCTAAGTTAGAAATATTCAAAAACCATAACATGTACTTTACAAAACATACAAACTCGAAAAAGTTAGTAGAGAGTATCTAAAAATATTTCCGACACACTTAGAGGATAATCCCTACAACATATCTTTCAGTTTATATTGGGGATAAGATTAACGATAACTAAGTCCTTCAACTTATTCAACATGATATATCTCAATTTTTTCACTTTTTTCTAACGCACATCAGAATAAGCTTTTGCCCTCATAGCAGAATAGGACATTTCAAAATAATCCCCTACCTTACTCCAATCATAAGGCAGCTATAAACTGACTGTCGTGAGCTTTTGGTCATCATAGTGGAATAGGACATACGTGGTACACCCTACCGCACCCAAATCATAAACCAGCTTCCGACACACACAATTACAATTATGTTTACTTAGAGATTTCTGGCTGGTAGTGGTAAAGATTATTTTCTAGTAGCACAGACCACTGAGCATAACACCTCAAGTAAACAATTTATTACTATTGCAAAGACTTAATCACGTTTCACTTATCACATTCAAACTTACAGATATTCACAGTATGTCATACTTTAATCCTAGAATACAAACTACTACTTCTCAAGAATTGTACATAAGCAAAGAAACATGCTATAATCATCAAAAATCTCCAACTAAAATGGGGTAGGCTTTCAACATTTAGCTCATCATTTACTATGGCATGTGAAAAAGAGTGTCGGGTGAAACAAATAAAATTACTAAATATACAGAATATAGCAAAAATGATATAAACTCAAGCAAAATATGCCTTTGTCTACTCGGGACATAACAAAAAATTTGAAAATTAAGCACTTTTCATAGAAATTTATAACTAATATGAGCAAATGAAAGTAGATACATGTAAACCATCCTCTCCCCCACACTTAGATTGCAACTTGTCCTCAAGTTGTGCAGAAATAAAAAATTAGAGAACTTAGCTGATTGGATGCTGGCAATTCTGGAGGAACCAACAAGAACCAGGATTGCTTGCATAGCTCAGTAGACTGTGGAGCATCACAGGTAAACTGAATTCATCGTGAAAGTGCACAATAGCTATCAAAAATATCCTGCAGACTTGATCAGTGCAAAAAGAGTCTACGGGGAAAAGATTGGATTTATACAAATAAAGCACATGGAAAAGAATTTATAGAGATATTCAAATTATGCTCACATAAAGATGGAATACATATACATGAAAATATCACAAACTCGTAGGCTAGGTGCAACTATATGAAAATACATTACAATGCAACCTACATGATATGCAATAATAAAATAATGATGGCATATGGAAAACCAACAGTAACCATCATAAAAAAAAACGAGGTAGTATTACGGAAACCGACAGTTATCTACACTCAAGAAGAATAAAAGAAAAATAAAAAAACAATGCAACTAGATGACATGCAACTAAATGATATGCATCTGAATGATATGCAAAAATAAAAGAAAATAAAAGAAAGAAAACTAGCCCACTCATTTGCAACACGACATGTATATAATAAACGTCTACCAAATAATGACAGGTTACGATAAACGACAGTGCTGTTCATTACATGCAATGTAGACGCGCTTTAAGACTCGTAAAAAGTGATAGCATTATGGAAACCAACAGATAGCTATACTAAACAGATATAACTCATATGGTTTCCGATGGTAGCAACGGAGACCAACAGTTACTACCCAAATGAGTTATAAAAATAAAAAGAAAGCACATAAGTCTCAAAGCTTACAGGATTCATCATAACAGTATGTAGCATACGAGAACCGACATTAGCTACACTAACAATGATAAGAACAGTTATAGCGTACGAGAACCGACAGTGACTATAACTTGCATAGATGAATCATATATAAGGAATTGATCAATTATCTAACATGGATTCATAGATGGAAAAATAAAATCACATAAGTTCAGGACATCTACGTAAAATTAATCAGCCACAGAAGCTCGTATTAAAGTAACCATGTTAAATAAAGCATTAAAAATCAAAGCAAGAAAAATTCAGAACCTGGACGTGCGTTTAAAATTTTAAACAGGCGTTCCACACTTATGCAGACCGGACGGGCGTTTAACAAGTCAGACTCCCGTCTGGTTCTTGTCATCAGATCAGAGTTGAACTTTTGCACATTCTTAACCTAACGGTCATTACAATGCAAAACTTTACTGGCAACAACCCGATGTTTTGGTCGGTTAGGAGTTAGTTTTGCATGGTAGTATAGGTTTATAAATTTCTTTTGTTTTAATGATGCAAAAACTTGTTCGGTAAAAACGTGTTTTAAATTTATAAACCGAAACACCCCAAGTATAAGGATCGCAGTATAGGGTGTTTACGGGTCGTCCTAAGGGAGTGGAATGTTTATCGGATTCAAATATAAATCTATATCGATTATGTCACAATTATCTATCTAAACTAAAGCTGAAACTAACTAAAACCTAAACCTAAGAATTAAAACTAAAACAGGAATAAAAACAAGCAGGAAAAAAATAAGAAAACAGCAATACGGACGAGCGTTCACTAAAGTGAACGAGCGTCTGGAAACGAAATCTATCGGACGAGCGTCTGCTATTGCGGACGAGCGTCTGATTATGAACTGAAGCAGAAAAGTGCAGGAAAACAGCAGGAAACTAGGGTTTATAAAACTAGAACTTAAACTAAACTTACTCTAAACGATTACAAACGAATTAATTAATAAATAAGTAAAGGAAAACAGCGAGGCAACGAATCCACCCATCAACCAACAACCCCCAACTAGATGGTGATCTAAAGATGTAGTTTTTAGTAGTGATTTTGCACGAATTCAATTAAATTTCTTCAACCAAATTCTAGGGTTTCGTTTATCTTTTCAAACAAACTAAACATGCAATCAAAACGAAATCACGAGATTGTTTCCAAGCTCTTACTCAACTAATCATGCATAATCTCTTAAAACACAATTAGATGCATTACTTTGAATAAAAGAGAACTTAAATAAACATACTTTCATAAATTTATTCAAGCATAAATTAAACATAGATCGTTTCATCAAATCTTAATTCAATAAAACTTAAACAATACAAACAGATCCAAAGTAATGAAAAACTACGAAATAAACTCACTACACATAAGCATCGAACTCTCTAGTTGGTTGTGTTGTTGATAAGCTTCCTCCGTCGACTCACTGCAAGGCTTTTAGCCAACAATCATGTTGAAGATGATTGTTGGATTGGAGAAATTCATCTCTATGGAATTAGGGTTCTGGCCGCAGCTTTTTGGTGTGAAAGTGCGATCTCAATTATGTGGTATGAATTAGGGTTAAGAGGCTGCTGCTATATATAGAGTTTTGAGTCGGTTATGACTAAGTCGGCAACGGACGCTCGTCTGGACTACATTTGTTGGGTAGATTTTGCATCATTAAAACAAAAGAAAATTTATAACCCTAACCTATATGCAAAACTAACTCCTAACCGGCCGAATACCGGGTTGTTGATAGTAGAGCGAGATAAGTAAGGGGTCGATCCACAGGGAATTGGGATGTTGAATCTAATTTCATTAACTCTCTCAATTGTTACTCAAAGAATGAATAAACAAAAGAAACGGAAGAACAAAACATAAAAACAGAAAAACATAAACGAACAATCAAAATAAATCTAACCTAAGAAACATGGGAACAACCAAAGTACAAACCTAAGTGATTTCAATTCTAGTTAATCTCATGATTCTAATTCAGTTTGTGGTTTCACCCTTTCACGAGACACAAATCCCTAATCTCTTAGTGAACTTATCTCTCAAGCCATGAAATCCTACTTTCGTAGTGAATTCAATTATCTATCTCTCATCTTTCGAGTGTTGAGACTGATTTACCAAACAAAACTCGGGTGTAGATTCAATTAACTCTCGTATAATCGAACCTAACAACCTAGGAATCTAACTCATTAACTTGTCATCATTAATGGCTAAAAACCCTATCTTTCTATGGTGATCTAACGTTTATGCAACTTCCGTATTATAAACATCAATCGTGAACTAATCTTTCGATTCTAATTCACATGGCATACAAATCGCATAGAAAAATACAAACTAAATCAAACGTCATGAAGAAAAACTGGAATTAAATTAATCATAAGAGAACTCACATAGTCTTGGATACAATGGTTGAAACACCATGGAAACGAAAAGAAAAGCTACATAATCTACTCCTAATCTAACCTCGGTTCACCCGAGCACAAGGCTCGGGTGACCGCCTTCAACTCTCCAAGATGCGGCTGTGCTCTCTTTTTGATGTGAAGAAAAATATGGATGCCCTTAGGGTTGGGGCGACGGCTGTTTAAATAGAAGATTAAGTCGGTTTAGGCAAAGGCGGCGGCGGACGCTCGTTTGAATACATGGACGCCCGTCCATTTGCCTTGGACGGAGAGTCAACGCTCGTTCAGCTTGCGTCTGGAGACTCTGAATGTAAAATCTCTTCTAGGACGCCGTCCACTTCACCAAACGCCCGTCCACTATTGAACGCTGTTTGCTTCAGATGGACGCTCGTCCATATTGACTTGAAATCGAATTTCTTGATTTTTCCATCTTTATCTTGATTTATTTCTTTCCTTATCTCTTTTATTCTTCCATATCTTTAATTGATCCTCTTCCATCTCGAATTTAGCCTTTTAGGATCATCTTTTCCATCATTAATTGGGTATCTACAAATATAAAAAACATACCAAAACGTAATAATTTCCAAAATAATATAAAACATCAAATAAACATAAAAATCGATACGTTTTCATATTTAATCATTAAAAACCTCATTTACTCAATATTTGACTATAAGGCCCGATATCTATGAAAATAATCCATATATGGGGGAAATTGATTCATAAAATATATATGAAAATCACTATAATTTGGCCCTAAACAACACCCCCACACTTATCTTTTTGCTCGTCCCCGAGCAAAACAAAACAAGAACATACTATCAAGAATCCACATAACCTGACACGAGATATAGTCAAAATCATGACAAGCTAGTATTCAGCAAATCGACCTCACTCGGTGATGTGTGTGCAGAACCTACTAAACTTCCACCGATCCTCTCTTGATATAATACATCAAGCACTAACAGTTATCCGGTCAACTAACCGAAAACTTCATTCTATCTACAGCACTTACCTAACAAAAACTAATTACCAAGAACATAGTAACCAACTCACAACTAAATTCCTTTACTTAGTACCAAGAAAATACCTTTCGGTCTCTACTGGGTTTAGATCAACTTGACTTAGAATTCTAAAAAAAACGTATATTTTATATTTTATATTTCCTATCGTCGCGTCTCAAAAGTATAACACACTCCCTACATTAGAGGCAGTCACCCCGAGATCACTCAATCCTCATCGTCCAAGGTAAACCACACTCCCCAATTGGGGCAGTATCCAAATGGACTCGAGGTGATAGTTACAAACAAAATTCCCGCAAAGAAATTCTATTCATTTATTATTTATAGATATATATATTTTTATATTTTTCAAACTCTTTGGAAACTCTCGGTCAAATATATTTCTAACACATTCAAGACTCTCAAAGTTCTCAAGAACACTAAGGTACTGAGATTCTAACTGTGAGTATAGCACAAGTTCTTAACTTTCATTAATACTAAATAAGTGTTATCTGTATCAAGAATTAACTTCCCTTTAACTAACCGGAAACTATTCTATATTTGGCTCTTCATCTAATAGGTTCGTGAAATGAAGTTCAAGTGAGTATCGACTTACTAAACCTATTCTCAGAACATGATATGACTACTGATAACAACTAAAGGTGCCAGATTATAAAACTAGCATGCCAATGAAATGTTACTCAGGACTAAACAGAAAATTTTGAAAATTAGCACTTTTCATAGAAAATTATAACTAATATGAGCAAATGAAAGTAGATACATAAATCATCTATCCCCTCCCCCACACTTAGATTGCAACTTGTCCTCAAGTTATACAGAAATAATAAATTAGAGAACTTAGCTGATTGGATGCTGGCAATTCTGGAGGAACCAACAAGAACCAGGATTGCTTGCATAGCTCAGTAGACTGTGGAGCATCACAGGACAACTGAATTCATCGTTAAAGTGCACAGTAGCTATCAAAAATATCCTGCAGACTTAATCAGTGCAAAAAGAGTCTATGGGGAAAAAGGATTATACATGTAAAACACATGGAAATGAAGTTATAGAGATTCTTCAGATTAAGCTCATAGAAAGATGGAACATATACATGGAACATTACAAAATAGTAGGCTAGGTGCAACTACATGAAAATATACTAAGAATGCAGCCTACATGATATGTAATCCTAAAAATAAAATAAATAAAAATAAATTCTGACAGGCTCAGGCTGAGCAAGTTGAGAGGACAACCCTACAGTGACTACGGCCTATGCAGAAACTAAAAATAAAGAAAACGAGGTAGTATTACGGAAACCGACAGTTATCTACACTCAAGAAGAATAAAAGAAAAATAAAAAAACAATGCAACTAGATGACATGCAACTAAATGATATGCATCTGAATGATATGCAAAAATAAAAGAAAATAAAAGAAAGAAAACTAGCCCACTCATTTGCAACACGACATGTATAAAATAAACGTCTACCAAATAATGACAGGTTACGATAAACGACAGTGCTGTCCATTACATGCAGTGTAGACGCGCTTTAAGACTCGCCAAAAGTGATAGCATTATGGAAACCCAACAGTTAGCTATACTAAACAGATATAACTCATAAGGTTTCCGATGGTAGCAACGGAGACCAACAGTTACTACCCAAATGAGTTATAAAAATAAAAAGAAAGCACATAAGTCTCAAAGCTTACAGGATTCATCATAACAGTATGTAGCATACGAGAACCGACATTAGCTACACTAACAATGATAAGAACAGTTATAGCGTACGAGAACCGACAGTGACTATAACTTGCATAGATGAATCATATATAAGGAATTGATCAATTATCTAACATGGATTCATAGATGGAAAAATAAAATCACATAAGTTCAGGACATCTACGTAAAATTAATCAGCCACAGAAGCTCGTATTAAAGTAACCACGTTAAATAAAGCATTAAAAATCAAAGCAAGAAAAATTCAGAACCTGGACGTGCGTTTAAAATTTCAAACGGGCGTTCCACACTTATGCAGACCGGACGGGCGTTTAACAAGTCAGACTCCCGTCTGGTTCTTGTCATCAGATCAGAGTTGAACTTTTGCACAGGACGGCCGTTCCACCCCTCAAACGCTCGGTTACCTGCATTGTTAGGGACTGGACAGGCGTTCACTTACCTGAACGCTCGTCCAAACAACGAATTTGCAACAGAATGCAGGAACAACACAGCAACCCATAGATAAACCCTAAATAGCCTAGCAGATTATCAATTCAAAACAGATCAACACATACACATAACAACACAGCAGCCTCATCAAATTATAGCACAGAGGGTTAGACTAGAAAACACTTCACGTTTCACAAATCGAGTAAAAAAACTTTTTGCACATTCTTAACCCAAAGGTCATCGAAACACGGCAAAAATAAAAAACTCTCGATTTATTCAACGCTACTTTTATTGAAAACGAAAAATAAACCGTAACAAAATCGAAAAATTAATTCAACTAAATTCGATCCACAGGGAATTGGTAGGAATTAGTGAAATTAGATTCAACATCCCAATTCCCTGTGGATCGACCCTGTACTTACCCTACTATGCTATCAACTACCCGATATTTGGTCGGTTAGAGTTAGTTTGCATGTTAAGTGTAGGTTTATAAATTTTCTTTTGTTTTTATGATGCAAAATCCTCCCAACAGTTAGCTAGGGAACTGGCTAAGCAAGGAGAAGAGGATCCAAATCTTGAGGAAAGCGAGCACGAATTGGAAGAAGGACATATAACTGATCATCCTGAACATTCTGAATCTGAGGCAAGGCATTCAGAACAATCCAAACCAGGTACCTAATCCTGTTATTAATCCTGTTATTAATAATGCCAATAATGTGAATGCAAATGCTAATAATGGAAACCAAGCCCTAGCTCAAGGAGCGAGGCGCACTTTGCAAAGTTATGCAACGCCCACTATTGAGCAATTCATTCCCGCTATCGTAGCACCGCAAGATGCTGCGGAAGTCTATCACCCTAGGCCTAACTTAATTCAAATGGTGACCAACTATTCCACTTTCATGGAATCCAAAACGAGGATCCTGGTGTTCACGTGACGAATTTCTTGGAAATCGTTAGCACAGTGAAACCAGAATTAATCCCGGAGGGGAACATTCGTCTTAAGCTTTTCCCTTTCACTTTGAAAGATAAAGCTAAGCAATGGCTTCTCTCTTTAGAGGCTGGATCTATCACTACTTGGGAACAATTGTTGCAAAAATTCATGAATAAGTATTTTCCCTTGGGAAAAACCTTTAAGTTACACCAAGACATCCTAGGATTTAAGCAACAACCTGGGGAGAGTTTTGATCAAGCTTGGGAGAGTTTCAAGGAAGCTATGAGGAAGTGTCCTCATCATGACATCTGTCTTTGGCTTTTAATGCAAACTTTTTACCATGGGTTGAGAGAGACGGAGAAAATTAGAGTAGACGCCTCCAGCAATGGAGCGTTTGTTCTTTTATCTCCTGAGGAGGCACAAGGGAAGATGGAACAAATTGTGATGAATAGCCAATGGGGAGGCAATGACATAGCTACTGTGAAAATGGCTGCTGACATATTCGAGGATAGTGCATCTACCAAAATCTTAGAACAACTTTCTGTTATCAACAATAAGGTAGATGGGATGTAAGAGAGGATGGCAAAAGTAGAGAAAGGGGCTGGAATCGAGGTAGCACCTCATAGTGAGAATGCTGGTACTGAAGAAGCCAATTATATCGGGGGAGGATATAAGCCTAATCATAACCATCCTGGATTCCGATATAGTGACCTTAATGCAGGAGAAAGGCCTAAACCGCCTACCACTTATGTACCACAGCAAACTAAAACTTTTGGTTGGGAAGCGGCAATAGAAAAACTGAGTAATGTCGTCACTGACAATATGGCATTTAGCCACTAACTTTAGCCAGTATTGTCAGAAGACCGATGCTAAGGTGACCAACCAAGAAGCTCTAGTCCAAAATCTCACTCACCAAATAGGACAACTAGCTGAGAAAGTCTCAACTAGACCTCCTGGAGGGTTGCCAAGCAACACTGAGAAGAACCCTAAGGATTTAAATGCAATCATGACAAGAAGTGGAAAAGAGGTAACTCCACCATCCCTGCAAGAGAAAGAGAAAGTCACAAAGAGTAAGGATGGTGAGCCAAACAATGAGACTAAAACTTCCGAGACTTTGCCTGAGCAAAGAACGTATAAAGAACCTGCTGGCCCTAGAGTTGAACTTTACGATAACAAGTATCCAATTTTCACTGATGTCGATCCTTCAACTCTAACTTATCCCCACCAAAGCCGAAACCTAAGTTTGATAATAAGAGATATAAGAAATTCGTGGATATATTCAGTAAGTTACAAATCAATATACCTCTAGTTGAAGCACTAGCTGAAATGCCTGAGTACACCAAGTTTTTAAAGGACGCCGTCTCAACTAAAAGGAAACTTCTAGATTTAGAGACCATATGCCTTAATGAGGAGTGCTCAGCCATTCTTCAACATAAGTTACCCCCAAAATGCAAAGATCCGGGAAGCTTTCTCATTCCCTGCACCATAGGTAACGTATGTCTAAACAAAGCTTTGTGTGATCTAGGAGCAAGCGTGAATCTGATGCCACTATCTATTTTTCGGAAGCTAGGCATGAAAGATCTTAAGAAGACCTCAATCACATTGCAATTAGCTGACCGTTCTGTCAAGGAACCGTGTGGAGTGGTTGAGGATGTGCTAGTAAGAGTTGAAAAGTTTGTATTCCCTGTCGACTTTGTGGTCTTAGATATGGAAGCTAACTACGAAGTGCCCTTGATATTAGGAAGACCTTTTATGGCCACTAGTAGAACGCTAATTGATGTTTACAAAGGCGAGTTAGTATTAAGAGTGAACGAAGAGAGAGTTGCATTCAATGTTTTCGACACTATGAAGCAACCTGATGATGGAGAGGATGCATGTTTCATGTTGGATTCCATTGATAGGATCGTTCAAGAATTTAAACAACATGAAAGTATCAAGGATTTCTTGGATGCTGTCTTGGAAGAAGAAGATGAAGTCAAGTACGTAAGTAGTGAGGAGGAGAAGATGATATGGCCAGGATGTAGCAGAGGACCCCTAGGCCTGTAGAGGAAGTAAGTGCTGCGGAGATTGAAAGATTCTATCATAGACCAACGTGGCATAAGTACTTCGAACTCAAACTCACTGGTCAAAAGTTGAAAACCTCTTTGGAAGAACCTCCCACAAATTTGACTCTAAAACCTCTTCCTGCAAATTTGAAGTATGTATTTCTTCAAGATGAGACTTGGCCACTAATTATATCTTCTTCCTTGACGGACTTACAAGAGGAGAAACTAATGAGAGTTTTGAGAGAGTACCGCGGAGCATTTGGATGGACCATAGCGGATGTTAAGGGCATTAGTCCTAGCGTGTGTATGCACAAAATCTCCGTGGACCCTGAGAAGAAAGCGGTTGCACAACCTCAGAGGCGTCTAACCCCACAATTAAAGGAAGTGGTTAGAGATGAGGTTATAAAAATGCTAGAAATAGGAATTATATTTCCAATTGCTGATAGCGAATGGGTAAGCCCTATCCACGTAGTTCCCAAGAAGGGAGGATTGACGGTGCAAGCCAATGAGTTGAATGAGCTAATTCCTATGAGGCTAATCACCGGTCATCGAGTATGCATAGACTTTAGGAAACTAAACGATGCGACTCGTAAGGACCACTTTCCTCTTCCCTTCATCGATCAAATGCTCGAAAGACTGAGCAGGCATGCTTTCTATTGTTTTCTTGACGGGTATTCGGGATACTATCAAATCCACATCTCGCCCGAAGATCGTGAGAAAACAACATTTACATGCCCATATAGGACATTTGCGTATAATCGAATGCCATTTGGATTGTGCAACGCCCCCGCGACTTTTCAATGATGTATGATGTCATTATTCGTGGATATGGTGGAAGATTTCTTGGAAATCTTTATGGATGATTTCTCCGTGTTTGGAGACAATTTCGATTCATGTCTCACACATCTAGCACGAGTGTTGAAGAGATGTGAGAAGACGAATCTTGTGCTTAACTGGGAGAAGTGTCATTTGATGGATACGGAAGGTATAGTACTAGGCCACCCCATATCAAAGAACGGAATAGAGGTGGATAGAGCCAAAGTTGAGGTGATCGAGAAATTACCCCCACCTACCAATCTTAAAACTTTGCGAGGTTTTTTGGCCACGCCGGCTTTTATCGTAGGTTTATTAAGGACTTTTCCCTAATATCTAGACCTCTTACCGAATTTTCGGCCAAGGATGTGCCATTTGTGTTCTCTAATGAGTGCATAAAAGCTTTCAACAAAATAAAAAGTAGACTGATTACTGCACCCGTTCTGGTCGCACCGGATTGGGATCTTCCGTTTGAACTAATGTGTGATACAAGTGACACTGTTGTTGGCGCCGCTTTGGGTCAAAGAAAAGATAAGATCTTCAGACCTATCTATTATGCGAGTCGGACTTTGAATGCTGCCCAAAGAAATTACGCCACAACGGAGAAATAGCTTTTGGCCGTTATCTTTGCTTTTGACAAGTTTAGATCTTACTTGGTGGGATCTAAAGTCACTGTGTGGACTGACCATGCAGCTCTTAAGTATCTCCTAGCAAAGCAAGATTCAAAGCCCAGATTGTTGAGATGGATTCTACTGCTGCAAGAATTTGACGTAGAGATCCGAGACAAGAAAGGAAGTGAGAATGTAGTGGCCGATCATCTGTCGCGCTTACAATTAGAGGATGGTGAGGAATTACCTGAGATAGGAGAATCTTTTCCTGATGAACAACTTTTCTCCATCACCACCATCAGGGGACATGATAATTGTGTTGCAATTTCTTCACGAATAGAGGTTGTGAAGGAGAAGAAACAACTATGGTTTAGTTTGTTTGTTAATTATCTATCCGCAAAGTACCTACCACCGAATCTCACTGTCCAAGAAAGGAAAAAATTCGTTAAAGATCTTAGACACTATTATTGGGATGAGCCTTATTTGTTTAAGCTAGGATCTGATAATATCTTTCGAAGGTGTGTGCCCGAAGAAGAGTATAATGATATCCTGAAGCATTGTCATTCTTATAAAGTTGGAGGACACTACGGGGGAGAAAAAACTGCGGCTAAGGTCCTCCAATGCGGTTATTATTGGCCGACATTGTTTAAGGATGCACACCAATATGCAAAAGCATGTCATGCTTGTCAAATGGCAGGAAATATTTCACGGAGGAATGAGATGCCACTTAAGAGCATCTTAGAAGTAGAACTCTTTGACGTTTGGGGAATAGATTTCGTTGGACCCTTCACTTCATCACTATCCTAACCGCTACATCTTAGTTGTTGTTGTTGATTATGTATCCAAATGGGTTGAGGCCATTGCTTCCCCTACTAACGATGCTAAGGTTGTAGTTAGATTCTTGAAAAAGAATATTTTTACAAGGTTTGGGACGCCTAGGGCGATTATAAGCGACAATGGTAGTCATTTTTGTAATAAACCTTTTGAAAGGCTGATGATTAAGTATGGGGTTCGACATAAGCTAGCAACAGCATATCACCCCCAGACTAGTGGGCAAGTAGAAGTCACCAATCGAGAAATAAAGCGTATCCTGGAGAAAACTGTCAATACGACTAGGAAGGATTGGTCGTTACGTTTAGACGACGCTTTATGGGCTTATAGGACTGCATATAAAACCTCGATTGGAATGTCACCGTATAGGATTGTTTTTGGAAAGGCATGTCATCTACCTGTGGAACTTGAGCACCGGGCCATGTGGGCAACAAGGATGTTAAATTTTGATGAGACATTGGCCGGTGAGAAGAGGATGTTAGAATTAACTCGCCTGGAGGAGTTTCGTTTAGAGGCATACGAGAATGCCAAGATTTTCAAGGAGCGCACGAAGAAATTCCATGACAAAAAGATTCTGGAAAGGACCTTTCAAGAGGGTGATCTAGTTCTCTTGTACAATTCACGCTTAAGACTATTCCCGGGTAAGTTAAAATCAAGATGGCATGGCCCATTTCGAGTACAACAAGTCTTTCCTTCTGGAGCGGTGGAGCTATTCAATTTCAAAGACGAGTCCAGATTTGTGGTCAATGGACATCGTGTGAAGCATTATCAAGGGCTTCCGCCTGGTGCTGAGAAGGAGGTTTTGTACTTCGCTGACCCTGTTTATGAATAAACCATCTTGAATTGAGTCGAGCTAGCGACTATAAATTTAGAACTATTTATTATAACTATCTTTTCCGTTTTATTTTTAATAAAGTAGCATGCGTCTATCACGGTTTTTTTCATCTCGCCATGTTCCGAGTCTAAGTTCGGAATAAACGAGGTTTTTTTCTTGATAGCCGTCATGTGAGTTTTTATTTATGTTTAAATCCCTTTTGGTCTTGTCCATGGCAGTATAAAGTAAAGTGGCTTAAACTGTTTTTAGATATCTATATCTAATTACTGCCACATTATTTTATAACTTCCATAGACATGGTATTTGACGATTTCGTGGAGCTTGTTTGCTTATACAGGGTGTGTCTGCTTCTCCATGACGTGCTGATGTTTACTCCGATATTGTTCCTTTATTTGGGAGCCGTTTCCAGAGCTAAGTCTTTCTTGTTGAACTCTCCTTTATTTTTGTCATTGAGGACAATGTCATGTTTAAGTGGGGGGCAAGGGACCTAGCTATATGTTGAAAAACGGAATATTGAGACAATATTGGGCCAAATTTAAAAATTTTCATGGATAAATGCCAAGAACTCGTACCATTAAACTTGTGAAGTTCTTATACTTAGAATTGATAGGAAAGGAACCAAGTTGCGTAAGTACGTGGTCATATTATACTTTTGCGATAAATTTTTAGTAAACTTAAGGATATTCATGCCAAGAATTGCAAGTAGTTAGGCATTGTTCAACTACTCAACATGTGAATCGCTTAGTACCGCATGCGTTATAATAATTGAAAGAAGTATGTGTATATTGCGTAGATAATTGGTTATGCTTACTTAGTGTCGTTATTTGTCGACTGATGTATTCTGATCTTCTAGCCAACAAAAGCGGAGTAATAAGCTTGAGACGTACCTGTGTTTGATAATATTAAAACACTGGGCTTGTAGTAAGTTACCAAAGTAGCCCCGCGCTTGTGGTAATATTCGATGCTATGTTTAATCTAAGATAGGGGGATACTCTATGAAAGTTTTCTTCCTTGAGATTAGTAGCATTCAAAAAATATGCAAAATTGAAAAAATTTAAATTTATTAGAGGCTTTGAGTAGTAATCGGTCTCCAAGTCCAAAATCCCTATAGATACGCTCTTGCTTATTGTTCTAGTGCTTTAACCATTGCGAGGCATAAGAAGTATGAATGCTGATGTTGGTGAATTTCGATATGAAATCTGCATAAACTCTAATCTTGCTAAATTTATATAAAACCAATGCACGTGCACACAATCACTTCGATTCATAGCGAGTAGTGAATAATGTTTATCTTATGAGCATGACTGGTATGAGTTGACTCAAGTTTCTTGTGTAAGTATGAGTTGACCAAGGAAAATGTGTCTTGGGAAATGACTTATTGATGCTTTGTTCGGGACGAAGCAAAGTTTAAGTGGGGGGCATTTTGATGACGGTTAAAATATACCTAGTTATGTCATCAATTCTAACCTTAAATCGGAGTTAATTATATATATTTCATATTAAATCACTTGTTAATATTTATTATTTAATGTTAAGTGATTATTAATATGATTTTTGGTATTTAGCTGTTTTTATTATTAAAGACCAATTTATTTGTGCGATAAATACTGATTTTGCAGATTGTGATAAATCGAGAGGATTAATGTCATTCAATCAGTGGATCTCAAAATAATAAGGAAGAAAATCGGAGCATTAATCAAGAGACAAATCAGATCAGCATAGAAGAGTGCAGTGGGGAACAAGTTAACAAGAAAACGCGTTAAACACGTGCTGAGAGAGGCTCGGTCGACCGAGCCACTTCATTCGGTCGACCGAGGCATGTGGTTCGGCTACCCGAAGCTATCCAAACCTAAAACGCGTGCATATCTTCTAGATCCATCCTATGTCGGCAAAATCCTCTATATAAGCAGCAGCTACGAAATTGAAAAAAAAAAACACACCATTACAACACAAGACAATTTGAGTTTTTAAGTTTTAGTTTTCTTTCCTTTATGTTCGTACATTGTGGATTCATCGGAGTCTCCGGTTGGGGAGCGCATTAAAGAGTGGGAGTCACTCTCGTCTTCGAGTGTATGACTATTCAATTATGCAATCTTTATTCGTAGATCTGATATATTTAATTATGAAGTAGTTTCTCTTGTATTGATTGCGTGATGTAGATTAATTTACGAACCCATGTGTTTAGGTTAAAAACGTTAGGAAGTAATCATGATTTGTACCAACACAGAACTGTGTTCGGTCGACCGAGACATGTCATTCGGTCGCCCGAGCGTTGTCATTTGGTTGACCGAGCGTGGTGATGTGTAGGGCAATATTATGATCGGCTTCGACTACGTCAGATTCTCTGATTTGGAATTAAAACGAGTAATTAAACCTGATCAACTTAATTATTTGTCATCATAATTTAACATGAAACCTAAAAAGTGATTGTTACTTAGGATAAAGATTGAATCGGCATCTAAGAAGTACGCCTTACCCGAGGAATGTTGCTTAGATGAGGTTACGGTTTATACCGGCATCCCTAGTTTCGTAATTGTGTCAGAAGTTAGATGAGATGGAGGCATTAAAAAGCAAAGTCACGTAATGGAGGCACGATGATTTAGATGGCCTAATCGGAGCTAAATCTACCTTAGGGGATGACTCCCGTAGACATAATAATTAATCTTTAAACGTTTGTTTTATCTCGTTATCATCCTAATTCACATGGGGGAGTTATAATCTACTAGCGTAATCAGTACTGTTTGTTTAGATAATATCCACAATATTATCCGTGTTTTAGTAGTCCTTCGTTTGTCTTTGTGATATTCTGTGTCTTGTGGTTGTCACTATTTTATTTACTGCGTTTAGTTGGTCGTAGACCGCCCTTTCAATTTAGTTCTAATAGGATAAAGTTGTGTTTTGTTTGTGCCGAGTCTCTGTGGGATCGACCTCGACTCTATCTAGCTATACTACGATTGAACCTAGTTCTCTTGCTAGTGTGTTAGTCAGGCATCGAGTTAATAATTTAACTTGACCTCAATCAGTAGATAACTCGCCTATCAATTTCTCATCACTCGATCTATAAGATTGACGCTAGCAAAACAAGGTGTAAGATCTCTCAATCTAGCAACCTAGAAATTCAACCTATCAACTCTCATTATGTCAAGATTAAAAATCCAGTCTTTCCTATGGTGATCTAAGGTTTACACCGACTCTAGTCATACGGTAAACATCAAATAGCAATACATCTCTCGATATCGATTGCATAACACATAAGCATAGAAAACATACAACTTTAATCAAAAATCACAAAACAAACTTAAGATTGAAAAGAAAGAACCAGATGAAACGAATTTAAATAACTTGAACAAATCGTCTAGCCTCCAATTCATCCAGCACAAAGAAAAGCAAAACGGAATAAAACGGAAAAGAAACGACCACCCTCGGCCGGCCAAGCACCAAGGCTCAGCCGGCCGAGGTTACTTGGCTTGAAACTAGGGTTTTCTCAATGCGGCTGTGTAATAATATATGTCCTAGGGTTGAAAATAGCGCTGGTATTTATAGAAAAGTAAGTCGGCTGTGCTGAGGCGGTGGAAGGACGCCCGTCCATCTCTCTGGACGCTCGTTCGGCCTTTGACAAAAACTTCGAGTCGGGCTGAGTCTTCATCAGACGCCCGTCCTTCTCTAAATTGGACGCTCGTCCAGCAATTTTCATAAAACTCTGATCTGAATCTTCTCTTCTGGACACCAGTTCGACTTTCCAAACGCCCGTCCATGGTGGACGGAGCCTAGACGTGCGTTCTGCTTGATCAAAATTTGATTTTCTCATCTCTATCTCTTTTCTTCTATCCAATTTCTTCCTTATCTCTTTTTCATCAATTAAATCCGACATTTATTTTCATTTAATCATCTTTTGAACCGCAATTATGCATCTACACGTCATAAAAAACATCGCAAAGTGTAATAATATTCAAATAAACATAAAATCATCAATAAAACACATAAATTAACCAATTTTGCGATTAAACCGTTTAAAAACTCATTTGCTCAATAAATCCATTAAACACTCGTTTCTTATGCAAATTATACAAATATGAGGGAAATTATCATAAAATATATCAATATAAATCGTATAAATTCACCCTTAACATTTTTATTATGGACGAGCTCAGCAAGTCTCAGTCTCTTTTCTTTATTATGGTCGAGCTGAGCAGGTATCAGTCTTTTTTCTTTATTACGGACAAGTTGAGCTGGACTCGGTCTCTTTTTTATCAACAAACTCGAGCAAATGTCAGTCAACTCAACCATTTATCAAGCTGAACATGACTCAGTCTCTAACTTATATAAACCGAGCAACATTCTGTCAAAATTGCAAAGGAATTTTATATACTAGAAGACCTAGTCTCTAAATCAAGGTTTTGATCAGCCACCTAGAGCAAACAAATTAGAAAAGTTGGAGACCTAAATTCCTGGGAACAACAACACACCTCAAACAAGATACCCACATGTCAAGTTCCACATGACGAATTTATCTCACAATCTACTTCAACTCGCAGGAAGAGACTATTAAAGAATAGAGACATGCAGGTCGAGATCCGTAGGACGGGTCTACGCGGGAATGCAGCAGAATTTAAAATTTAATTTCTTTTTTCCAAATTCGACTTCGTTTAAACAACAAGCATAAAAGAAGTAGACGTAGAATATACCTTGGATGATCTAAAATAGATCGTCTCTTTATCTACGGTTGTAGTTTCTGCATGAAGCCGCCCAAGTGTTCGGCCTCTACCGTTGATCCACACGAACTACCCGCCGGAATCCACCATTGAATTACTACCGGAAAAAGTCAGCTGCTAGGCCGTCTTTTTCTTTCTCCCAAAATTCTCTCTCAAGAAGCTCTCCTTTTATCTCATCAAAATATTGCAAGAATATTGTATTGTAAAATAGTTTACACAACTCCCCATTTACAGGAATAGGGGACGCCAGTTTTTCTTCCCAATTTGATTGGGAAAAGCTTCCTATTGGATAGAGGGGAAAGAAAACCAATTTCCAATAAAATAAGGAAAATATCTTTAATTGATTTATCTTATTAATATTGAATATCTCATATTAAATATTTCCAAGATATATATTGTCAATATCTAATATTGAATATATCTTTATTATATTACCATAAATATACATATCAATTACACATGTATACATATCTCATATATATACTACACATGATCCCCTGGATATGGCCTAGTGGCGGCGGCATGGGTGTGTAATGCAGTCTGGACTATAAGCTGAAGGTCAGCGGTTCGATTTCCGTAATGGGGTTGATTTCCAATTGATAACACCCTTCAGTGCAGTGGTCGAAAAGGCAACCCATGTTGGAGCTACTAGGTTACCTGATTAACCTCTCCTCACTTTCCTGTGGGATCGGGGGTGAGGGGACCCTTAATGGTTGGGTTTACCATTTTTTATATATATACTACACATGTATCCATATATAATTAATAAATATAATTAACATCTTGTATTATATTTATTCATAACAATTAATTACCATAATATTGATTTATCACTATAACACTTTATAGTTGAGATAAACTTTCCTTATTTGGTTATCACTATAACTGCATTTTAATCCGGCTAGATGTTCTTATGTGTGTGACCCGATAGGCTTCCGAATATGTTTGCCTTAGGCACAAAGTGCAATTACGAAAATGCCCCTCATACCTAACGATCATTGATAGCGTCTAGCAACACGCCATGACCCCCAATCATCGGAGTAGTCAAATGCAATGACTACTACCTTTCATGTGAAACGGTTACCGTGTAAATAGAATCCTATTGCTGTTACAATATCCATATGGTCGTATCTCGAGTGTCAATACATTAACAACCATATCTTATAATCTGGATATCATTCTCTCTCGGAGTGACTCATTTACTCCCCTTTTATAAAGATTCACGAGAGCTAGACATTCCTAATAAGAAGGCCCTTTAGGATTTTACTATTCATGACGAGCGACATGAATCCAACGCATGCTTCAGTATCACACTCAATTACTACCTCATAATCACCCCATGGCTAGGGGAAACCTCAATAGTGTCAAAGCATGACAATCCACACCGTGATGCCATGAAGACTTCGGTCTTAGGATAATTACACAACCGCCACATAGTGCGACACTTAATAATGTAAGTGGGTCAGTCTAACGTACGCATTCTCTAATACACGTCCATGTACAGTCCAAGTGTCACTACACTTTGATAGACGAGATCTATCCCTATCTTCAATAAGATAGAAGACATCCAATACGTGCTACTCTAATCGTACTATCAATGTCCCGTTTGATAGTAAATACGACTAGAGACATTTACGTTTTAAACCTTTTAAATTGAACGAGATCTCATCAACCATAATCACCATTATGATTTCTTTTTCACAGTTTCAGTTTGACACTAGGGACGTTATCATATATGCAATATCATAATTGGTCCGTTAAACGAACAAATATATAATAATAGAAAGTCACTTATCATATGTATAAACATAAAAGAAATGGTAGGAATGATCCGACCCGGTCGGATCTTGTCTAACACGATTGGGTTTAGGACAATATTTCAACATATATCTCACAAAATATACATCAACTCTAGGGACGAGACTGACAAAAGATAAGACCTATAGAACGGGGCCCGCAGGCCGGGTACAACTAATCTAGATAAAACCACAGGACGGGTAATTTATTATGAAATATGAAAACTCGGAGGATGGGAGAAACTTATATGGAATCCCAAATAAGCCATACTACGCGTATTGCTTCCTTGTATGGTAGGTCGGAATCTTATTAAGCCATTTATGGCTAACTATGTGTATTCCATGCACAACACTCGTGATTATAAGACATCAAGTCCTTATCTTTAAAAACCCATAAGACGGAGCTATAACCAAGTATCTTTGAAATTCCACTAGAAAAATTTCAAACATACTTGAGGTGGCATATATGATTTGGAGTCATTCTAAGTAGCGAAAATTGCGACTTATCTATTTTCCCGCAGATTTTTCCTCGAACCGGACGCGCCATCAACTCCAGCCATAACAACTCGCCTGAATCAATAATAAAAACAACATTAAATGAGTGCAGCACAACAGGAAAATGTACAACAGTGCACGACAGGGGACAAAATGCAGCCTTTATTGGAAAAAACAAACAGTTCAGAAGCTGCGTAAAAACCAACACAGAAACACTTGTAAAAATAAACAACCCGCAACATTCTAGCCATAGTAACAACCCCAGAAATAATGAAAGAGAAAAAAACATAACAAAAACTTCATCTAATAGCTTAAAGAAGATTAACAGTTGAACACTTTTTATAGAATTCGGATTCTTTTGGATCAGATCAATTAGACCTACAAATGAAACAAAAACAAATGGACAACCTAAAATGAAACATCATTAGAGGGACAGGCTTAAAGATGCAAACCGGGTTTGATAGCGATTCCCACCATTCACTATGGTAAAAGAGGAAACAAAAAATCGTTCGGCCTATAAATACCATTCCATTCAATATAATAGGAAATTATAGAGGAGACGCTTTGCAAGAGAGCCTAACTAATCCGTTCAACATTTAACTACTAAAACATCGGTTAAGTGCATTTGAAACAGCAAAGTCAAAAGCAAAAAACACAAAAGCATGCAACTCCATCAAGTGTTGAAACGGGGTATATCAAACTTTAGTTATAGTGTCCTGCATCTTCGTTGTTCTTTTTCATCACTCCAAAACACTCCCTTATACCATAAAGTGGCAACCATGAATTGGGATATTATCCCAACCTAATTACCTTATCAGATTAAAGCAAGAAAGGAGAAGTTCCAGCTCAAATTAAAACATAAAACATAAATAATTATCACTACCCACAAATACAATCAAACAAACTGTAGATTTTTTTCAATTGAAGCTTTTAAAATCAACTCCACCCTCACCAATTTGATAAACATAAGCACAGAGAAAAGGGGGGCAAGTAACAAAACAAATGCTTCCCTTCAAAGTTAAAAATGCTAGAAAATTCACCAACATAAAATGAGAAGCAATTGTTTAAAAATAGTCCCCCCAAAAAATTCAGGAAAATCCAACGAGTAGTGAAATTGAAGCAACAGGAAACATGGTTTACACAACCCAGCAAACCTCTTTGAACATGGATACAGATAAAGTGAACAAACACCACAAATATGCATCAAACATATTAAAGTGTCTAAAGAGAATCTAACAAATCACACTAAATATCCAACAACGAATACTACAGGCATAAACTCATAACATTCAACACCATTTCCAGATTCAACACCAACAATCATTGATTCAGGCGAGTTGTTATGGCTGGATTTGTAGGTCAGATGGATTAATATTATTAAGCAAAACATGGTGACTTGCAAGTCAAATGGATTAAGATTATTAAACCAAACATGGCGACTTATCTATTTTCCCGCAGGTCAGATGGATTCATTATATTAAGTCAAACATGGAAACTTATCTACTTTACCGCAGGATGGGCAGAACACTCTTATCAATCTCATATGTGGCCAATTATATATCCTCCTTACAGGCAACTTCAGAAACTTATCTACTTTACCGCAGGTTAGACTTATCTTATTAAAAGCGGAACTCATGATACTTTGCAAACTTCAGAAACTTTCTCAAGTATACTCGGGGACCATATGTATATGTACACAGCATGCAACTATACAGAAGAAAATGATGAAAAAAAACACCAATATCAAGAAATTTTCATTCAAAATTCAAGAGTATTACAACTACATAAGACTACAAAATATAAGCGTTATTGGCAACAATGGGTGCATGCTTACCTTTCAAATATTTGTACACAACATCCACACCAGAGATAAACCCAAACTAGCTTGTCTTAAAGTAGACAAAAACACGAGGATGATGAGGATCTACCTCATGCTAAATTCTTCTCACCTCGAACTTGGTAGACAAAAACAGGGGGATGATGAGGATCTACCTCATGCTAGATTCTCCTCACCTCGTCAATGGCCATAGTATAACTATGCCTAATAAGAGGAATCAACAAGACACTCAGCTCCTTGTTAAAGCGCATAGAGATTTTAAATTTCCTTGCACGTACCTTGGAGGTTTGCAGCCTGGATCTCCTACTCGTGCTTAGCCATCAAGGCATTCATCTCATCAGCATGCTTAGCAGACAAGGCATTCATCTCTTCAACATGTTTGCGGATCTCTCTCTTTCTTAACGGCCTCAAGATCGGCCAAAAGATTATCCACAAACCCTTTGTCGTTGTCCAACAACGAACTCAACTTGCCCTTCAACTTATGAACAACAACTGTATCAGCCTATCTGGCTCTCTTCAACGCTGCGTTCTCTTGGCGATAAATGTTAAAGTAAATAAAGTTGCGCCTTTACTAGCACCAATTGGTTTTAGTAGAACGGTAAGCGCTTGATCCTAATATGGTATCAGAGCCTATAATCATCTAAAGCCCAACTGTCGCGGATCGAACTATATGGTCGTTGCCGCCGTCGCTTTGGTGAGTTTTTGATTCAGTTTTGTATCGATTTTTGTCTCGATTTTGTTTCGTTTTGTTTGGGGTTCCGATTTTGCATCGATTTGTTTGGGGTTCCGGCCATCGTGTAGTATTGTCCGATTTGCTTGAGGTTCGACTTGTGCCTTTTTTGTTGGGTCTTTTTCGGTTCACCAATGGCCCCTAGTGATGACTCGTTGCAGTCAATTGGTGTTCGTTTGGATGGTAAAAATTACTCATATTGGAGCTATGTGATGAAAAATTTTCTTCGGGGGAAAGAAATGTGGAAATATGTTTCTGGGGTTGCTAAAGCTCCCACAGCAGGTACTGATAATTATGCTGATTTGCTTGATAAGTGGGATTGTGCCAATTCAAAAATTATTACTTGGATTAATAATTTTGTCGATGTTAAGATTGGTGTGCAATTGGCTAAGTATGAAACTGCTAAGGAGGTTTGGGACTACTTGGGAAGACTGTTTATGCGCACCAATATAACTGTTCGTTTTCAGTTAGAAGGGGAAATCCGTGCTTTGTCACAGAATGATCGCAGCATTCAGGAATTTTATGCTGAAGTCACAGCTCTTTGGGATCAGTTGGCTATGACAGAGTCTGCTGAATTGAAGGCCTTTGAACCTTATATTGTTCATCGGGAGGAATCGCGTCTTGTTCAGCTCTTACACTCGCTTCGTCCAGAATATGAGCACTTTCGTGCTTCGATTATGCATCGTAATCCCTTGCCCTCTGTCGATTCAGTGGTTCACGAGTTGTTAGCTGAAGAAACTCGTCTGAAAACACAAACTGAAAAGGTACCAACCGCCCCTTCTGCATCCGTTTTAGCAGCACCATCTCATCAGTTTTGGACAAATACTGCTAAAAAGGATGAGTGTCGTTATTGTAAGAAGCCTGGACATTGGAAAAGTCAGTGCCTTGTATTAGCCTTGAAGAATTCGACGTCCGGTGATAAGTCTCAGCAACAGAACCGTGGTGGACAGCCACGCACACAGGGTACCGGACAGGGAGAGAACCGTAGTGGGTCATCTTATGTGGTTGCGGCTGCACCTACAGGTGATTTGGATGTGGCTTCTTCTCAGAATCCTTCTATGGATGCCCTTGTAGAACAGTTTCAGAGATTCCTTGCTACTCAGTCTCCGTCCTCAGGTCAGACAGTCCCGCTGCCTCAGCATTTTGCCATGACTACTCGTTCTCCAACAGGTTTGCCTTCATCAAATCCCTCAGGTAAACCGTCATCCTTATGGGTTTTAGACTCTGGGGCTTCTTTTCATATTTCTCCTGATTCATCTAAGTTTACATCTTTGTCTTCTGACTCATGTTCCCCTACTATTGTTACTGCTGATGGCTCACATTTGCCATTAGATGGCATTGGCACTATTCACACTCCCCACGTGTCTCTCTCAAATGTCTATTGTATCCCTAAACTTACTCTCAGTCTTGCATCTGTTGGTCAATTATGTGATTCTGGATATTCTGTTCATTTTTCTTCCACTTCTTGTTCTGTGCATGATCCCGATTCCAAGAGGCTGATTGGGACAGGCCGTAGACAGGGGGGTCTATATGTTTTGGATGAGCTGCGTACTCCTAGCTATGAAGCTGCCACCTCTGTTGATTTATCTTCTTTTCATTTAACCAGTTCATCCTCTAAGTATTTTTTATGGCATTCTAGACTTGGTCATGTTTCACACTCTCGTTTGAAATTTTTGTGTAACACTGGTGTTTTGGGTGATTTGAAATCTCATGATATTTCTGATTGTAGTGGATGTAAACTTGGGAAATTTTCTGCTTTGCCTTTTCATAATAGTTCATCAAAATCTTGTGCGCCTTTTGATTTAGTCCACTCTGATGTTTGGGGACCCGCTCCTATTCCTACCAAAGGGGGGTCTAGATATTATGTGTCCTTTATTGATGACTATACTCGTTATGTTTGGGTGTTTTTGATGAAACATCATTCTGAGTTCACTAAGATTTATACTGATTTTCAAGCCTATGTTAAAACCCGACATTCCACTGTTGTTAAGTGTTTCCATTCTGATTTGGGTGGGGAATACACTAGTGGAACCCTTTCCGATCTTTTTCTTTCTGAAGGTCAGTCTTCATGCACTGATACCCCTCAGCAGAATGGTGTTGCTGAGAGAAAACACCGACATATTGTTGAAACTGCTAGGTGTATGTTGCTATCCGCTAGTGTTCCAAATGAGTTTTGGGGAGAAGCTGTCCTCACCTCCGCTTACATTATTAATCGTATCCCGACTGCTCATAACTCTGGCCTTTCTCCTTATGAACAATTATTTGGTCAAACACCTAATTATTCTCTTTTAAGAGTCTTCGGTTCCACTTGCTTTGTTCTTCGTCCATATGTAGAACTGTCCAAACTTTCTTCTCGTGTTGCTATATGTGTTTTCCTTGGGTATGGTATCGGAGCAGGAGGTCATGGGATCAAACCCTGGCTCCCTCAGTTATATTGTGCAAGTGTTGGGCCTCTTTGTCTTGTTGGCCTAGTTTGGTATTGTCTTTGTGTGCCTAGATGGCACAGCCTTGTTAGAGGCCCACACTTGAGGGGGCGTGTTAAAGGAAATAAAGTTGCGCCTTTACTAGCACCAATTGGTTTTAGTAGAACGGTAAGCGCTTGATTCTAATAATAAAAAGATATATTTTTATGCACCTTAGACAGTTGAGATTGAAATTGGTTAGTTCGGTTAAGAGTCTCGGTCAAGCGATGACACAACTTTCTTTGTTACAAAGTGTTTTGCAGATAGAAACAATAATAATGAGATGTGAAGTATTTGAATAAAGAGACATAAGTCCAAAAATAGTATATAAACTTACCATGGCCATGTTGCAGTACCACATGTAGGCCAGCTCTGCATCACTAAGATGACTTGTCAGTTGGTTTGTCTCGGGAAGTGTGTAGTTTTGCGACAACCTGTGGGCCACATTAGGATCATTGAATTGATCGTTAATATACAAAGTCCAACTCACACAGAAGTCAACAAATGAGTGGGCCGAAATCATTTGGTTTCCCTTTAGAAGAGGAATTATGATTCTTTTCCATGGATTGGGATGACCTTTCGGAGCAGAGATGGAACTCTAGGCTAGATGTTCTCCCTTGTCTACTGTTATAATCAAGGAAGGGAATCCAGATGCAAAAAGAACAAACACAGAAGCAATCTAACATAAACAATCACAGAGAAATAACAGAAACAAGAAGAACACAAGATTTAACGTGGTTTCCGGCGTTGTACCGACTACTCCACGGACAGAAGAGAGATATTTGACTATGCAATGAATTTCAGATGGATTACACACATTACAATGATCATTATAGTTGGTATTTATAGGCACAAATCCTTAAAACCTTAGCCACCAAAGGATCTTTGTCGGATTGCCATAAATGCCCCAGATGTGGGTCCCTTTACTGACCCAACTCAGTTGATCACTGCTCAGATGTATAACTCAACGTTATCCAAAACCTCACCAGATCTCAACAGGATGCTGACTCCTAGAAGAAACTCAACAGACTTCCCAGCTGACTTTCACAGATTTAAATACACTTGCTCAGCTGACCATTACTCAGCTGACTCTCAGATTAGTTCCACCAGATTAAAGATCAAGTCACTTTGCTGACAAATTTCCACCTTGACTTGAACTCTCCTTTACAGTCAACCATATTGAATTACCAGATGTACTTGTGCCAGAGCATTCGTCAAAGCCATATGTACTTGCACCAGATATCTTCACAAAATCCACTCAGCTGACTTGCCTTCAGTTGAGCTTCCAGATTTCCAGATTATAAGCTTTGAATATTCAGCAATTCCAAACACAATTGAAACTTGCTCTGCTGAACAGGTTTAGTAAACACATCAGCATAATTCTCATTGGTGCTGATGTTCTTTACTACAACCTTCTTCTCATACCATAGAAAATAATACCTCACATCAATATGCTTGGTTCTCTCATGATGAACCTAATCCTTAGCCAGACATATTGCTCTCAAACTGTCACAATAAATCTCAGCTTGATCCTGATGTAACCCCAAATCACTGAGTAGCCCCTTCAACCAGATATCCTCATTGGTTGCTACAGTAAGTGTCATATATTCTGCCTTAATAGTTGATAAAGCCACTGTGGCCTGAAGAATTTATTTCCAGATGACAACTCAATTCCCAATTGTGAAAACCTTACGAGTCATTGACTTTCTGCTATCCACATCACCTGCATAATCAGCATCACAGTACCCTATGACCAGACCTTGAGTATCACCTCCATAAATGAGACCAACATTTGTTGTACCCCTAAGGTATCTGAACATTCTTTTCACAGCTTTCCTGTGTTCCTTTCCAGGCCGAACCATAAACTTGCTGATAACACTGACTGTCTGAGACAGATCAGGCCGAGTTCACACCATGGAATACATCAAACTGCCAACTACACTAGCATAGGGAACTTTTGACATGAACTCCTCCTCATCTACTGATTGTGAAGCATAAACAGACCAATGAACATTAGGTGCCATTGGAGTATGTATTGGTTTTGCAGCAGACATGCCAAACTTGGCCAAAATCTTATGTATATAACACTGTTGAGACAAGAACAACATTCTCTGACTCCTATCTCTCCTGATCTCCATCCCCAAGATCTTCTTGGCTGCACCCAAATCTTTCATTTCAAATTCAACATTGAGAAGGTTCTTCAGATTCTTAACATCAGACTTCTTTTCAGTAGCTATCAACATATCATCCACATACTGGACAAGATAGATATGTTATCAATCTCTCAGCTTACTGTGATACACACAACAATTATACGGACTTATGTTATAACCCAACTGGATCATGTAACTGCCAAACCTTTTATACCACTTTTTAGGAGCCTGCTTCAGTCCATACAAGGACCTCTTCAACTTGCACACAAAATCTTCCTTGCTAGGAATTTGGAATCTGTTTGGCCGAGTCATGTATATCTCTTTATCTGCCTCACCATGTAGAAAAGTTTTCTATACATCTAACTGCTAAAGTTCAAGATCCTGATGTGCCACAATTACTAGTAACACTCTAACTGAAAAATGTCTTACTACTGGTGAAAATATCTCATGAAAGTCCTCCCCTTCTTCCTGACTGAACTCTATTTCAACCAAACGTGCCTTATACTTGACCCCTTCTGCCTTAGACATTCCTTCCTTTTTTTGAAGATCCACTTGCAAGTAACAACTCTTATATCATTTGGATGTTTAACTAGATCCCAAGTCGATTCTTTAGTAATGACTCCATTTCATCTCACATGGAAGCAAGCCATTGAGATGCTTCAGAACATGTCATCGTTTCCCTGTAAGTTGAAGGTTCAAAACCATCCACTTCTTCTACTACATGAAGTGCATATCCAACCATATCATCAAAACCATATCTTCTAGCTTTACTGATTGTTATACTCTGATGACCAATGTTCCCAGTTTAATGCTCAGCTGACCCATGTTCAGCTGACTGGCTTGGATTTAGCACTGGTTCAACAACCAGATCAGATGAGTGCTGACTTTGTTGAGCTGAGTGTTGCATCTCAGCTGACGTCGCCCTCTCAAATTCAAGATTGCTTTAAGATTCAACAGACCTCCTCACTGATGAGCTGATCATATAATTTTCATCAAATACCACATCTCTGTTGAGTATGACCCTGTTCTCTTCTGATGACCAAATTCTATACCCTTTCACCCCATTACCATACCCAAAAACACTCCCTTCTTGGCCCTTGGTTCCAGCTTCCCTTCACTAACATGATAGTAAACAGTGCTTATAAAAACCCTTAGAACTGAGTAGTTACCAGGCTTGCCTAACGACATCTCAAATGGTGTCTTGAGATTGATCATTGTGTGAGGACTCAAGTTGATTAAGTAGCATGTTGTACTTATAGCCTTTGCCCAAAATCCCCTTGATAAACCAGCATTAGAGAGCATACTTTTGCCCTCTCCAGAAGAGTTTGATTCATTCTCTCAACTGCACCATTCTGCTGAGGTGTATTCCTGACTGTATGATGTCTGGCAATACCCTTATCCTTACCGAATGTGTCAAACTCAGACCTGTAGAATTCTAGGCCATTATCTGTTTGAAGCACCTTGACTTTTTTGCCCGTCTGATTCTCCACTAGAGCCTTCCACTGCTGGAAACTATTGAATGCCTCACTCTTGTGTTTCATCATCACCGCCCAAGTCATTCTTGAATAGTCATCTATGAATGACACAAAATATCTGTGAACATCCAATGATTCCACCTTTGATGGCCTCCAACAATGTGAATGGATATAATCAAGTGATGCCTTTGTACTGTGTTTGCCTGCTGAGAACTTGCTTCTATGTAGCTTCCCAAACACACAGTGCTCATAAAAGTCTAGAGTCTTGACTTTATATCCCCCGAGAAAACCTGTTGAAGAAAGGACCTGCATACCTCATTCACCCATGTGACCAAGTCTCATGTGCCACAACATGGTCTGCTGTGTTTGGTGAACTGCTGAGGATGCCACAGCAGCAGAGCCAGATACTGTAGAGCCTTCCGAAATATACAAGGTTCCGCTCTTGATACCTGATGACGAAAAAATTCAATGTTATTATTATAACATTTTACCCCACTTCTGATACAATTTTGAGCATTTATGTATCACATCAAGTCATTAATTCCTTAGATTTATCTAAATACGTAATTAGTAAGTATTATATAAAATATCGTATTTTTTTATCGTGTTTTTATAAGTTTTTGTACCGATTTTAGTAAATCGGAATGTCGTGTCAGATTTACGTGGGTATTTGTGGTATTTTATTGCAGATGTATAAGCCAAGAACCGAGAATCGACATTTTGAAGTATAATCATATCTCTGAAAGGATTTAGAGAGTGTCACGAGCTTAAGTGGTCAATCGAAGTGGTCAAGTGGCTCAGTGGTTAGTGGTACCACTAACGAATTATATCTTCGACGAACAAATGGCTCATTAAAAAGGCATTTTCTGAAGAAGTGTCCTTAATGAAAGTTGTAGATCTTTTAAAGAGCTTTCCAACGCATTTTGAATCACGTCAATCGGACTTCTACAACTCAAGTATCATTAAGTCAAGTGGTCAAGTGGCTAATCGATTTGATTTAGTGGTAATCGAGAAATATCTTCGACAAACGAATGGCTCATCAAAACGACATTTTCTGAAGAAGAGTCCTTCATGAAAGTTGTAGATTTTTCCGAGAGCTTTCCAATGCCTCTTGAATCATGTTGTTTGGAGATCCAGAACTCGAGATATGAATTTTAGAAGTTTTATTCAAAAATATATAATTTATATCCGAAAATTGGAAATTAAGGGGGGATAAATGTGATGATTAGCACCGGATCGATCCGGCCTTTTCCCGGATCGATCCGGCTGTGACTATCTTGCCTATAAATAGGCTTAATTGATCAACGTAGAAAGGGCCCTTTTTTTTCGGCCATTTTCTTTACCTTCTTGTTTTTTTTTTTTTGTACTCATATATATATATATAATTTCTTTATCTATCATATATATATATATTATTTCTTTGTACTATCAATATATATATATATATATATATATATATATATATATATATATATATATATATATATATATATATATATATATATATATATCTATATTAGTATCTATATTTATGTATCTATATATATATATATCTATAGATCTATATACTTATATACTTATATATATACTTATATACTTATATATATATGTATCAAAAAATAATAATTCCGTAGTATTGTTGTAATGCTCGGGAAATTATCAAAAGATCGTTGTTGTTGAAGTCGTAACTGTTTCCGGAGAATACGGTCTATGAATCAACAGTTGAAATCTGAAATGATTTTAAGCAATCATATGATGATGAGAGGCTAAAGCACGTTGGAACAAGCCTTGTGAAACCGATTCTTAGCAACATCTCGATTTCGACTTTTGGATTGTTTTGTGAGTTTTTATCAAAGTTTGTATCTTTATTATGTTCTTATTGATTATGCAATTTAAATCGAGAGATGGTTGCTGTTTGATGTTTAACGTTTGATGAGAATCGTCGTTAAACCTTAGATCACCATAGTAAAGATTGGATTTTTAATCTAATTAACGAGAGTTGTTAGGTTGAATATCTAGATTGCGAAATTGAGAGATTTCACACCTTTGTTATGAAAGCGTTAATCTTTAAAATCGAAATATAAAAGATTGATAGGCGAACTTTTCTAAGAGATTAGGAGTTCATACCTTCGATAGGTGAATCACAATTTTCGTTAAATCACCACAAGATAATCTAGAGTCGAAATTGAGGGTTGCGGGAATCGGTGGATCATTGCTTGTTCGTTGTTAAATTAATTGAGAAAAATCGTTTGTGCTGTTTTGCTTCGTTTTCATCGTAGTAACCGTAGTAAGTTTATCGTAGTTTTAGTTATAAAATAGGTACAACTTAGTTAGCTCGGTTCGTAATTATCTTTCCTGGCTTTGGATTGACAACCCTCTGTCCAGTTATTTATTTTCGTTTTTAGTTTTTATTTCTCGTGACACTTTTAGAAAAATTAATAAGAACTAGAGAAACCTCGATTCCCTGTGGATCGACTCCGGTTTTTAATCGCTATACTACGATCCCTGCACTTGGGGTAAACCGGATTTATTTTTTTTACTTGTTATATTTTACTTTGCATAAAATCCGAGACAAGTTTTTGGCTCCGTTGCCGGGGAACCGGTACGGTTGTCTAGTTTTTATTAATTTTTTCCGTTTCTGTTTTGATTTTTCGTAGGCAGGTGCTCTCAGTTTCTCTGTTTACATAAAAAAATTCGTTCGGTCGACCGAACCCCGACACTCGGTCGACCGAGTGTTATATAAAAAAAAAATTTCGTGCGGACAGCTTGGTTCTGGTTCTGGTTTATGCAAACTCGGAGTCAAAATGGTCCACTGCTTTACACCCCTGACCTCGAGAGAACCATAGTCAGACCAAACAGGCGAAGAGTCCGTCCTGCGGTTCTTCCTGACGAAGGGAACACGGCCGATCAAGATTTCGAACGACGTTTAGCAGAGGAGATTGAAGAAATCATTATCATGGCTGCAAATGAAAGACACACGTTGGCTGACTACGCCATGCCTGGTGAAGTCAGAGTCAACCCAGCTGTCATTTTACCAGCTATTACTGCTGCAACCTTCGAACTTAAACCAGGTCTTATTCAAATGATGCAACACGCATCTATCTTTCATGGTTTTCAATCGAGAATCCTCACACTCACGTACACACATTTTTAGAAATATGTGGTACAACTCGCATACAAGGAGTTAGCGAGGATGCAATTAAATTGAAATTGTTTCCTTTTTCCTTAAGAGGGGAAGCGAAAGAGTGATACAACTCTCTTCCTGCCGAGTCGATTACAACCTGGGCTGAACTCGAGCACGAGTTCCTGAGTCAATATTTCCCACCATCCAAAACAGCCCAGTGCTTGAGTGAAATCTTCACATTTTTCCAAAAGGAAAATGAATCTTTCTTTGATGCTTGGAAGAGATTTAAGGCTCTCTTGCGGAAATGCCCTCATCATGGTTTAGACTTGCAGAGGCAAGTCAACACTTTCTTCAGTGGATTGACCGAACTCACCAAGGGTATGGTCAATAGTTCATCAGGAGGGGCATTTTTAAGAAAAACGCCTGAAGAGGGATGGCAATTATTTGAAGATATTTCCAAATACAACTACGCCCCTTCATCTCACGCTATCCAGACACCTCCTCCACCTAGGTTCGAGGAGGTGAACATGCAAAATCAGATCGCCATGCTGCAACAGCAGGTGGAAGCTCTCAAAATATCTTCTAATCCTACAAATCAGAACCAGTCATTTCCTCAGAACTCTCAAGTTCTGTTTTGTGAAAGTTGTTGTCAGCCTGGCCATTTGGTTGGCCAGTGTCAGTTTCTTTCCCATCCTACGTATCAAGTCAATACTGTCCAGAATCAGGGACAGTTCAGTCCAGTCACATGTCAGACATGTGATAATGTGGGGCATATCGCTCGTTTTTGTCCCATGGGTGGACAGAACGCTGAAGTTAATACTTTCAACGGCCAGCAAAATCAAAGATTCAACAATCAGTTCTCTGGCCAAAGCAATTTTCAAAACCAGGGTTTTAATCAAAATCCGAACTTCAATCAGAACCATAATAAGAATTTTCCTAATCAAAATCAGAGGTTCAACCAGAACTGGCCGAACAATCCAAATCCTATGTTTCAAAGTCGGTATATCCAATCTTTCCCACAAAACTTTCAGAACTCTCAAGGCCCCTCTCAAGCTTTTGATCTTGACACTAAGTTGGAATCCTATCAGAAGGAGCAGAATAATAATTTCCAATTCCTTCTCAGTACAATCAAGAATCTTGAGAGGCAGATCGGGCAAGTAGCTGACCAAAAAGCTTCTAGACCCTCGGGGCAGTTACCCAGCTTCACTGAGAAGAACCCCAAAGGTGGTCAAGTGGCTCAGACCGAGTTAAATCAAAGTCAATGAACTGATCTAGTCCCCACAATTCCCTATGGTAGAGAAGAGGCCAGTGCTATGAATTTAAGATCGGGCACTCAGATTAGTGGTCCCCCGAACCAGGGAAACCACTAACCCCTCCTGCCAATGATGAGGCAGGATGGGAAGTCGTACATCCATGCCCCTCGGTTCTAGATGATAGTACTCAGGTGGCTGATCCCCTGAGAAATGAAGAGTTTAGTGGAAGTCAGGTGGCTGATCCCCTGACTGGCAAGAAAGGTGAAAAGGTGGTGAGGTGGAAAGATTTGGAAGATAAAGATGTTAGTTCATCCTCAAAGCAAGTGTTTTCTGAGAATGATTTAAAGAAACTTCTATTTCCACCCAGAAAAAATAACATCTCCTTGCATGAAGACAAAAAGTATGAGAAAGTGCTTAATCTTCTTAAGAATACTCAGGTAAATCTTCCATTATCTGATGTTTTAGTTGAGATGCCTAAGTATACAAAGTTCATCAAGGATGTTGTGTCCTCCAAAAAGAAGCTCGAAGACATGGATCAGTTAATTGGTGAGAACTGCTATGTGATTGGTTATGATGAGTTGCCAATCAAGAGAGGTGACCCTGGGAAATTTGTGCTCACGTTGTTGATGGGAGGTTTAGTCTTCCCAAATTCTTTATGTGACCTAGGTGCATCCATTAGTCTGATGCCATTGTCTGTTTGTAAACAGCTTTGTTTAGATAATCTTTTAGAACCCACAACCATGAATCTTCAATTCGCTGATAAATCTTCCAAGAAAGCTGCTGGGATATTAAAGGATGTTTTAGTTCAAATTGATAGATTCACATTCCCAGTTGACTGGTACGTCCTAGACATCGAGAATGATGAGAATGTTCCTTTAATACTCGGCAGACCTTTTCTTTCTACAGCCAGAGCCCTCATTGATTGTGATGGTGGCAAAGTGACTATACGAGTTGGTGAACAGGAGGTGAGCTACAATGTCTCTAAAGCTATTCAGAGACCCTCTACTAGAATTTCCCGGATTTGTGACAAATTTTTGTGACAAAAAATGTTCGTCACAAATTTCCGACAATATTGCTACGAATTAGCGACAAACCACATAATCCTTTTTTTTGCAATAAATTTAGACAACATTGTGACAAAATATGCACATGGCAAAATGTATGTGACTATTTTGTCACAAATCTTTGCGCCGAATTCGGGCGCCATAATTTGTGAGAATTTTGTAACAAAATGGATTAGTCATAAAAGTCTTCGTTGCTAATCTGATGCTAAACGACACATCTGCCCACATCGCAAAATTGTTACATATATTCGACAATATATCTACGAATTAGCGACAAACCACATAATTCCTTTTGTTTTCCAATAAATTGAGACAACATTGTGACAAAATATGTACATGGCAAAATGTATGTGACTATTCTGTCACAAATTTTTGCGCCAAATTCGGGCGCCATAATTTATGAGAATTCTGTGACAAAATGGCTTGGTCAAAAAAGTCTTTGTTGCTAATCTGACGCTAACCGACATATCTGTCCACATCGCAAAATCGTCACATATTTTCGACAATATTGCTACAAATTTCCCGGATTTGTGTTCATCACTAATTCGCGACATCATTGCTACAAATTATTGACAAAACATAAAAAGATTATTGATTAGTGATTTCAACCCGGGGCTCATTTATTATTCGGTTGATGATTTCAAACCCGAGGTTTGTTAGTTGTTTCAAGATTTTAAACCCGATGTTCGTTATTGAGTAATGATTTCAAATCCGGGGTTCCTTAGTTAGTCGGTTGATGATTTCAAACCCAAGGTTTGTTAGTTATTTCAAGATTTTAAACCCGAGATTCGTTATTGAGTAGTGATTTCAAACCCGGGGTTCCTTAGTTAGTCGGTTGATGATTTCAAACCCAAGGTTTGTTAGTTATTTCAAGATTTTAAACCCGAGATTCGTTATTGAGTAGTGATTTCAACCCGGGGCTCATTAATTATTCGGTTGATGATTCCAAACCCGAGGTTTGTTATTTATTTAAAGATTTTAAACCCGAGGTTTGTTATTGAGTAGTGATTTCAAACCCGGGGTTCCTTAGTTAGTCGGTTGATGATTTCAAACCCAAGGTTCATTATTGAGTAGTGATTTCAAACTTGGTGTTCATTAGTTAGTCGGTTGATGATTTCAAACCCAAGCTTCGTTAGTTAGTTCAAGATTTCAAACATGAGGTTCGTTATTGAGTATTAATTTCAAACCTGGGATTCGTTCGTTAGTCTGTTGAAACCCGAGGTTTGTTATTGAGTTCATGATGTGAAACTCGAGGTTTGTTAGTGAGTTAATGATTCGAAGCCCGATGTTCGTTAGTTAGTCATGAGTTAATGATTTGAAACTTGAGATGTGTTAGTGAGTTAATGATTAAATTCGAGATTCGTTACCGAGTTCATGATATGAAACCCGAGGTTTGTTAGTTAGCTAGGCATAAGTCAATGATTTGAAACCTGAGGTTCGTTAGTGAGTTAACGGTTTGAAACCCGAGGTTTGTTAGTGAGTTCATGGTATGAAGCCCGAGGTTTGTTAGTGAGTTCATGATATGAAACCCGATAGCCTCTTAATGATTCGATACTCAAGGTTTGTTAGTTAGTCATGAGTTAATGATTTGAAACCTGAGTTTTGTTACTGAGTTAATGATTCGAAACCCAAGATTCGTCAGTTAATCGGTTGATGAATATTATTTAAAAATGGGACAACAAAGTCTACGCATATAACACCCGTCGTCCAATGTATACGACCTAATCCTTAATTAAAAGTCGGCATCTCTATCTAAATAAGAAAAACAGAGGAAAAGGAAGGGTTACAGCTCTCAGTAGAAGTTCGAATTGAGATTCAATGTGCTTTCGTACACTGAAATTTTTTACACTTATTGATACACCTACCCACATTAATGCTGTCTGAATTTGGGGGTTCGTTTGACTTTTTTCTTTCCGTAATGGGGAAAAACGCGAAGAAGAAATCAGCCAGCAAATCTGATGCAAAATCGAAGAAATTGGAGGAATTATCACCGATTGTTGCTCTTGCTGCAGTCACCGATGGTGCTTCTCATGCTTCGGTGGTGGAATTGGTCTCCGGTGAGGGTTTACAGTCCAAGCTACCATTGAAAGTGACCGGAAACGCGAATACACCGGTAAATATCCCTGTTTTGACTCCCTTGGATGAACAGGTTGAGAAAGAGAAGGCCTTTTCTGCTGTTCCCTCCATTACAATGGCAGAAAAGGAGAATTCGATTTCCATATCTTCGATTTTTAAAGTGATGAATGCTTCGAAGAAGGTAACTGGGGGTAAGTTAAATTCTTTGGACATATCAATGGAAAGATTGAACATCAATGATTCTGGATTGATGCAGCCTTTGGCAAGTACTGAGTGTTCAAATGTGGTGGCTGTTGAATGCTCTGTTGCCTCTATAGCTGCTGCAAATTCAAAGGGTAATGAGGTAATGGCTGCTATTGCTACCCCTGTTAATGGTGATTTTTCTACGGTTATTACCTTTGTGAATGTTGCTCCTATTGGAACTATTCTGGAAAATTTGCACCCTAGTTCTAGTGGAAATTTGCCTGCTGCTACATGTTCAAAGGGGTCTGGAAATGTTACTCTACAACCTAGAGTTAGTGTTGGCGTTGCTGGGGTTAATGAAGCTGTTGTTGGTTCTGGGAAGGGTGGGTCAGCTGCTAGTGTGGCTGTTAACTTGCCTGCTGCCCCTGTAGCTGCTCAAAATTATGCTGGAACCTCTTCTGCTACTGTTTTGTCACCCAGCAAGGCTGCTGATGATTGTAGTGCAGCTGCTAAAGGTTCTGGTAATGTTGGGAAACCATCTGCTGTCCCATGGGTGAATTTTTTTGAAAAAAACAGGGAAATGGTTATTAATTTGACAATTCATGGAAATGCACTTGACCTCTCCAAACATCAACTAATGTGATCTTTCACAACCAAAGATGATACGTCTTCATGTAAGATCACTTTAATTCACAATAGGCACATTAAACATGACTTTTAGATTTTTTTCCAAATTTTTTTTTTCAACAAAACCAATTTTGATTAGTACGTCATGTCCATAAAAAAAACTTTACTCAACATATTTCAAATATGGTCAGTAAACCTTAATTGATACCCCAAAGTAAACCACTAATCTTAATAGTTTGTCCTTGTTATCATAGAAATAAGGAGTATGGAAATGCAAGTGATTTCATCAACTTCATATTAATATTATTACTTTTTCCAACCCACTAGCAGATCGAAAATTTCAACACACGCATTCACACAGTGTGAACCACAAGTACACCAGATGCAATTAAGAATTGTCACATTAATCCATTTAGAACACCATCTGCTAATGGTTCTGGTAATGTTGGGAAACCATCTGCTGCCCCATGGGTGAATTTATTTGAGGAAAAAAAGGGACCATTCAGGGGGTTTTAAACTGTTAGAGGATATCTCTATTGTTACTCCCCATGAAGTCAATTTTGTTGGGAAAGCTGTAGATGAATATGCTGTTTCAAAAGTCAGTTTGTTGAAAAAATATGGGTTTTTTATGAAATTTGTTCCCAAGCACTTACATTGATGGTTGATGTGTTCGGTAACTTTGTGATCCATAAGGTATAAGATCTCTATCTTTGGTCTGTTCTCTATAATTTGCCGGCTTTTATTAGTTAAATTCATTATCTAAAAGATTATATTGATTAGTATTAATGTTTGGTACTATCATTGCCTTTCTTTCCAGTTTCGGGTTCTGATAGATCTGTTAGTCAGCTCAAATCTTTGGTTTCTTGATTTAAATTAACCTTTGGGGAGACTACAGGACGCGGGGTAAATCTTTTCAACATGTGTTGGAATCTTACAACTCTGTCTGCTTCTTCACCTGTGAGTAATCGTTATATCTGTGTGTGTTGAGAATAATTCTTGTGTGTTGTAGTCTGAGATTTTGAAATTCACAGGCTGTGTCGTTTCATTTTTTTTAAATGGAAGAACTTGCTTGTTTTTTTTGTGAAGCTTATTTATCTTTTCACTTGTTAAAGCATTTTACACTCTTTTTTTGTTTATGTTGTTGATGCTACTGACAGACATTCTCTAGGGATAAATGAAGTTGTGGACACAAAGGCGATGGAAAAAGCAAGGTAATTTATATCCTTCAAACTGATTTGATTTGTAAAATTGGTTTCCTATCTCTTTTCTTCAAATAGGTTTTTTTTTCCACAATCAGGGACAGCATGTATGTGGTAAACAACTCGTGCTTAAAGTACTGTACCCTGTGATAGATATGCATTTCTTGGATTGATTTTCGTCCAAATTATGTCTTCTATGTTATAGTGCAATATCTATGAATGAAACTAATGCAATTTGAGGATATGCACAAACTTGATACTATGAAGCAAGTGGGTTCTTTTTTATCCTTTTTTTTAGAAAAACAATAAATATGTTTTGATTCCTCTGTTCTTTAAGAATCTGTCCACTTCCCTCATTCAAGTAGTTGACCATGTTTTTTTTCTTGCTTGAATTACTTGTGTTCACATTTCTCATTTGTTCTATTTTCAGTGACTTGTGGAGTTAAAAGTAGTTTAACTCTGCATAGTTGATTAAGCTGAGAAATTGTTTTACTGACACAATTAATAGATATTTTGAGTTTAGACTTTAGTTGATACATGATTTGCTGTTTTGTTTAGAACAAATGTGCCCGACTTATGCAAACCGTTTTGATCAAGTTTAAGATCTGTCTTGCATTCGATTTTGGTCCAGATGATGATCTATTTGGCTGCTATCTGTGTTCTACCTACAACATGGACACTGATTTCATTCAGGGTGAGAGATGTTTTCTTCTTACTAAGAGTTTATGCACAATATAAGTAATCAACAATACTTTAGGATAATTGTTGTGATTAATGATTTTTTTTTTCTATGGAAATGCAGGTTAAACCCATACGATACTTGATGAACTAACCTTAGAAAGAAGATGATGATAATAAGGAACCTCTTGGCCTCGTGGTACTTGTCCTTGTGGTACATTTGATATATGGAAGTAGAATATTTTAGTTGTTTGAGCATTTGTCAATGGTGTATTACCATCAAGTTCTGATTTTGAATCATAGCTCAGTCATGCTGTGTTAAAACTACAGGGAAAGACTTACTGATGTCCTTTTGGCTGTGTGAGATAGCATTTGTGATTATTTCCTTAGTGTAGTAATGATGATGCCTTTGCTTCTGGGTTGTTAAAAGTCATTACCATATTTACCGTGTGTATTCTGGACTTTTTAATCTACTTATTGTTTTGTTGGACTCGTTAACACCCTAGCCAGGGGTGGGGCGGGGACGGGGGCAGGGCTGGGCCGGGGTCGGGGCCGGGTGTTGGGGCGGTAAATAATAAATATAATAATAAATAATAAAAATGTGAAATATAAATTTTGTTACAAAGTCATTGCATCTATTGATTTTGACACAACAATTTGTTACAAATCTGTCAAGATACTTTGTCACAATTTTGTCGTAAAACAGCGCCACAAAATTGTAGGGGATAAATGTCACATTTTTATTGCTAAATTTGATAGCAAAATTGCCACATGAATTCATCACATAATAATCACTAAAATCTTGTCACAATTTTATCGTAAACATTCGTCACAAATTCATATCAAATTTGTGAGCTATGGCTATCGCTATTTCATCAAAAAATTTGGTTACAAAATTGTCGTATTTTTTTGTCACACATTTGTCGCTATTTTATGAAGCAACTTTGACACAACACTCCATTACAAACTTATCGGAAAATTTTGTCACACATTCGTTGCAAAATATAATTTTGTCGCAGATTCATCACCAAAATTTTTGTCACAGCTATGCCACAAAGAATGACTTTCGTCGCAATTTTGTCACGAAACTTAGTGACAAGGTTAATTTCGACTCAAAAATTTGCAACGAGGTGTTCCGTGACGGAAATAAGTTTCGTCACAGATTCGTCACAAACGAGCGTTAGTGACGAATTTGTGACGAAAACCGCCGTCACAAATCCGAGAAATTCTAGTAGTTATTTATTCGGAGTTAAATAATTTGGCGTTTTATATATATGTATCTTCGAGTTATGTATATATATATATAAAGGAAAGATCTTTTTTTTTTAAAAAGGGGCATATAAGGAAAAGCCTAAGTTTTGGGAGTAGGTATTTAAACGGAAAATAACAATGACCTAACCCTGTTGTTAATCACAAAATCAGGATTTGAAACACCCTAAACCCATCTCTGCGGCTGTGAGAGAGAAAAGAGGGAGAGACAAGAGTTTTCCTCATTTTCGAGAGAAGGAGTTAACCGTTTTCGCATCGGAATCAAGTTTTGGAATCGTTGAGAAGAGGACTACGTTTGGATACCAGTTGGGTTGCCAAAGTTGCAGTCTTGTGCTGGTTTTGGTTCAGTTTTCTGGGCTGTTTTAAGGTAAGGAAAATAAATCCTATGATCTCCTTGCTTTTATAAGGTTAGATGCAATTGTAGGTTGTAGTTGATGCTGGAATGATGTGTTGATGATTTGAGCTTTGTCTATAAGTGTCATGGCATGTTTAGATATAAGTTTGCTGTGTTTCTGTGCTGTTTTTGCTGGTTTTTGGTTGAAATACGATCTGGAAATCGCATGGTGATGAAGTTAGGGTTCCAGTCGAACCCAGGTGGACGGGCGTCCGGTATTCTGGACGGGCGTCCAGCCTTGGTCTTTTCTCAGACGGGCGTCTGGCTTATCCGGACGGGCGTCTGAGGGGTAATTTTACATTCAGGATTGAAATGGTCTTCAGTGGACGGGCGTCTGAGTTTAATGGATGGGCGTCCATCTTTGGACGGGCGTCCAGTAGGGTTCAGACGGGCGTCCAGGGTCTTAAACGGGCGTCTAGCTTGTTTTGCCCTTCTTTCTTTGTGGGTTGTTGTTCAGCCTTATATACATGATTTATCTTTATGAACCCTTATACATGATATGTTAAAATGGTATAAATATAGACAAGCCTGAATTGAGCTTCTGATTCGTTCAGTTAAAACACCGAATGTACTCTTAAAGGGAGTTGAAGTTCGGATCCGTCGGAAGAACATGATAGGTTTGTGCTTTGATGAATTAGCATTCATCAATGTCTGTGTATGTGCTAGGACTTGTCCGTGTCTAGTGGTCTAGGAAGAGAGTAGTATGTGTGAGGGAGATTATTTGAAAATACTTAGGCTGGCTAGTTAATAACTTAATAAACAACGTATGTGACTAGTAAAAGATTAAACAACATGTCTCTCTTGGCTAGGCACCAGGCTAAATCGCGATGCATGTGCTACCTCTGAAGGTAGAAGAACTTCGTAGGTCAAAAGACCCCAAGTACGGAGGGACTCTGCTGAGGTGTGCGTGCTATCGGAGTCTACCTTTTCTAGACTTCGTGGATATTGGTGTGATCCACTAATATGTTGCAAAAGAGTGTTCCCAAAGTAGAAGAACTCTGTAGGTCAAAGACCCTAAGTATAGAGGGACTCTGCTGAGGTGGATGCGCGTAGTGCCCTTGAGTGCGGTTGTAACATAGATAGGTTAAGCTAGAAACAGTTAGTCACAACATGTTGATGAGCATGAAGTGAACCTTAGCTTGAGTCGGTCTCTTGTAATCAGATAAACGGCTTAAATACCTTTCCTTATAATTTCTTTGATTTCATAGCTTCTCTTTCTTTCTAAGTACGTTGTACTTACCTCGAATGCATTTTCTTTTATGTGTTTGGGGGTGAGAAGACGAACAGGTGTTCGAGGAGAGTTTTGACGACGACGTGTGAAGGCGTTCGTTGAAGTTTCAAGAATGTTTCTTTTCTGTTTTCTTTGGTGGCCCTTGTTTTGATTCTGAGGTAGACTGTTGGTTTCTTTTGGATTCTTCGTACTGTCTTTTGGGATTTTCGTACGTTTCCAATGTAATAATTTACATTTCTATCCTTTAGATTTCTTTTCTACTCTTTAAATTTTTTTGGGAAAAATTTTATATACCCGAGTTTTGCTTCCGTTTTGCCTTTTATTTGATACGACGTAGTAGAGGCTTACGTATAAAATGAATTTACTTTTATTTTATACGTGCCGAACGTTCTTTTTCCGGATAAGGACTCGGTGTCCGGGAACGGGGCGTTACATGATGAACTAATCTTAGAAAGAAGAAGATGATAATAAGGAACCTCTTGTCCTCGTGGTACTTGTCCTTGTTGTACATTTGATATATGGAAGTAGAATATTTTAGTTGTTTGATCATTTGTCAATGGTGTATCACCATGAAGTTCTGATTTTGAATCATAGCTCAGTCACGCTGTGTTAAAACTACAGGGAAAGACTTACTGATGTCCTTTTGGCTGTGTGAGATAGCATTTGTGATTGTTTCCTTAGTGTAGTAATGATGATGCCTTTGCTTATGGGTTGTTAAAAGTCGTTACCATATTTACCGTGTGTATTCTAGACTTTTTAATCTACTTATTGTTTTGTTGGACTCGTTAACACCCTAGCCAGGGGCGGGGCGGGGACGGGGCCGGGGCGGGGCCGGGCTCGGGTGTGGGGGCGGTAAATAATAAATATAATAATAAATAATAAAAATGTGAAATATAAATTTTGTTACAAAGTCATTGCATCTATTGATTTTGACACAACAATTTGTTACAAATCTGTCAAGATACTTTGTCACAATTTTGTCGTAAAACAGCGCCACAAAATTGTAGGGGATAAATGTCACATTTTTATTGCTAAATTTGATAGCAAAATTGCCACATGAATTCATCACATAATAATCACTAAAATCTTGTCACAATTTTATCGTAAACATTCGTCACAAATTCATATCAAATTTGTGAGCTATGGCTATCGCTATTTCATCAAAAAATTTGGTTACAAAATTGTCGTATTTTTTTGTCACACATTTGTCGCTATTTTATGAAGCAACTTTGACACAACACTCCATTACAAACTTATCGGAAAATTTTGTCACACATTCGTTGCAAAATATATTTTTGTCGCAGATTCATCACCAAATTTTTTGTCACAGCTATGCCACAAAGAATGACTTTCATCGCAATTTTGTCACGAAACATAGTGACAAGGTTAATTTCGACTCAAAAATTTGCAACGAGGTGTTCCGTGACGGAAATAAGTTTCGTCGCAGATTCGTCACAAACCGACGTTAGTGACGAATTTGTGACGAAAACCGCCGTCACAAATCCGAGAAATTCTAGTAGTACTTGCCTCTTTCTCTTTTTGATTTCCTTTTCTATCTTTTCGATTAAACAATGTCCTATCCTAATATATTATAAGCCATTGTGTCTTCTATCTGACTTAGTTAATGATTCCAGAAATTCGTAATAATCGAGATAGAAAGTAATTCTAATATTTTATTTATATTTATGAATTATTGCATGCATGTTTCCATCTGATTAACATTTGATACTTAATTTATTTAAGTTATATAAACTTTCTCTCTTATTAAATTTCTATAAAAGTTATAAATTATATGTTTATAATATTGATGATATATATTACTTTTGAAATTTTAATCTAATCAATTATATTATCTGTTATTTATATATTACCGCTTATTTTTGCTCGAGGACGATCAAAAGCTAAGTGGGGAGTAATTTGATGTATTATTTTTATATGATTGAATTTACGTGATTTTATTATGTTTTATTGACAAATTCTATATAAAATATATGAAATTATGATATAATTAGTATAAAATATTAATCTTTATAGTTTAGTATAGTTAGTAGTAAAAGTTAGTATTTATAGTAAAAAGTTGTAGTTTTTTACCGGTTTTTAGTGACCGGAGTATTGTGTCTATTTTACACGGGTATTTTGTGTTTATTTCATTGCAGAATCTAAGATGAACTGAAATCCCGAGTATCGACACTTTTTGAAGTCAATTCAAGTTGTTGAAAGGAAGTTATAAAGCGTCACTGATATAAAAGGTCAAGTGGTCAATTAGTGGAAATCGAGAAAACGTCTTTGACATACAAATGACTCATCGAGAATACGTGTTCTGAAGAAGTGGTCTTGATGGAAGTTGTAGATCATTTGAAGAGCTTTTCAACAGATCTTGAATCATGTCATTTGGAGTTCGGGAATGCAAGTTATGAATTTTACAAGATAATAATATTATGGAAGTAATCATTACTTTGATAACTGATCACAGGGGAATCATCATTACTTTCCCTAACAAATCACATGCTTGAACATGCTGAGTAATGATGATCACTTGCTTGCACATGCTAAATGATGATTAGGGTAACATGGGGGCACATGCTTGCACATGCATGTACTGATTGCAATAATTACCGGACCGATCCGGCATTATTCAGGACCGGTCCGGGAAGGAGGAAAGTCTATAAATAGGGATGCAGAGGCTCACTTTCAAATTGTACCAATATATATATACCATATCCTATATATATTCTCTCCCTCCTCTTTCTCTTTTTCTTTTCTTTTCTTTAGTTTGTAAATAGGCCTTATGCCAAAATAAATTAGTAGTATCTTAGTAATGCTCGGGAAATTATCGGAAGTTCGTTGTTGCTGAAGTCGTTGAATACCTGCGAAAAGACGATTTCTGAGTCAGCAGTTGTAATCGGGTAATTTCTATAATAATTATGTTTGTGTTTGTTATTTTCTTCTTTTTAGTTTTTATAATGTTATTAGGCTAAATCTAATAACTAGCCAAAGTTATGTAATCGTATTATTTCGATCTTTTCGTTAAAAGAATGATGTTAAAGTAAAAATGATTAAAATTGAGTTAAAATGAATCTTTTTCTATTTCGCTACGTAATGATAACATATTCGGAATGAAGTAATCAATCATGATGAATACCACATATAACTTGACGATGAACTGACCAGAGAAGTCAGGATATGATTAAAAATAGAAAAACCGGAGGGTAAAAATGGCCGTCTGATTAACGGAATCCTATTTCCTATCCGGGGGTAGATTTGTCCTAATAAAACAAATCTTATTAATTTTGTACTCGAGATCTTAATAATGTTAAAATCACAGTTTAATTGAAACTACACCGTTTGTATTAAATCGATCCGCTTGACAACCGGAGCCTCTTGAATAACATCGGCCATCTGACAAATGGAATCACCTCTTTTATCCGGGGTAGATTTATGCTCGGTACCTGTTTTGACTAACTAAGTTTAGCATGGGGCAGTTGTGGACATTGGACTGATGACAATTTGACATATGACAATTTCATACGCTCGTGTGAGGAGGAATTGTTGACATTAGGAGTACACCGTTTCATTTACTCAATTGGACCTAATAAAAAGGAAGATCGAACACATTCTATTAATTGAAAAGATTGAATAAATTGATTACATATACTTTGGCTAGTCTAGTCTATAAACTATATATTGGTATCTATATATTTATATATATATATATATATATATATATATATATATTTTACTATTTATGTACATCTATATATATTTATATATCTATATATATTATATTAGAATAACTTTTAAATTACGCATTTATTTTATGTTGGTTAGAGTAGTAGTAATTTGTGTTATAAAATTGCGGTTTAGATCGAGTTAATAGCAGCTCTTTGGTGTTTAACCACACTTAAAAGAATTACCACTTTTTTCCCTGAGGATTCGACACCTGACTCACCACTTTATCACTACAATTTGACCCGGTACACTGCCGGTTAGGATCCGTCTAACCTAGAAAAGGTCTGTCCCTTTCTTGACGCCGTTTCTAAAGGGTAGGTTTAGGTGACGTCAGTGCCTGTTTCAACCCCTACAACAATTTATGCATCTTGCAAACCAAATTGGACCCCCGGCTGTTAGGAAAATATCAT
>CM044905.1:93398579-93457969 GCA_024500145.1 Gentiana dahurica var. dahurica | reverse complement strand
TTCATCCTTTCCCACACTCCACCATAACTCCACCTCGATCCCATCAATCACTTCCTCAAATCCCTCACCCTAATAACTTCTCTACCCACTATCCCACTAAAACCATCCACATTCACTCCCATCTTCCTATTTAAACCACCCCTTCACCACTATTCTTATCATTCCATCTACTATCATCCCCTCAATTCATCTAATTCTTCTTTCTTCATATAATTCGGCCAACATCACCACCATATCACCATCAATTCCTTCCAATTTCCAAACCCTTCATACCATATTCACCACCCCTGTTGTTGTTCTGTCCTGAAGTGAAATTTTAATCTTTATCATCGAGCACGTAAAGAAAATCGGAAATTTGGGTAAACCGTACACTACCTCCGGTTTACCGAGGGTTATTTTCCAGAATTAGCTTCAGTGTCAGCATCTATACTCATTCAGGATGGGTCCTAAGCGTCAACGTTCAGCGGTTCGTCCCAGTGGTTATCAGACTGTGTATGGAGACGCCAATCCTTTGAAAGATGGGGTTGCACAGTTCCATTCTTTAGCTATCTACGAGTCGTTCGAGGCCATTGGAATGCAAGGTCAGTGGCTCGAGAACGAGGGGTAGACTTGGACGATTGCGGTTCGTTATTGCCTGGAGCCCTACAAGCACAAGATATATTGGACATGGCTGAGGCACCGGCCTGGTTCAACGCCATGGTGGTAAGAGAATTTTATGCTTATGTTTCGCATAACCCGAGCCACTTATGCTATGGTTTGCGGTATCAAGGTTGACTTCTCTATCGAGCGGATCAACGCTCATTTTGGGGTTAGACATCCTCCGGTGGGCCCGGATGAGTACACATCCTCGAGCAATACTGAAGATCTTGAGAGGATGGAGATGATTGCTGATTTCTTGGGTGCAATGGAAGCGCAATCCTGCTAGAGCCCCCACCATCTTCCTCGAAAACGAGTTATCTTGGGACCGGAAGATGGTCAATAGATTTGTTTGTGCCCGCCTTCTACCAACCAAGTACACGGTCTCCGTCACCACCAAGAGGGCGGAATTAATGTTTTATCACGGGAGCACCAATCAACATCGGTCTTTTGATGCATAGCCGTATTCACGAGCTTGCTGCAGATTCTGAGTGCGAGCTGTTACCATACGGGCCGATGATTGATATGTTTGCTCTAGAGGACAAGGTGAAGATGCTCGTCAGTGATGATTGGGAAGACCTTGAGCCGAAGCTCGGTTCGCAGTCAATTTCAAGAGTACAAAGATGGGTTGGATGAGCTGAATGGGAGCGTACTCCGGTGCATGGAGCACCGAGGACTCAGAGAGCCTTGCTTGAGGAGCACTCGCAAGAGATTGCGAGTCTGAACCACAAGATGGATAGGATTATCGATTACTTTGGCATACCTTCCTCGACCCCACCACCTAGGACTGCCCCTCGTCATAGAGCATCCTCTTCCACTGCTGCTGCCTCCAGTTCTGGTCCACCTTCCGTTTTTGAGCATAGAGACGACTGGGAGGACTATTTTGATGAGGATTAGATTTTCTTTCTTTTATTTGTTGTTTTCCATTTTCTTGTTTTTATTTCCTATCTATTTGATGTAGCAGAATTTTATAATATAATGATTTTTTCGGCTTAAATTATTTTCGAGTTAATTACTTTTCTCTTTTACTGCCGCACTTTTATTATACAGTTTCTTGTCACCACTATTCTTTTTGGTTTGTTGGAGATTTTTAAAGTAGATTCTTCATGGACTACTTACATGAGCCCGATGATTTATACGACGATCCGATTCTTCTTTGGTTCCACGCTTAACCAAAGATAAGTTCCTTTTCATTTTTATTTTCCATCTTACACATTGGGGACAATGTTTCGATTAAGTGGGGGTAGAGGAACGTCACTTGGCTTTTTAGCATTATATTCCATGAATTGCATGATTATCTCGATTCTCTTTGATGCACGATTCACCTTTTAGACTTTGATTCCTTTCGATAAAATTTCGAAAAAATTATGATATCTGTGATCTTTTCGAGTTAATTGGCTTCATCTTTGTTTTACTTTGTACGAGTGAAAGCAAAGGCCCACTTCTGAAGTAGTAACATATTAAGCGCATATTCTGTTATGAGCCACCATTTTAAGCACGTATAACTCACTTCCCATGGTGTGTAGTCGATAGCATATTGCTTTGACTAGAGTTGACCCTGGCTTCATCACAAATCATGTTCCATCAATGCTATAGTTAAATCAATGAGAGTTCACCCGCCAAGAAAGAGAAGTGCATTGAAATATATACATCTATATTCTCTTTGGCTATATCTTAGTCGATGGAGGGTAAGTCGCACGACTTTTGCATAGACCGATAAACGTGAGCCTAAGAGTAATATATACTTGGTTCTCGATCCTCCTTGACAGTTAATTAATTAATAAATAACATGTTCTAGACTGGTTAGTTCGACTACGGATTGATGTAATGTGAGATAGTCTGCATTACTAAGCGGTTGTGAAAGTTATTGCACACACACATTGGCTCATGATATGAATAGTGTTTAATGCGTTACTAATGGATATGAGTGGCATGATCTTGATCTTGACTTTGTGAGGCATATATGTTTTTAATTAACTTGTATATTGATCGTGGTGTTGTTTTCTTTTCGCTTTTTGCTCGGGACGATCTAAAGCTAAGTGGATGGTAGTTGCTAACGCTCTAAATGGTACCAATAATTATACATTTATTCACCCGAATTCTGCTCAAGAGAGGATAAATATGCTAATTATTATATTGAATTTATGTTAAATGATATGTGGTGTTTTTAGGATCGTAATTTTGCATCTATGCTATTTTCCTGAGGTTTTGGTATTGTTTTGTCTCGTTTTGCGTGTTTTATAGGATGTACTGAATCTGGACCATTGGAGAATGGATCTGGACCAAAAGAAGTGCAATGGGCTGAGTAATTGAAGTCCAAGAAGAAGTGTGCTGAAGAAAAAGTAAGTGGGGTAACAGGCTAGGCCCGGTAAACCGGCGACTTGTTCGACACGAAACTGATTCTACCGCATTATCTAGGTCGGTTTGGGTTTTAGAGAGTTATAAGTCTGTCATTGTATCTATCTAAGGCCGCATTACTGATTATTGCATAAGTTATCATGGATTCAATTATATTCAAATTCATTATACAAATTTGATGAAATAAAGTTTTCTTAAGCTTTGGAGAGTTGTTTTTGGTTTCCTCCTTCTTCTATCATCTCTAGCTTGAGTAGATCGAGCTAGATTGCCATTTTTTAAGGTATGAAGCTTTGAACGTTCCTTTATTGTCTTCAATATGGTAGATCTGTTCGTATTTATGTGTTTTAGTTAATCTGCATGTATAAAGACCCCATAATTTACTCATTTTAATCATACTGAGCAATGTAGATCCAGAAATTAGGAAAAGCCGCCCCTGGTAACCCGGCGGTCTATACCGGTTTATGATTGAAGCTAAAATTCACCCCAACAAAATCAATTTATAAAGACTCAAACCGTGGGCAAACTAATTTAACCGGCAGTGTACGGGTTGATTGCTAGCATAGCTACAAGAGTACGAGGTCGAACCCAAAGGAATATGGTTGTGAATACCAAAGCAAACTTCAAATTTAGTCTAGGAAAATCGATGGTTGAAAAGGTTTATACAACTACAACGACATTAAAGCGATTAGTAACGAAGTTTAACTAATGGAGAGGGACATAGCCGAACCATGATCCATCTAGCTAGTTTCAACCCTAAGGATAGACAAAACCGGGAGTGTGCATTAAAACAAACAAAATCTTGCAAACGATCTCACGGGTGCGTGCTCCTAATTCTGGTGTTAAGATCTGAACAACTCTCCTTTAACACCCTATGCCATGTTAACTAACAAGACATGTTATGCACTAGAGTCGCTTAAACGTTAAAACAAGTAACCTCGCATTGGGCTCGGGCTTAACAACTAAGCCGATCTACGCCGCGATCTTAGAACCCCTTTTCCCACATCTCTCTATCTGAACAACTCTTTAGATTGATGTTTGTGACTTTGACCTAGGTAGCTAATCTAGCCCAAAAATGTTAAAATAAGTTCTAAGACATGAAACAAGCAAGATTAAACAATAAAAAGCACTACCCACTCCCAATTTCATCACCCAAAGGGTGATTTCACCAAATTTCACATGATTCGACTATGAGAAGGGATTAGCTACTCATTATACTAATCAAAACATACATAAAACAGGAAATGAAAGCCATAATAAGTAAAAGAGAAGATAAATTTACCAAAAATTGAGAGAAATTCGAGTTTGAGATCCAAAAGTACAAAATAAAGAACTAATTAAAAGGTGGATGCTTTGAAGTTGGAATGAGAATTTGAGCTTAGAAATGGAATAATTAAGCTATGTTTATGCTAATCTATGCTAAGAAAAAGTGGAATAATCCATTACAAAATTCGTGCTAAAGAGTATTTATAGGGGCCAAAATCTGCAGAAAATGGCCCCAAACGTGCGTTTGAGAGGTCCCCAAACGTGCGTTTTGCTTCATGTACTCGCTGTTCAAAAACTAGCAGTTGAAACGCGCGTTTGAAACCTCCAAACGCGCGTTTGAGATTTGGCAATTTTCTGGCTGCAGTAAAACCATGATATCTTCGCGTGTAGAACTCCGATTTGAGTGATTCAAAATGTGTTGGAAAGATCTTTCAATTGTCTAAAACTTTCATGAAGAGTCCATGACTAGGTCAAATTGCTGATGAACAGAACGTAGTGTGAAGATACCAACAATTTTTCTTCCTTTTCTTCATTTTTCTTCTTCCTTGGCTCATTCTTGCACCTTGATCATACTTCTCATCATAAATATTCGTCTTCCGGGTTCTCGTGACACATAGACCCTACAAGCTCATGAACGAACAACACACACAAACGATTCCGGAGGGTAAAAGTGCTCGGGAATGGGTTAATATCACTAAAAACAGGTAGTAAACCATCAAAGCGACGGATTTACTCCCCGTGCTATAAACTCATGATATTACCCGAAAACGGTCTAAAAAAACCGAGAATGTGCTAAAAGTGGGATAAACGGGGGTGGAAAATGCACCGGAATCACGTAAAGTTGACTCCCATCAGTTTACCGGGGCATGTTTTAGAAAACCTATATTGGGATTCACTACAGCTACGTTGATCGGCAGATTTAATTAACAGTAGGTTAGATCTGGCCAATCTGGTTATTGTAATCATAAATTAACATGAAAGACTATTAGTGAAGTGTTAATTAGGACATAGTCTAGAATGGACCCTAGGAACGTGCTGGTCAATGTCGACAGCTGTCTAGGCGGGTTAGTGGTATGAGTTAGCGCTCAATATCGGCAGTTCTAGTTCTTTATGCGTATGGGTAATTACGGACCAATTAAGGAGGGTAGCATGCGTATAGATTGTCTACTGCCATTGTCAGAGTAGATAGGAGTAGGAATTGCACCCGTAGCTAATGATAATGATAATTAAAACTAAAGCTTATGATTAATTTAAGGAAATTATGCGGGGAAGTAAACATTACGATTAACTAATTCAAGTTAGTAGATCAGTGAGGAGAGGGAGAGGTATACCATGTTTGTTTTCTTTTATGTTATTGTTGGTCAATGACCGCCTCTATGTTGCTTCTTAATTACGTTAGAACCGTTTATACTTATAGTTGAATTGTCTCTGTGGGATCGACTTTGACTCGAATTTACTATACTATAATGTACCTAGTATTCTTGCTAGTAATATCGACGTTAGTGACTTACACGCGATCAAAATTTTTGGCGCCGTTGCCGGGGACAATGGCCAATTTTAAATATAAACATTTTAATTCTAATTAAGAAGTCGTTTTTATTTTGTTTTATTTTATTTTGAGTCTTGAGTCGTTCTGTATCAATCCTGCACATGTTAAATTTCCAGAAAAAGAAATTTCAGGGCCGGGTTACCGAGGCCTGAAAAATCGATTTCTGTTCAATTCCTGTTATTCTGTGTTATTCCTTGTTGATTTTAGTTAGTAGGTACGCAACATGTCGGATTACACCCAGCTGAAGCGGAAGTTGCTATCATTTTCTTTGTTTTATTTTTTCTTTCACAGGAAGATCAGAACACATCTGAAATTCGATCAAACCAGAGTTGAAAGAGAGGAAACAAGTCAAACAGTATGCCTAGGACAATATTGAATATCACACCGATTTCCATGTACCGTGGATCTGAAGCAAGAGAGCATTATGAAGCTGTAAAGTAACGGTTGGAAAAAGAGGAGATAGCAATCAAGAGCCTGAAGAGAACTTAAAGGAGTATAGCACGTACCGTCCAGGCGAGTTCCCTTGTGAGTTAATTGATATATCGTCTTCGGAATATGATTCTGATGATCCTGAAGAGGATCCTGACACGATGTTTTCTGAGCCTGAGGATTACCCAGACTCAGACACCGTGGTAAAGTTAGGAGACCCTGGCACGTTCAGACTCCCGATTTCTGTTAATGGTATATCAGTAGGATTAGGTCTCTACGACTCTGGCTCGAGTTGCAATATTCTACCTTTTTCCCTCTGTCAAAAGATCAAGCTTCCGGTCGTAATGAATCAAACCAGGACCATGACTTTCGTTGATAGAACTAGAGACATGCCTGCTGGTCTACTTAGAAAGTGTACACTTAAGGCAGGAGGGTTCACATATCATATTGACTTCACAGTCATAGATGTACCCGAGGACCTTAGTGCCCCTGATCTTTTAAGAAGACCCTTCTTACGACGAGTAAGGCGGTTATGGATTTTGATAAGAGGGAGATAACTCTAAGGTTGAATAATGACGTTGTATCTTTTAAGATCCTAGAACCCCTAGAAAACCGACCGGAGAGTTGCAAGATGACGCATGCTTCGGTAAAGGTGGATATTATGGAGATCGAGGGGTATAAGCATAGAGAGGTTGTAGTAGAAACCATTGAGCAAGAATTTATAAGACTAATTCTGAGAGAAAGAGAAGAGAAGGACCACGACAAGATGCTCACGGAAGCTAGTCCTTTCGTGTTGCATAGTGAACGAGTTGTGCTAAAAGAGGAAAACGTGGAGTTCTTGTGTCTAAAGCCTAAATCTTGACGCAGAGGCAGACCTAGCACACAAGCTAAAAGAGAGAGGCGTTCTAGGAAGAGAGATCAAAAAGGTTCTTTAAAGGTATAAGCCTCTGGAGCAAAAGTTTGGCGAGTTAAAGCTCCAACCCTTGAATGATCGGAGATCTGAAGTAGGTCAAGCTGGCGACTATAAACTCAGAACTAATTCTTAAAACCCTTAGGTAGATTAGGAATGAATTAAAGTAGCCAGATGATGGGACGAGCTTTTTTTTCATCCTACCGCACCCTTAGGCTTGAAACCGAATGGTTGTGGAAAGGTTTTTTTTTTACTCGTTGTGGATTCTAGTGAAGTAGGTTAGGTTTTGAGGTGGAAATAACAATTGAACAGTGAAGGTCTAGTCAATTTACGATCAAAATTGAGCAGAGAGGTTGAGCAAAGTGTGGAGTGAAGGCGGAAAAAGAATCTGGGGAAAAAGTACCCCCTGTATCTCGAGGGTAACCTCCAGGTTACCGAGGTTGGATTTTCAGAATTCTGAACGTCGGGTTATAATGCTGAATTTTTAGAGACACGTGGAGGACACACGTTGCACCAGATACGGCCAGTCAGTAGAAATGCCACCATTTTTCCCTATTCTCAAAATTTTCATCCTTTCCCACACTCCACCATAACTCCACCTCGATCCCATCAATCACTTCCTCAAATCCCTCACCCTAATAACTTCTCTACCCACTATCCCACTACAACCATCCACATTCACTCCCATCTTCCTATTTAAACCACCCCTTCACCACTATTCTTATCATTCCATCTACTATCATCCCCTCAATTCATCTAATTCTTCTTTCTTTATATAATTCGGCCAACATCACCACCATATCACCATCAATTCCTTCCAATTTCCAAACCCTTCATACCATATTCACCACCCCTGTTGTTGTTCTGTAGTGCTGCTGCTACGGTGAAGTGTTAGATTTTTTCATCTTTTATCATCAGAGCACAGTCCCAGAAATAAAATCAGAAAATTTTAGGCCGGTAAACCGTACACTACCTCCGGTTTACCGAGGGTTATTTTCCAGAATTAGCTTCAGTGTCAGCATCTATACTCATTCAGGATGGGTCCTAAGCGTCAACGTTCAGCGGTTCGTCCCAGTGGTTATCAGACTGTGTATGGAGACGCCAATCCTTTGAAAGATGGGGTTGCACAGTTCCATTCTTTAGCTATCTACGAGTCGTTCTGAGGCCATTGGAACGCAAGGTCAGTGGCTCGAGAACGAGGGGTAGACTTGGATGATTGCGGTTTGTTATTGCCTGGAGCCCTACAAGCACAAGATATATTGGACATGGCTGAGGCACCGGCCTGGTTCAACGCCATGGTGGTAAGAGAATTTTATGCTTATGTTTCGCATAACCCCAGAGCCACTTATGCTATGGTTTGCGGTATCAAGGTTGACTTCTCTATCGAGCGGATCAACGCTCATTTTAGGGTTAGACATCCTCCGGTGGGCCCGGATGAGTACACATCCTCGAGCAATACTGAAGATCTTGAGAGGATGGAGATGATTGCTGATTTCTTCTGGGTGCAATGGAAGCGCAATCCTGCTAGAGCCCCCACCATCTTCCTCGAAAACGAGTTATCTTGGGACCGGAAGATGGTCAATAGATTTGTTTGTGCCCGCCTTCTACCAACCAAGTACACGGTCTCCGTCACCACCAAGAGGGCGGAATTAATGTTTTATCACGGGAGCACCAATCAACATCGGTCTTCTGATGCATAGCCGTATTCACGAGCATGCTGCAGATTCTGAGTGCGAGCTGTTACCATACGGGCCGATGATTGATATGTTTGTTCTAGAGGACAAGGTGAAGATGCTCGTCAGTGATGATTGGGAAGACCTTGAGCCGAAGCTCAGTTCGCAGTCAGTTTCAAGAGTACAAAGATGGGTTGGATGAGCTGAATGGGAGCGTACTCCGGTGCATGGAGCACCGAGGACTCAGAGAGCCTTGCTTGAGGAGCACTCGCAAGAGATTGCGAGTCTGAACCACAAGATGGATAGGATTGTCGATTACTTTGGCATACCTTCCTCGACCCCGCCACCTAGGACTGCCCCTCGTCATAGAGCATCATCTTCCACTGCTGCTGCCTCCAGTTCTGGTCCACCTTCCGTTTTTGAGCATATAGACGACTGGGAGGACTATTTTGATGAGGATTAGATTTTCTTTCTTTTATTTGTTGTTTTCCATTTTCTTGTTTTTATTTCCTATCTATTTGATGTAGCAGAATTTTATAATATAATGATTTTTTCGGCTTAAATTATTTTCGAGTTAATTACTTTTCTCTTTTACTGCCGCACTTTTATTATACAGTTACTTGTCACCACTATTCTTTTTGGTTTGTTGGAGATTTTTAAAGTAGATTCTTCATGGACTACTTACATGAGCCCGATGATTTATACGACGATCCGATTCTTCTTTGGTTCCACGCTTAACCGAAGATAAGTTCCTTTTCTTTTTTATTTTCCATCTTACACATTGGGGACAATGTTTCGATTAAGTGGGGGTAGAGGAACGTCACTTGGCTTTTTAGCATTATATTCCATGAATTGCGTGATTATCTCGATTCTCTTTGATGCACGATTCACCTCTTAGACTTTGATTCCTTTCGATAAAATTTCGAAAAAATTATGATATCTGTGATCTTTTCGAGTTAATTGGCTTCATCTTTGTTTTACTTTGTACGAGTGAAAGCAAAGGCCCACTTCTGAAGTAGTAACATATTAAGCGCATATTCTGTTATGAGCCACCATTTTAAGCACGTATAACTCACTTCCCTTGGTGTGTAGTCGATAGCATATTGCTTTGACTAGAGTTGACCCTGGCTTCATCACAAATCATGTTCCATCAACGCTTAGAAAGGCAAAGGAATTTCGTATTCGGTAGTTTATCATGAGTGAGGCCATGAGGATAGTTAAATCAATGAGAGTTCACCCGCCAAGAAAGAGAAGTGCATTGAAATATATACATCTATATTCTCTTTGGCAGTATCTTAGTCGATGGAGGGTAAGACGCACGACTTTTGCATAGACCGATAAACGTGAGCCTAAGAGTAATATATACTTGGTTTTCGATCCTCCTTGCCAGCTCAATTAATTAATAAATAACATGTTCAAGACTGGTTAGTTCGACTACGGATTGATGTAATGTGAGATAGTCTGCATTACTAAGCGGTTGTGAAAGTTATTGCACACACACATTGGCTCATGATATGAATAATGTTTAATGCGTTACTAATGGATATGAGTGGCATGATCTTGATCTTGACTTTGTGAGGCATATTTGATTTTAATTAACTTGTATATTGATCAGGGGTGTTGTTTTCTTTTCGCCTTTTTGCTCGGGACGATCAAAAGCTAAGTGGAGGGTAATTGCTAACGCTCTAAATGGTACCAATAATTATACCTTTATTCACCCCGAATTCTGCTCAAGAGAGGATAAATATGCTAATTATTATATTGAATATATGTTAAATGATATGTGAGTGTTTTTAGGATCGTAATTTTGCATCTATGCTATTTTCCTGAGGTTTTGGTATTGTTTTGTCTCGTTTTGCTTGTTTTATAGGATGTACTGAATCTGGACCATTGGAGAATGGATCTGGACCGAAAGAAGTGCATTGGGCTGAGTAATAGAAGTCCAAGAAGAAGCCTGCTGAAGAAAAAGAATAAAAGTAGGCCCGGTAACCCAAAGGCTAGGCCCGGTAAACCGGCGACTTGTTCGACACGAAACTGATTCTACCACATTATCTACGTCGGTTAGGGTTTTAGAGAGTTATAAGTCTGTCATTGTATCTATCTCAGGCCGCAATTACAGATTATTGTATAAGTTATCATAAGGACTCAATTATATTCAAATTCTTTATACAAATTTGATGAAATAAAGTTTTCTTAAGCTTTGGAGAGTTGTTTTTGGTTTCCTCCTATATTCCATCATCTCTAGCTTGAGTAGATCGAGCTAGATCGCCATTTTTTAAGGTATGAAGTTTTGAACGTTCCTTTATTGTCTTCAATATGGTAGATCTGTTCGTATTTATGTGTTTTAGTTAATCTGCATGTTTAAAGACCCCATAATTTACTTATTTTAATCATACTGAGCAATGTAGATCCAGAAATTAGGAAAAGATGCCCCTGGTAACCCGGCGTTCTATACCGGTTTACCGAGGCATGTTTTAGAAAACCTAAACTGGGATTCACTACAGCTACGTTGATCAACATGTTTAATTAACAGTAGGTTAGATCTGGCCAATCTGCTTATGGTAATCGTAACATTAACATGAAGGACTATTAGTGAAGTGTTAATTAGGACATAGTTTTGAATGGACCCTAGGAACGTGCTGGTCAATGTCGACAGCTGTCTAGGCGGGTTAGCGGTATGAGTTAGCGCTCAATATCGGCATTTCTAGTTCTTTATGTGTATGGGCTATTACGGACCAATTAAGGAGGGTAGCTTGCGTAAGATTGTCTACTGCCATTGTCGGAGTAGATAGGAGTAGGAATTGTACCCGTAGCTGATGATAATGATAATTAAAACTAAAGCTCACGATTAATATAAGGAAATTATGTGGGGAAGTAAACATAACGATTAACTATTCCAAGTTAGTAGATCGGTGAGGAGAGGGAGAGGTATACCATGTTTGTTTTCTTTTATGTTATTGTTGGTCAATGACCGCCTCTATGTTGCTTCTTAATTAGGTTAGAATTGTTTATATTTATAGTTGCATTGTCTCTGTGGGATCGACCTTGACTCGCATTTACTATACTACGAAGTACCTAGTATTCTTTCTAGTAATATTGACGTTAGTGACTTACACGCGATCAGTAAATAATGATAAGATGTATTGAAGAAAGTTTACAGAAATATTCCCGCTTCTTTACGGATAGTCTTTGGAGGGTTAGTCTGTATGTAATGATAATATCAATGGACGCTTATCGACTTGCCTCGATGTTTTTGAGGATAAGTTATATTTATAATCGATAGAGTTCAGTTTCGGATTTATGGTGGCGTAATTCATAACGCTCTAAATGGTACCAATAATTATACCTATATTCACCCCGAATTCTACTCAAGAGAGGATAAATAGGCTCGTTATTATATGGAATATATGTTAAATGCTTTGGGCATGTTTCTAGGATCGTAATTCTGCATCTATGCTATTTTCCCGAGGTTTTGGTACTGTTTTGTCTCGTTTTGCATGTTTTATATGATATACCAGATCTGGAGCATTGGTGAATGGGTCTGAACCGAAAGAAGTACATTGGGCCAAGTGATTTAAGTCCAAGAAGAAGCCTGCTGAAAATGAGAGGAAAAGTAGGCCCGGTAACCCGAAGGTTAGGCCCGGTAAACCGGAGACTTGTTCGACACGATCTTCCACCTCAACTAGGTCGGTTAGGGTTTTAGAGTCTTAAGTCGGTCACTGTATCGATATAAGGCCGCGTTTACAGATTATTGTATACAATCTCATATCATATCAATTACATTATACACTTTTGATGAAATAAAGTTTTCTTGAGCTTTGGAGTTATTTCTGGTTTCCTTCCTTCTTCCATCATCTCTAGCTTGAGTAGATCGAGCTAGATCTCCGTTGTTGAAGGTATGAAGCTTTGAACGTTCCTTTATTGTCTTCAATATGGTAGATCTGTTCGTATTTATGTGTTTTAGTTAATCTACATGTTTAAAGACCCTATAACTTACTTATTTTAATCGTATTGAGCAATGTAGATCCAGAAATTAGTAAAATCTGACCTCGGTAACCCGGCGGTCTATACCGGTTTACCGGTGCAATATTTAGAAAACCTAAAACTTGGATTTACTACAGCTACGTTGATCGACAAGTTTCAATAACAGTAGGTTAGATCTGGCCAATCTACTTATTGTAATCGTAAATTGATATGAAGGACTGTTAATGAAGTGTTAATTAGGACATAGTCTAGAATGGACACTAGGAACGTGCTGGTCAATGTCGACAGCTGTCTAGGCGGGTTAGTGGTATGAGTTAGAGTTCAATATTGGCAGTTCAAGTTCTTTATACGTATAGGCTATTACGGACCAATTAAGGAGGGTAACTTGCATATAGATTGTCTACTGCCATTGTCGGAGTAGATAAGAGTAGGAATTGCACCCGTAGCTGATGACAATGATAATTTAAACGAATGCTCATGATTAATCTAAGGAAATTATGTGGTGAAGTAAACATAACGATTAACTAATCGTAGTTAGTAGATTGGTGTGGAGAGGGAGAGGAATACCATGTTTGTTTTCTTTTATGTTATTGTTGGTCAATGACCGCCTCTGTGTTGCTTCTTAATTAGGTTAGAATCGTTTATACCTATAGTTGCATTGTCTCTGTGGGATCGACCTTGACTCACATTTACTATACTATGATGTACCTAGTATTCTTGCTAGTAATATCGACGTTAGTGACTTACACGCGATCAAGATTTTTGGCGCCGTTGCCGGGGACAATGGCCAATTATAAATATAAATGTTTTAATTCTAATTAAGAAGTTGTTTTATTTTATTTTGAGTCTTGAGTCGTTCTGTATCAACCCTGCACTTGTTAAGCTGCCAGAAAAAGAAATTTCAGGGCCGGTTTATCGTGGCTAACCCCCGGGTTACAAAGGCCTGAAAAATCGATTTTTGTACAGTTCCTGTTATTCTGTGTTATTCCCTATTGATTTTAGTTAGTAGGTCCGCAGCAGTTGGGATCACACCCAACTGAAGTGGAAGTTGCTAACCTTTTCCTTGTTTTACTTTGTCTTTTTTGCAGAAAGATCAGAACACTTCAGAAATTCGATCAAACCAGAGTTGGAAAAAGAGCAAACAAGTCAAACAATATGCCTAGAACGATATTGAACATCACACCGATTTCCATGCACCCTGGATCTGAAGCAAGAGAGCATTATGAAGCTGTAAAGAAACGGTTGGAAAAGGAGAAAGAAGCAATCGAGCAAGAGCCTGAAGAGAACTTAAAGGAGTATAGCACGCATCGTCCAGGTGAGTTCCCTTGTGAGTTAATTGATATATCGTCTTCGGATTATGATTCTGATTATCCTAAAGAGAATCCTGACACGATGTTTTCTGAGCCTGACGATTACCTAGACTCAGACACAGTGGTAAAGTTAGGAGACCCTGGCACGTTCAGACTCCCAATTTCTGTTAATGGTATATCAATAGGATTAGGTCTCTGCGACTCTGGCTCGAGTTGCAACATTCTACCATTTTCCCTCTGTCAAAAGATCAAGCTTCTGGTCATAATGAATCAAACCAAGACCATGACCTTTGTTGATAGAACTAGAGATATGCCTGCTGGTCTGCTTAGGAAGTGTACGATTAAGGCAGGAGGGTTCACGTATCCTATTGACTTCACGGTCATAGATGTACCTGAGGACCCAAGTGCCCCAGTTTAGTTAGGGAGACCTTTCTTAGCAACAAGTAGGGCGGTTATGGATTTTGATAATGGGGAGATTACTCTAAGGTTGAATAATGACGCTGTATCTTTTAAGATCTTAGAACCCCTAGAAAACCGACATGAAAGTTGCAAGATGACGTATGCTTCAGAAAAGGTGGAAATTATGGAAATAGAGGGGCATAAGAATAGAGAGGTTGTATTAGAGACCGTTGAGCAAGAATTTATGAGATTAATGCTGAGAGAAAGAGAAGAGAAGGACCACGACAAGATGCTCACGGAAGCTAGTCCTGCCGTGCTGCGTAGTGAACGAGTTGAGCTAAAAGTGGAAAACGTGAAGTTCTTGATTTCAAAGTCTAAATCTCAACCCAGAGGCAGACCTAGCACGCAAGCTAAGAGAGAGAGGCATGCTAGGAAGAGACCTCAAAAAGGTTCTCTAAAAGTACAAGCCTCTGGAGCAAAAGTTTGGCTAGTTAAAGCTCCAACCCTTGAATGATCAGAGATCTGAAGAAAGTTGAGCTGACGACTATAAACTCAAAATTATTTTCTTTAAACCCTTAGGTAGATTAGGAATGAATAAGAGTAGCCGGATGAAGGGACAAACTTTTTTTCATCCTACCGCACCCTTAGGCTTGAAACCGAATTAATAGGTTGAGTAGAAATATTATGTTTGATGTATTTTATTCAATTTATTGTAGCTACTGGTTATAGGTCCATGGTCCCGGGTTGGCTCATAACACGCGAGTGTTTTCTCGTTTTATGGAACCTCGAGAATAAATTAAATAGTTGGTCTATTTAATGAATATGCAATATTATTTATTTGGTAAATAATATGTAAAATAGAAAAGACATTTTCTATTAAATTAATGATGATATTGGCGCCACATTATGGATAAATTAGGAGAAGAAATTTTCCTAGATTATGTCACAGGTGTAATTAGAGAATTATCTATTTGTTGGATAATTAATGGAAAAGAGATAAATAGATTGATGTTTTGGGAATTATCTCTTATCTTTTGGCAAATATCGTTTCCTTATGGGAATGGGTAATTGTGGTGTGAAAATGATAACTCTCCCTTTACTAGTTATTTTCCTATATAAAGAGAGTTCATCCCAACACAAAATCACATGAAATCTACACCACATCTAAATAAAAAGGAAGAAAAATTTGTTTCTTGCCTTAGTCATTAAGGGTGCATATTCGAGGAGGTTCTGCGGCGAGGACCGACGTCCACCAGTCGTCGCTAGGAGATACAATCTGGAAGGCTGCGGCTTCTCTATCTGTCGATTTATTATTCCACTTAGAATAAGGTAAATCTTCAACCTTCTCATAGTTAGATTAATTGTTTATGCGAATCAAATCGTGGTAAAATCGTATGCGAATTTATTCGTAGCTTCCGCTGTGCAAGATCGAGTGTCTCGATCAGTGCTGTGAATCAGATCTGACGATCCAATTATGGATCGGATCCGGATTCGGGTTTCTGTATATCCAACATGTGGTATTAAAGCGAGGTTAAAGCGATTTAGCGATCATGATTTCATAATTAATTAATAAGGAGTGGAATAGAATAAATAGATTTTTGCTAAGAAGGACACATTCACTAATAAATCAGGGTAGAAGTACACACATGATTAATAAGGACAAAATTAATTTAGAGTTCTGATAATACCCTATTTTATAATTATGGAAGGAGGAGTAAATAAAGGGAAGTAAATCCTGGCAATTAAAGGATGAGTAATTATAGGAAATTGAATCTTCCCAAATCTTTTATCCAATTTTCGAAAAAAATAAAAAAGTTTAAAAACAAAAAAAACATAATCATGAGTACGCTTCGGTTACAACTATATATATATAATACGAGTTAAGTAACAGTACACGTTAAGTAACAATACAATAAGAATGATAATATCCAATATATAGTAAAAAAATACAAATGAAATAACAGTAACACGTGAAGTAACAATGCAATAATATTGGTAATTTTCAACATATAGTAAAAATTACGAGTGAAGTAACAGTAACACGTGAAGTAACATTGCAATAAGAATGATCATTTCCAACATACAGTAACAATTACGAGTGACTACTTCTTTGTATATTGGTTGTAACTACTTTTTTGTATATGTTACTACATTTTTTCTAGTGTTACATGTTTAATGTGTAACTACATTTTTTTTATCGTAACTATATTTTATTGATTGTTATTATTTCTTTATATGTTACTACATTTTTTGGCAGTGACTACATTTTTTATGTGTAATTACATTTTTTTGATATGACTACATCTTTCTTATTAGTGGTTTTTTTTTTTTTCGTATTTTAGATTTTGGATTTAATTAGTCAAAGATATTTATGACTGCAATAAATCCAAATATTAATTCCGCATTTATTGGCGCAGTTATGCCAATTTGCACACAAAAAAACAACCATGGGTATTTCGGTCCATCTATTTTCATTTTGTCCTTTTTAATCATCCAAAATGAGATATGTCCTTGGATCCCCATTTTTAACATTTCATGTCATTCTGGCCCCTTCCCCCTAGAATAAAAAATTGCATCTTTTAATTTATTTATGTGATTGAATGATTTGGTTGACGAGATGGACTGAGGTTGGTACCTGTTTACCGTTAGATCTATTGTAAACCCGTTTTTTTGGGTATAGGATATCATGTAATTTATTTTTTGCAATTTTAATTTTCTGAATTTATTTAATTCAGCCGCGTCGTATTTATATTAATTTTGTTCGAAGACTATGAAGAAAAAAAAGACGCAGCACAGTGGTGAAGACACAGGTTCAATTGTGTGCAAACTTGAGTTTGAATCCCCTTGGCTGTGTAAAATTATGAAACTTTTTTTTTGCAATAATTTTAATTTTTTTACGGTTCGTAAATGTTTTTTTTGGTTTGAAATTTTTTTTAAATTTTAATGATTAAAAAAAATACGACTCAAAAAAAAAAATATTGCAGACCCGAGTTTGAATCCCCTTGGCCGTGTAAAATTGTGAAACTTTTTTTTTTTGCAATAATTCTAATTTTTTTTCCTGTTCGTAAATGTTCTTTTTGGTTAGAAAAGAAAAAAAAAATAACGATTCAAAAAAAAAAAATACGACTCAAAAAACTAAAGGAAAAAAAAAAGGAGGAAGGGGATTCAAAATCAGGTGATGATGAAGGAAGAATGTGACTTTTACCAACTCGGCTGGAGCAGTTTTTAATAAAGAAACAAGAGCAGAAAATGAAATACCTGAGGTGGCTGAAGAAAATACTAGATTAATATTTTTTTTATGCTTAGGGTTTATTCAATTATAGATTAGATACGGAGGTATCAACGATCCATCTTAGTGGTTTAGTTTTCGCATTTATTTTCTTGTATGATTATTAATGTGATATAACCATGTCATGCATCATATTCATTAATTTCACTCCTAGCATATGCCTACATGTAGAAAATTATTATTGACATTAATTAGACATATATGATCACGATACTTAGTTTAGATTAAAAATAAATTAAATTAATTAATGGAAACAGAAGTTAATCGGGAAATAAAATTCACATGAAAAAAATAAAAATTTACTCGGTAAGTTTGTTTTTGGGATCTAAATTTTTTTGAGAATTTTGATTTTGTGGCGTCTACAGAAATAGAATTTTGATAACCGAAAATTTGGAAAATCGCGAAAAGATAGTACACTAACTAGATGTATTTGGAACCGATAAGTTTGGTGATTGCTCTTCATGATTTATTGTTTTTTGATTATTGGAAAATTCTGAGATCCTAAATTTTTTGATCATGATAAAATTAGGACTTGAAAATACATTAGTGAATTTTTGTTGTGTAGTGACTACACAAGAGATTTCTAAATAATCGACAAAATTGGAAAATCATGAATATATTGTCACTAGTTAAACGGTATTTAGAACCGATAAACTAGTGGGAGCTTTAAATTTTGTGATTTATTGTTTTTCGAATTATTAGAAAATTCATAAAGTCCTAATGTATTAGGATTATAAAGTTCTTGGTGAATTTAAATTGTGTAGTGTCTACACAAGGAATTTTAATAAATCCATAAAATCGGAAAATCGTGAATCTAGTGACACTAGTTAGACGGTATTTGGAACCGATGAATTAGTGGGAGGATTAATTTAAAATATTCATGATCTATTGTTTTGGGTTATTAGAAATTTCTGAAAATCCAAATGAGATTTCCTAATTTTCAAAATAACGAGTGGGAGCGGGGAAGGTGACAACCGACCTCTCGGCCTCTACTGTTAACACAAGCACCGTGAGAGAATGGTGACGCCTCATGCCGCTTTGATTTCGGCCCCCTTCGGATGGCCTTCACCACTATCAAAATTCAAGGCTTGGTTTCCGAAAGGATAGGATTTTGAGTACTCGTCAGGTCACTGACCTACCCTTCGGCGTCATACTCGGGGTCTACTTAAAAATCTGAAACAGTAGGTCACACTCTAAAGGGTATTTTTGGAAATATCTTGGCTAAAAAAGGAAGGTAATCAACAATTAATTGGGATGTCTAATTCTCAGTTAATTTTTGAGAGAGATAGTCTCAATTTAATCGCCACATCTTTGACCTAGCCGTCGGCGGCACTCAGGTTTGAGATTAAATCCTTGGAATGGTAGGATAAACTGCATGCATGACATCACGTTTATTATTCTTAAAATTATTATATGTTGTGATGTATGATTTGATTTATATTTCTGTCAAAATTTATTTTTGCAACTACATATCATCTCAAGGTATCTAAACTGCTAAATATATTGTATTGACTAATAATGAGTTCGTAAAAGTGGAAAAGTAACAAGAACGTTGAACTCTTAAATCGAGAATGCCAATTAATTTTTCGGAAGATGATGTTCCTCTTGAGTCTACAAGCTTAAGTGACATTGATAAGTATGTCACTGCTGTCACTCATGATAAGCGAGAGACAAAGCAAAATTAGTTCAAAGATGACGAGAATGATTTGGTATCAATCTCACTAGGCATCCCACAGTTCACGAGTAGTGCCTACTCAAATGAACTGCTAGTTCACGGCCATTTCCTGTAAAGAAAACAAAGAATGGGAAGGTAAATGTCTAGAAATATAAGTCGCCTAAACTAAATAAGTTAAAGGCTAAACCAAAATATTAATCAAAGAAAGTAAAGGATAAGGAAAGTGATTTCGGATCACTAACATATGAATCCTTAGAGACTTTCTTAACCGAGTAATTTGACTCGAAAGCTAAAGTTCTTTTGCAAGAACAAGGTAGCTGAGCATTCATGATAAAAGAGTAGACAAAGGGCTGTTATTTCAGCTAAGATAGTAGGAGTGATATAAGGAAATAAATTTCGGATTTTAATATTTGAATATCACAGAAATCTAATTTCTGTTTTCAGATTCGTTGGAAAAAATGGATTCACTTTCACATTGATAATATAGTTGCTTAAAGAAAGTGAATATGACATTTGTATACGATTCTGAGACTCAAACTTTTGTCTGATAAAGTCAAAACCACTAAGTAATGCTAAAAAGTTATATGTAACAAATCATAAACTATTAAGATAAATGGTTTCCGTATTTAGATAAACGATTCTTCAGCATCTATTAATTAAAGCATATATCATAGAGATAAGATCTGAAGACTGGCTAAGGGTGATTCCTATCTCCCAGTCTAAGAACACTATCTCAAAGGAAAAATGACTAAGTAACCTTTCAATTGGGAAAGGGTAATGGAGCTAAAGAAGTATCATGGCTTGTTCATATTGACCTTCGGGGCCTTATGAAGGATACAAGCTAGTGGGAGCTTTTGAGTAATAGACATTTTGTCTAATGACTACTCAAAATGCCGATAGTTTATCTAAATATTTGGAGGAATCTCTGATATTACCAGAGATACGAGTATATCATGCTCAGATATAGGCTATAGAATAGTATTTGGAACTGATGCTTGGCCTACCTCCGAGTGAAACGATTTCACTGAAAGGATAAACCATGTATTGTCTTGTACAGTTATTGATATGCTACATTACACTACTTAAATCAATTCAGATATTAGTAGCAAAATAACGGTTTACATTATTATGTAATACCGAGAAGTCTACCTAGAAGATGCTTATGAATTTATGGATAAGGAGTGAACTATGTTTACTCCACTTCCATAAATAGAGGCGTTTAGCACTTCGTGCTTGAAGGTAGGACTGGAGATTTTGCATACACGTTCAGATGGTGACTGTTCGTGAAATATCTTAATGCAATGAGTAAAGGCTGGTTATAATATTCTTAAGATTGGATAGTGACGGTTACACTGTTACATCCTTTCTAAAAGAATGTTTAGATTACAACCTTAGAACTGGAAGTACAGTTACTCAAGGAGTTACTATTTGATTTAATCAGACCACATACAACATTGGTAGTTGGGGATGGCACTGATAAACACTACTGAACCAGATCAGAATATCAAACCACCCAAAAGCAGTGGGAGTATGGTTTAACCATTGACCCACTGTGATCATGCAGACTTTACAGTCTGCTGGGGGTGTTTGATAACTTATGGCCTATTTGGGCTGTATAGGATTCTGAAAATAGGAGATTGGTTTAAAGCCATAAACCTGTAAATGGAGTTTTGGTGCTCCAGTTCTGTTCATAATTTTGTAGAACCACCTGAGTGTCTCAGGCCCAATGGGAGAAATTGGATCTACGTGGAAAAGAGTCGAATGAATGAGAAGGTTTATCTTTCTTGGCAAAGCCTAGTGGTCTAGGGATAATTCCCTGAGAAGTAGATAGTTCAATAGGGGTGATGCCCTGAACTCTCTCACCATTCAGCCTTGCTTGACTCCATGGAAAGCAGAAAGATTACCAGGGGTGATGCCCTGAAACTTTCTTGCCGAACAAAAAAGCTGGATTTCATTCGGAACGGAAGGGTTTTTAGCTTAAAGCCAATGACAGATGCTTGTATCCATAAGTGGATTAAAGCAAACCTCTAGGTCTCTAAAAGCCATATGTTTAAAATATGTGGGCTTGACCAGAATATTGATAAGTCTTTTGTAGACCAGAGAATCAATATTGGTAAAGTAGTAAACGTTAGTGTTAATGAAAGATGACACTGCAACATTTGTAAGCAACATGAGTGTGTTATCTGAAGTCAAGTACTGACGAGCCAAAGCTTCTCTGAATTAGAGAAGTGGACTATATTCTTGGAATTCGATTCAGTCGAATTCATGAGAACAAGTTGTTGGCCGTATCCCTTCCATCTTATTGGTTAAGATGATATAATGCATTTTTGAATGCTAGATTCAATGAGAGGTTTCCTACCCATCCCCTCACGGAATAATTCTCTCAAATCTTCAGATATAGAGAAAATGGGATAAGTTCTCTTTTGGATAGAGAACGTCAGATTATTAAAAGTCAATTGTAGTCGAGTCTTGGATTCGAGCATTGGACAGCAGTATAATGCATCCTCAAGTACCTTTAGAGAACGTGGAGTTGTATGCTTGAGTATTCGGGTGCAAAACTGAGTATTGTTGACTACACTGATTCTGATTTTTGTCGGATAAAGGATGATCGTGAATCGATCTCAGGCTCAGTGTTTGCTCATAGTTATGGAGCTACAGTCTGGAGCAATCCAGCACTGCCAATTTGACTCGGTTAGTCGAATACATAGCAATTTTCAGAGCAGCTAAAGAGGCAGTGTGGCTTGAGAAGTTCTTTGTTGGATCGGAAACTTATTCTAGGTCTCGATGAGCCGATACTATTTTACTGTGAAAACAGTTGAGAGGTAGCTCATGCAAATGATCTTCGCAGTCACAAGAGGTCAAAAGCATATTTAAAGTAAATACCACATGGTCAGACAGACCGTGCAAAGAGGCGACGTTTTGGTCCTAAAAGATCGCCTCGAGCCGCCAACCTAGCTGATCAGTTTACCAAGTCTGGTGGCATCTAATGTCACTGATAAGTGCTCGGCGAGTATGAAATTGGGAGATATGTCTCATCTGCTTTAAAGCAAGTGGGAGAATGTTGTGGATATATATAAGGGTGTGGTGCTCTAAAAACAATCATTGTTTGTCTTTACGGGCAAGTGGGAGATTGTTAGATATAGTGTGACCGAAAGACAATTGTTGCTTGTCCTTACGGGCTAGTGGGAGATTTTGGAAGTAGCGCCCGAAAGACAATTTATGTAATTGTTTTTATAATTAATAAATGACAGATTTATTCTCATCTTATTACTTGCTTCGTGTTAGTAAGTAATACACTACTGAAAACCCTAAGTCATAGCATATGTAGCCATATAACTTAGAGTGTGTCGCACGCGAAGATTAAGTTTATGGTGATACACTTGAAATGTTAGTCCGTGGTGAAATTAATCAAATTATGGGGTCTATTGATTAAACCACCATTAATGCGCCCAAATCACTTTATGGTGTGACCGTCTTATCCGGACCGTCGACATTGGTTGTCTAAGTGGGGCATTTATATATGATGTAGTCATATAGGACTGGGCCGATTTAATCTACGTTTCTCATATAATTCCGTGATTGAGAAATCTTATTAAATCGTAAGATGATCATATATGGATTAACCTTTATCCTGAAGTGATATTGCATACTCCTACTTGTTTCAAGATAGGGTTTGATGTGTTCGTTAAGGATCGCTAAGAGGAGCGGTCCGAATCACTTTCACGTTTGCACTATTCTAGGATGAGGGAGGAGTGTGTGTCTCACAGATATGGAATCCATCCCTTCTTGCGGGAAGTAGAAAGACAATCCCCTTATTTGTTGATCCTAGAAACTGATCGTTCCCGGGAGTTCGTATTGATTATGAACTAATTGATCACCTGTGGGTTAATGGTAAATATGGATAAGATGTGTTGAAAAAGGTTTAAGGAAATATTCCCGCTTCATTACGGATAGTCTATGGAAGGTTAGTCCGTATGTAATGATTATATCAATGGACACTTATCGACTTGACTGGACGTTTTTGAGAATAAGTTATATCTATAATCGATAGAGTTCAGTTTCGGATTTAAGGTGGCGTAATTCCGATATTAATCGGTTGAGTAGAAATATTTTGTTTGATGAATATTTTATTCAATTTATTGTAGCTACTGGTTATAGGTCCATGGTCCCCGGGTTGGCTCCTAACACGCGACTGTTTTCTCGTTTTATGGAACCTCGAGAATAAATTAAATAGTTGGTCTATTTAATAAATATGCAATATTATTTATTTGGTAAATAATATGTAAAATAGAAAAGACATTTTCTATTAAATAATGATGATATTGGCGCCACATTATGGATAAATTAGGAGAAGAAATTTTCCTAGATTATGTCACATGTGTAATTAATTATCTATTTGTTGGATAATTAATGGAAAAGAGATAAAGATATTGATTTATTGGAAATTATCTCTTATCTTTTGGCAAAAATATTTTCCTTATGGGAATGGGTAATTGTGGTGTGAAATTGATAACTCTCCCTTTACTAGTTATTTTCCTATATAAAGAGAGTTCTCCCAGCACAAAATCACATGAAATCTGTGCCACGTCTAAATAAAAAGGAAGAAAAATTAGTTTCTTGCCTTAGTCATTAAGGTGTGCATATTCGAGGAGGTTCTGCGGCGAGGATCGACGTCCACCAGTCATCGCTAGGATATACAATCCGGAAGGCTGCGGCTTCTCTATCTATCGATTTATTTTTCCTCTTAGAATAAGGTAAATCTTCAACCTTCTCATAGTTAGATTAATTGTCTATACGAATCGAATCGTGGTAAAATCGCATGCGAATTTATTCATAGCTTCTGCTGTGCAAGATCAAGTGTCTCGATCAGTGCTGTGAATCAGATCTGACGATCCAATTATGGATCGGATCTGGATTCAGGTTTCTGTATATCCAGCACAATGTAGCTGCTGAAACCAAATGGCTGAAATCCTTGCTGTCAGAATTGCATATCAAAGTTGGAACCACACCTGTGACTTGGTGTGATAATCTCAGTGCTGCTGCTCTTGGCTACATTCCAGTCTTCCATTCAATAACAAAACATACAGAAATAGATGTCCACTTTGTAAGAGATCAAGTCCTCAAAAACCAACTTCAAGTGGCATTTGTTACTTCATGTGATCAGGTGGCTGACTGCTTTACCAAAGCTTTTTCTAATACTCAGTTTCAGTTGAACAGGCACAAACTGAATTTTGTTGGCACTGCCATCAGTTTATGGGGGGATGTTAAAGCCACATGTTATATATCACAGTGCCACCCGGAGCTGCTTATGTCATCTGTAGTCCCATGGAAATCTAGTGGTAGATTTGTTAGTATTAACTTTCTATTATTAAATTCCCTATTGGATTGATATATATGTAATCTGTAAGCTACTGCAAATAACTAATGCAATGATCTGTAAGATACTGCAAATAACTAATACAATGATCTTCTTCTACATTCTCTAAGTATGATAGCTTTCGAACTGTTTGCAATAATTTCATTTTCAACTAGCACGTCTTCATATCCTGCAACTCGAACCGAAGAGGAAAATCCCGATAACATTAGCAATCTGAATCCTATAGTTTGTCCCTCGAAGATAAACTCTTTACCAATACACATCCGAAAAACATAAAGTATCAAACCAAAGCATAATCAACAAATATAATCAAAAGATTAAAGTGGATAACGATTTACACGTTGTACTGCGTCATTTTAATTTGAAATATTGTTAGTAGCATTTAGGTAAAAACAATCGTGATACGTAGGAATGAAGACAGTAACGTGAATGATTATAGAATTACAAAATGAGGGATCGATCAGAAGAGTTTTTCATTTTAGAAGAGGAATTTTTGGCACTAAAGATGATGAATACTTGTTTTCTAAGGTCTCAGACATGGTAAAAGAAGAAAACACCTAGCACAAAGGCTTTCAAAGGTAATTTTTCTTGTGGTAAAAAAGTATTTTTCATGCCGTGTTTGAGTTGTTTTTATTTTTTGATTGCATACATTTTATTGGTACAAAGCAGGGGGGCGAGACCCCAAAAAAACTAATGTATAGGTAAAAGAACCCCTCTTATGTAATCCGACAAAAGCTCCCTAATATAGTCTGGAAGGTCATTTAACAAAAGAAGACTAGAATCTAGGGAATGTCCTTTAGAAGCAAGGCAATCCGTCACCCGGTTTCCTTCTCTTAGCGTATGCTGGATGATGCAATTCCAATCTTTCTTCTTGTAGTCTCTGCAATCTTCAATAAATGTGCCAAACCGTCGAGTCCTAATCTCCCTCTTGGTAAATACTTCTAACAACTGACAAAGAATCTGATTCAATGATGACTTTGTCATATCTGGCCCTGTAATTAAGCCAACTTAAGGGCTTCTCTGATCGCTTTAAGTTCTGCACAAAAAATATGAGAAACGTCAGAATTCCCATAAAAACCAAAAACCCAATTATCTTCTTGAGTTCTCGCAATCCCGCCGATGGAGGAGTGGCCAGTGTGATTGTTGAAGCTAGCATAAGTATTCAACTTTATCCAATCAGGGGGCGGGGGATGTCAACCGACCCATCTAACCCCTCTAGACGGACTGGGCTTACAAGAATGCTGAAAATTCAAAACATACTCATTAGACAAGTAAACAATTTGGTTGAAAACATTAACAGGATTAGATACGGCATTATTAAAGACCATATCATTCCTATCCTTTCAGATGATCCAAAGGGCCATATTGAAAAGGGAATTAGTAGGACCAATTAGGGCTGTAAATGAACGTCAGTATTCGATTCGATTCGCTGTATTCGCTCGAAAAAAGCTCGATTCGAGTTCGAATCGAACCTTCGAACGCCGAGCGAACGTTAGGTATTTGATATCCGTCATCGAGCGAACCAGATAGAACACGCTCGCTCGAACTATTTTATATTTAAAAACTATATATATATATATATATATATATATATCAAAATTTAGGGTAGAAGTTAGAACTTCGCTTCGGTCTCGATGAGTGCTCATCTTCTTCTCCGCCGCTTTGCTCATCTTCTTCTCCGTTGAGTGCCGCCGCTGCTGCTTCAACGGAGTGTTTTGCTGAGTGCCGCCGCTGCTTTGCTGAGTGCCGCCGCTGCTTTGCTCATCTTCTTCTCCGTTTCCAAATTCCAGTAGGGCTGCCGACTCTCTCCTCTTCCTCAGTCTTTTTCAATCAAACTGACAAAAATGGATATGTGAGTTTTTCTTGAGCTTTATTGGCAATTCATATATCGTCTATCTTTTTTGTACACTTGTCTATCAATCTTTGATCTTTTTGAATTTTTGACATTTGATATTTTCTAATTGTAAATTGTAATCCCCCCAATAATGTATGTATTTTTTTTTGGAAATCTGGTTTTCTGGAAATTTGGTTACAGTTCGAGCTGAACATGTTCGAACGGTTCGAACATGTTCGAGCCGAACCGGACCGAACATGTTTCCTAATATTCCAGTTCGAATCCGAGCCGAACCTTGCTAAATTAAGGTTCGATCAGTTCGAGCCGAGCCGAACCTTAGGTTCGAAATATTCGAGCCGAGCTCGAACCCTACCAGGGTTCGGTAGGGTTCGGCTCGTTTACAGCCCTAGGACCAATAAAGAACGAATCAGCGATGGATTTATCATCAACAGAGTTCTCATGAATCCAACTCGAGAGTCGCAAAATTCGGTTGGTCAAAGAACCTCTTAAGAGGTTTGCACTTCCAGATTCTTTTAGCAAAATGACATGGTTGCATACATTTTCACACAATAAAAATTTCTTTCATTGCATATGTTGAAATTGTGTTTTGTTCTATTTTTGTAAGGGAATTAAGATTTTTTACTACCCTATGGTGACAATTATTTTGTCTCTCATAGGGTATTTGTGTGTTAATTAACAAGCGTAGTCACTTATACTGTGTTTTGTTTTTTAACAGCAAATAATATTATTATTAAGAGGTCAAACAAGACGCTAGAAGTCTAAAATTGCTCAATTACAAACGTTCACATGATCTTAAGAAACAAGCCGACCAAGCCAAAACCGAAGCGAAACAAAATGAAAAAATAACGCCAATCAGCTACACAAGGACTAAACTATGCTAAAGGAGAGCGGACTAGTCTTCCAAGTTGTCCAATCGATACTGATATTAATTTTTCTAGCGGTGATCCATGCGAAGCTTCTACTTTGAATTTCCCCAAACAACATGCCCACATTGAGATCTTTTGAGTTAAAAAAAAATGATTCCTAGCCATCCAGATAGACCAAATAACAACTTTTTTTAACAGCATCCCATACTTTGACTTTCTCACATTGTCTTGCCAAAAAAGGAGATGATCGAATGAATGAATCCCAATCCATAAGTAACGCTCGGGGAATAGAAAGCCAATCAACAATCTTACGCCAAATAGAAGAAGCAAAGGGACAGTGAAAGAGTAGATGCGAGATGTCCTCATTCACCACCTTGCAAATGGGGCAAACCAAACTGTCAATATGAATACCTCTTTTCGCGATATCAGTCCGAGTGGGGATACAGTTGTGAGCAACCTTCCAATTAAAGATGTTGACCTTGGAAGGAATAGCAGCATTCCACCTCCATGGGAAGGTAGCTGACGGAGCTCCAATAGAAGTAGTGCCAAGAAGGGTTTTTTAAGCTAAGCCACTGAAAAGATACCATTAGAGAAAATTTTCCAAAATGGGGTATCTGAATTGCCTGCAATGGGAGTGATATTTGAAAGCAAAGCAATAAGATCTACAAACTCTCCCCACTCCCTACCCCTTATCTCTCTTCTCCACTTTCATTCCCAAGACCACCCCCTATCCACAAATCTCCCTCTATCACTCACCAAACACTCATCATATTCCTGTAGGCGAAAGAGTCTAGGAAAACGCACATCAAGAGAACTCTCTCCAATCCAAGAATCCTTCCAAAACCTCACTCTATTTCCTGAGCCCAACTTCCAACCAAGGGAGGATAAAAGCTTCACCCCTCTTTTTTCAATTCTACACCTATTTTTTACTATTCCGCTCCATGATGAGCATAAAATTTACCCCTTCAAAAACAATTTGTAAGGACTCGAAACCGTGGGTAAACTAACTCTCTAACCGGCAGTGTACCGGGTCGATTGCTAGAATAGCTACAGGAGTACGAGGTCGAACCCAAAGGAATTGTGTTTGTAAGTACCAAAGTGAACGTAATGCTTAGTCTAGGTGATCAAAGTTCTTAAGGTTTTGTTTACAACAACGACATTAAGTGATTCTAACTAACGAGTCTAAAGATAAAAAGAAAGAAAGAAGATTAAACTACTAAGTTTTAAAGATAGTTAAAGAGACATAGCCGAACCATGATCAAAATAGCTAGTTTCACCCTAAGGAATGACAAAACCGGGAGTGTGCAATAAACGGACGAGCTCTTACATTCAATTTCACGGGTACGTACTCCTAATCCCGGTGCTAAGGTCTGAACAACTCTTCCCCAACACCTTATGCCAAGTCAACTAACCTTTCCTAAGAGAGATTCATTCATAAGACAATCATACACGAGAGCCGTTTAAACGTTAAAAACGAGTAACCTCGCACTACAATGCGATCCTAGAACCCTTTTCCCCACACCCCTCTCTCTGAACAACTCTCAAGAGTGGTGTGTGTGATTTTTGACCTAGGTGATCAATCTAGCCCAAATCCAATATAACAAGTTCTAAGACGTGAAAAATGCAAGAAACAACAATAAAAAGCACTACCCACTCCCAATTTCATCACCCAAAGGGTGAGTTCACCAAATTTCACATGATTCGGCTATGAAGATGTTTAGCTACACATTATACTAATCAAAACATGCATAAAACAGTAAATAAGAGCCATAACAAGTAAAAGAGAAGAGAAATATACCATAAAATTGCAGAAATTCGAGTTGAGATCCAAAAAGTACAAAATATAGAAGTAATTAAAAGGTGGTCTCTTAGTGTTTGAAATGAAAATCTAAGCTAAGAAATGGAAAGATTAGGCTAAGATGTTGTTGATTTACACTAAGAGAGAGTATTCTAAGCTATTACAAAATTCGAGCTATGAAAGGGGTGGAGTTTGGCTAAGAAGATGAATAATAATCCCAAAATGGACTAAGGGGGGTATTTATAGGTGGAGGAAAAATCCTGTAGATTTTGGTTCGAACGCTGGTTCCAAACAAGTGGAACGTGCGTTCTGCTTGAAATTCTGGGCAGCTTAGGGCTTCTGTCTTGCAGAACGCTGGTTTGAAGGCAGGGAACGTGCGTTCGAGAGGCCTGGAACGCTGGTTTGAAGGTAGAGAACGTGCGTTCGAGAGGCCTGGAACGCTGGTTTGAGGTAGTTGCTGAACCAGCGTTTGAAGGGGCTGAACTCTGTTTGACTCTGGCAACTCTGGAACGCTGGTTTGGGCTTGGAACGCCAGTTTGGGGGTCTGGAACGCTGGTTTGAGAGTTCCAAACCAGCGTTTGGATCCTGTGCCACCAATTCTTCACTTTTTTCTCCCTTTTTCACCTCTTTTCTCGCCTCGGTCATGTTTCTCATTGTAAACCCTTGCCTTTCGGGTCATCGAGACACCAATACCCTACATCATCACAATAACCAAAAACAACCAAAACATTCCAAAGGGTAAACGTGCTCGGGAATGGGGTCAATATCATCGAAAAGGGGTGGTAAACTATCAAAAATGACAGAATTACCCCCCGTGCTAGGAACTCACAATATTACCCCGAAAGTGGTCTAAATCATCCAAAAATGTGCTGAAAATGTGGTAAACGGAGGCCAAACACTATAGCGGAGTCACGTAAAGTTGACTCCTATCACTCCATACCTAACCCACTCCTACTAACTCCGTCACTAAAGCCCACATCTTTACCATTCAAAGCACGAATGACTTTGTTCCACAAGACACCCTCTTCGCCTTCCATCTCCACCACCATTTCTCAAGCAAGGCAACATTTTGCAAACCAAGTCCCCAACCCCAAGCCCCCCCAATTTTTTTGTTTTAAAATAGTCCCAAGATATCCAATAAATGTATCTCTCACTGGTACCCCTTCCTCAAAAGAAGCAAGCTCTCAACTGTTCTAAGATACGTATCACGGCAATAGGAGCATGAAAGATGGAGAAAACGTACAAAGGTAGACTCCTCAAAACCGCTTTAATTAGAGTCAATCTACCACCCACATATAAGAGCCTAGCTTTCCACCCTGCCAATTTTCGCTTCACTCTATCAATGACCAGCTGCCATGATGAGATTCTATTCATATTTTACCTAACCGGAAGACCCAAGTACGTGAAAAGAATGGAACCGGAACTGCAACATAAAGAGGACGCTCCCCTCTCGAGATCCAATCCATTAATATTCAAACCAAACAACTCGCTTTTGTTCATGTTTATTTTCAGGCCTGAAACCGCATCAAAGAGCTTCAGAATTCTAGCAAGGTTTAGTAGGATCTCTATATTCCACCGACCAAAAAAGATAGAATCGTCTGCAAATTGAAGATGAGAAATCTGTAGGCCGTCTTTGTTCAAAAAAACTCCATTAATCAAATTCTTTTGCACCGCTTCACATATCATAATAATAAGAGCCTCCACAATAAGTAAAAATAGAAAAGGGGAGAGGGGGTCCCCTTGACTAATACCTCTTTCCATCTGAAACTCCTTTGTGGGACTGCCATTAACAAGCATAGAAACTTTAGCAGTGTGTAGACAACCTTTTATCCATTTTCTCCATGTAAGACCAAAATTCATTTGCCTCATAATCGAATCAAGAAAAGCCCAGTTCACAGAATCAAAAGCCTTTTCAAAATCTGCCTTGAAGATGAAAGCTTGCTTCTTGCTCTTCTTACCAAAATCCACCACCTCATTGGCCACCAACACACCATCTAAAATTTGTCTGCCATCAATATAAGCCGTTTGACAACCACCTATAATCTTATTAAGGACTTTCTTCATTCTTTCGGCAAGCACTATTGAAATAATTTTATAAATTGAACCAATTAAAGTGATGGGCTTGAAGTTGTGAAAATGCGTAGGGTTACTCTTCTTAGGAATCAATGCGACGAAAGATGAATTACACCTATTATCGAAAGTCCCTCTCACTTCAAAGTCTTTAACACGCTTCAAAATATCTTCTTGCACGAGGTTCCACTGTGCTTTAAAAAAGTTTAAAGTGAAGCCATCGGGGCCCAACACTTTGTTACCGGCACAACTCCACACCACCTTCTTCACCTTGGATTCCTCAAAAGGTTTCTCCAACGCGTCTCTCATACCGTCAATCAATTTATTGAACTTATCTTAGATCAATGAAGGTCTTTTAAACCCATTTTCTTTAAACAAATTGGTGAAATAATTAACCGCCTTCGTCTTGATCTCTTCCAGATTCTCTCTCCATATACTGAAGAGAGTTTGAGAAAGCTATAATACTTGAGTAAACTCATCTTCATGGTATCAGAGACTGGTTCTTCTTTAATCCGCCAAAATAAAAACTCCTATATTTTCAAGAATTTCTTTAATATCCAAAGTCTCTTCATTCTCAGTAGAGCCCCAGCAGCCTCAGCAGGCTAAGGTCACTGAAAACTCTTCTTGAACAAATCACAGACTTGATGCCAACAACTACCTGTTGTGGTCAAGATCTATGAAAATGTACATCTCAGGCCAGAGCAAGATGAGATACTTGTCTGGATCCAAACATGCCCCTGCTGAAACTGACCCCAAGTTTGAAGCATGGGATACAGAAAATAACCAAGTCATGACCATCCTCACGAGGTCAATGACAAAAGAGATCAGTGAGAACTTCATGATGTATGACACTGCTAAGGAAATCTGGGATAATGCCAGAGACCTTTACTTCAAAAAGGACAATACATCTGAGGTCTATGATCTTGAAGCCCAAATCCAAAATTGTAGGAAAGGTGATATGTATGTAACTCGGTACTTCAACCAACTATCTAAGGCATGGCAACACCTAGATATGTTGGAAACTAACCCATGGAAGGATGTAGAGGATACTACTTTATACAAAGATATCATTGAGAAGAAGAGGGTATTCAAGTTCCTTACCGGACTGAACCCATCTCTTGATGATGTCTGAGGTAGAGTCCTTGCTACTAAACCTCTCCCCAACCTCAAATCTGTGTTTGCTGAAGTCAAACATGAGGAAAGCAGGAGAAAAGTGATGCTGCAAAGCAACCCTACTAATCACTCTACTGGGAGCTCAGCACTGATGGTGGTCAGGAAACCTACTGAAGCCACTGAGACCTACAGAAGGCCTACTGAGAAGATAGGAAAGTTTTTCTGTGACCACTGCAAATGTACAAATCACACCAAGGACACTTGCTGGAAACTACATGGTAAGCCTAACTCCTCTAAACCCTCCAAACCAACTAGGGAGAGTCAGGGCAGACATGTCAGTGAAGAAGGTAACAAAGACACTACCTTGGATGCCCAGTTTGCTGCCTTCAAAGCCTTCCTAGCTCAACAAAAGGAAGGTAGTTCTATCACTGACACCGCTTCTCATTCTAAAACATGTATTTTACACTCACCTCTCAGTAGTGATACTTGGATTGTTGATTATAGGACATCCTCCCATATGACTGGTAACAAGAGTCATATATCTCACTTTAAGCCCTGTCATCAGACCCACAATATTAAGATTGCTGATGGATCTATTTCCTGTGCACAAGGTTTTGGAAATGTTAAACTTACTGATAAGATCTACCTACAGGATGTCCTGTTTGTTCCAAAATTAGACTGTAACCTTATATATGTCAGTAGACTCACTAAAGACCTAAATTGGACAGTCATGTTTAATAACAATCAATGTATATTCCAGGATCTTTCTTCACAAGAAGTGATTGGGAGAGCTAAATCCTGCTCAGGATTTTTTTGTGGTCAACCCTGCTAAAGATAGAAGATTAAAGACTGAAACTGCCTCAGCAGCCTGCAACCAAACCCTAGACAATATCATGTTATGGCATTATAGACTAGGTCATCCAAGTTTTGGTTATTTAAAGTCTTTATTTCCTGAATTTTTTAAAGGATGTAACCTCAGTGAACTTCAATGTGATATTTGTCAGTTTGCCAAACTTACTAAATCTGTGTATACTAAAATATCTTACTTACCCTCCACATCTTTCACTTTGATTCTTAGTTATGTATGGGGACCTTCAAGAGTTAAAGTATAACAGGAAAGATGTGGTTTGTCACCTTCATAGATGACCACACCAGGATCATATGGCTGCTTTTTATGAAAGATAAATCCAAAGTTGGAACCATCTTCCAAGAATTTTATAACATGGTACCCACTCAATTTGACACTAAGATTAAAATCAAAAACAGATAATGCCCTGGAATACTATGAGTCCAACCTCAGAACCTTCCTGAATTATAAGGGAATTGTTCACATCAATAGCTCTGTAGAGACACCTCAGCAGAATGGGGTTGCTGAGAGGAAGAACAAGCACTTACTGGAGATGGCTAGATTAGTCATGTTCACCACACATGTGCCAAAATACATGTGGGGTGAAGCTATATTAACAGCCACATATCTGATCAACAGGTTACCCAGCAGAGTGTAAGGTTTCAAGACTCCCATCCAAACCCTTCTAACTCATCCATGTCCTCATCTCATTGCTGACTTGCCTCAAAAAATCTTTGGATTTACTGTGTTTGTCTATATTCATGGCCAACACGAATGCAAACTTGACCCCAAAGCTCGTAAGTGTATTTTCCTAGGTTATCCCTAAGACAGAAAGGGCTACAAGTGTTATTCTCCCACTGACAAAAGGTTCTACAACTCTATGGATGTAAAATTCTTTGAAAAAACCCCATACTACAGTAAACTTACTGAGACAGTCACAGATGGCAACCTTATTTAAATAGAAGCATTTCCCTCGTCTCTTGGTCCACTAACTCCCACTACACCCTCAGTTGAGGAAATTGAGCCTATTCAAATCCCTCTGCCAACTCTTAACATTCAAACAGTTCCTCAGCAGATTCCTAACCTTCAACAGCCTACTAAGACACATCAGCCTCCTGACACTGAACTCCCTACACCTACTGAACCTCTGCAACCTGTTGATACTCCTCAAACTCCTGAACTTATGAACACTTATACTGATATTGATGACAGACCCATTGCTGTCAGAAAGGGAAAGAGATCATGCACTGATCACTCTATTCATAATTATGTGTCATATGACCACTTGTCACCTGTTTTTGCTATGTTTACACATGACTTGGATACTCGTTCCGTTCCTAAGAATATACAGGAAGCTCTCAACCATGACAGGTGGAAGGCTGCTGTCAAAACTGAAATGACTGCTCTTCTTGACAACCATACTTCGGATCTCACCACTCTCCCATGAGGAAACAAGACAGTCAGCTGTAAATGGCTATTCACCATCAAGTACAATGCTGATGGTACTATTGACAAGTACAAAGCTAGACAGGTTGCAAGGGACTTCACTTAAACATATGGACTTGACTACAAAGAGACATTTGCACCTGTGGCAAAGCTAAACACAGTCAGGGTGCTGATCTCCCTTGCTGTCCAACTTGACTAGCCACTCCACCAATTGGATATCAAGAATGCCTTCCTAAATGGTGACCTCACCGAGGAAGTCTATATGACTGTACCTCCTGGTTTTACCAACACTCACACTAAAGGGAACGTTTGCAGACTAAGGAAATCTCTATATGGCCTGAAGCAGTCCCCAAGAGCATGGTTTGGCAAACTTACTACTGTGGTTAAAGCTGCTGGATATCATCAGTGCAACTCAGATCACACCATGTTTATCAAAACAACCAATAAGAGAAGATCCATCCTTATTGTCTATTTGTATGATATCATCCTTACTGGTGATGACCCTGCTGAGATCCAAAAATTGAAGACCCTACTGGCAAAAGTGTTTCAAGTTAAAATTTTGGGCTACCTCAATTACTTCATTGGCATGGAAATATCACAAAACAACTAGGGTATCTTAGTCTCACAGAGGAAGTATGTGCTGGACCTGCTGAAGGAAACTGGCATGCTAGGGTGCAAACCAGCTTTCTCTCATGTAGACCCAAGTCATCCACTAGTGCATGGTAATATTGCTGTAAGAAAGGAAAAATATCGTAGACTTGTAGGGAAACTCATTTACCTCTCCCATACAAGACCTGATATTGCATATGGAGTTAGCCTTGTCAGTCAGTTCATGCATTGCCATACTGTGCAACATTGGGATGCTGTCTACAGAATACAGAGATACTTAAAGTCAACTCTGGGCCAAGGCTTACATTTCACTAAGTCTACTGAGAGATCAATTAAGGTCTATACTGATGCTGACTGGGCTGGTTGCCATATAGACAGAAGATCTACCACAGGCTATTGTTCATATGTATGGGGTAATCTTGTCACTTGGAGAAGCAAGAAACAGACTACTGTCACTAGAAGCAGTGCTGAAGCTGAACTCAGGGCACTTGTTTTGGGCATTTTGTGAAGCACTGTGTCTGAAAAGAGTCCTTACTAAACTTCAGCAACCCCTTCAGCAACCTATCATACTCTGCTGTGACAATAATTTAGCATTATGCAAGGCAGAGGATCCTATTCATCATGATAAGACAAAACATGTGGACATTGACAGACATTTCCTTAAAGAGAAGAATGATGCCCAGCTCATTCAACTTCAATATGTTCCTTCAGCAGACCAAAATGTTGATATTCTCACAAAGACCATTCCACCGTTTATGTTCAGCAAACTGAATAGCAAACTTGGCTGTATAGACATATACAACCCAGTTTGAGGGGGGGTGTGGAAATATTACCTTATTATTTCGTGTAACACTTTACTTGTATACATTATTTGTAACATGACATATTAATTGTTTATACAATACAATTAATTATGTCATGTTACAAATAATGTATACAAGTAAAGTGTTACACGAAATAATAAGGTAATATTTCCACATATACTATTCAGGACCATCCTAGAGATATTATTTTTGTTCCTTCTGCCTTTGAGCACAATGTGGAAATATTTTGAGTTTTCATCTCCTTCTTGAATCCATTTAACTTTAGCCTTTTGTTTCAACATATTGTCGAGCATTTCGTCCTTTTCCAACAAATTATTAATCGCATTAATCCTCTCCTGAACCTCATTTTCACTCAAAGCTTTTTCTTCCGCCAACTTAACAAAATTATCAACCTCTGTTCTGGCTTTGAGAACCCCATCCTTGAGATTTCCATACACCTGCTTACTCCAAACTTTAAGGGAGTTTTTCACATTCTTGAGCTTCTCTTTGAGAACCCAACCAGGCCTACCAACCGGATCACATTCTTTCCAGCTTGACACACAATATTATTAAAGTCTTCATGCTTCAACCAAAAATCATAGAACTTAAAAGGAACGGGACCAAAATCTACATTTTTTTGCTTAAGAGGAAGAGGACAGTGATCTGAAATACCTCTTTGAAGGGCAACCAATGAAAGATTCTGCCAAATGTTTAAGAAACCAGGAGAAACCAAAATTCTGTCTATCCTACTCATTTTAGAACCATCCTGATTTGTCCAAGTGAACTTTCTATCTTCAATTTTAAGGTCGATTAAACCAGCCAAAGAAATGAAATCAAGCAGAATGTTAGCATCTTTTTGATAAAAAGTGGTGCATTTTCTTTCATTTCTAAAGCAAACCAATTAAAATCCCCCATAACACAAATCAGGCTATTCCAATTATTAAGAATCGTAGCAATTTTAGACCACATACCTTCTTTAGCAGCTATGCTCGAGGAGCATAAACAATAAAAATGAGTACCGTTTCATCAACGCCAGTCCATTTACCTTCAATCCCAATGAAACCCTCATCTTCAAAAGTTTTGAGCTTACAGAAAACATCTTGATTCCAGATGCTAACTAGACACCTGGACGCTCCCAATGATTTGGAAAAGCAAAAATCCACATTAGAGGAGCCCCATAAGTTCATAGCCCGCTGCAAGGAAAAAATCTCAAGCTTGGTTTATTGAATAGCCAGAAACTCTAACTTAACTTCTCTTTTGTGACCAATTCCTTCACCCATCTTCCTTTACGACTAGTACCTAACCCTCTTATGTTTAACGACATCATCTTCATATCCAACAAAGAGACACCTAACATACGGGTCGCACAACAAGCAGGTCAAACGGCAAAAATATTAGCCATTTCTCACTCTACAAGATGCCTGAAATTGACGCCCACGTCTTTGCCTATTTTGCACCAATTTATTAACTTCCTCAATAGTTTTTTTTCCTTTTTATTTTTTATTTTTTTTAATTTTTTTTTTTTTGTGTGTGCGTGGTGTAAATCAACAAACTGACAGAACCAAAAAAAAAAAAAAAAAACAACAAATGAAAGAACAAACTAAACCAAAAATTATTTCATGACTGGTTTTGGTTTCACAATTTTCTGACCAAATAAACCCAACATTGAAGAACCCTACTAATTATATATTACCATTCCATCATGAGAATACTTGATCATTTTAGAAGTACATGAACCATATATGAATGATGTATAGGTATCCATTATTGTATAAAATTATCTACTAAGTATATATATATATGATACATAATGAAAAACAAATGTTGGTGACGGTCTGACGGTCTGAGCAGCGACGGATGATCCGAACTATGAGATGCATAATCCGAGCTGTGACAGATGGTCTGAGCAATGACGGATGATCCGAACCGCCAAAAAATATTTGATAACATGTTAGTATTGACGAGCTCAGCCCTAATGATGAAAACCTCATCATTAGGGCTAAGCTTGTCAATAGTTAGTTACTCAAATTCTCAATATTGTCGAACAGCTTCAAACCGGGGGTCATATCTTCACATTGTCTTGAATGAGGTAGAACACTAGCCGTTTCAGTATTGTTTTCGTTTTTGCACGAATAAACCTCGGGTGCAAATTGGTAGCAAGGCTCCATGGAAGAAGCTTGATGGCATGGAGGGTTAGGGACTCTTCCGCGATCATCAGAGTAAAGTATCCATGGCCGTAAACCTCCAAGGCTCTGAGCAACGTAACCGAAAGTTGACCTTGCAGTTGTCACCAACTTATCGGTCATGCTCAATAGAAAAATCTCTGCCAACGCTTTACTGTCGTGCATTTCGTTCCCTGTTTTTTGTTGTTCTTCGTGGCTCGGTTGGTAAAGTGCAATCTTTTCTCCGGTAATTGTCGGATGTTGCCAATATATTTTTCTTATTTCTTCATAGTTATTTGACAATAAAGATGTGATGAAAACCGCTTTGGTTTTTCCTTTTTCGGAGTTTTTTATTAGGGTTTCTGTCGTGTTAATTTCCGGAAGTAGATTCTCTCTCCTTGTACAAGATAGAATCTGGTCTAAGTTAGGAAAACCATTCACACCACCATGATAGATTCTTACTTGGATGCCTAATAGTTCGTCGGCTTTGGATAAGTAAGCATCATAGTACCTTGTAATAAGCCCCCAGACTGTGTTACTTGGGTTGAAAAGGTACCTGCCCAGATGGTGAAAAACGGTTTCTTTTTCAGGAAAAAGATTGTCAAGTTCTTGTTGAAAATACGGGATTGAGAAAATGGATGGAACGTAGTAAAGATTACTTTTCAGACTCAGCCACGGTACATCGTGGAGAAGTGTTTGATCATGATCACAGAAGGATAGCTTTTCGGTGCGAGAAAAATCAAAAACCATATGAATATACACAAATGGAGGCATCATTTTCGAGTTTCCATTAATAGAACTGTTTCTTGATAGTTTCCCATAACTATTTGGAGAAAACTTGTTGAAATTCTTGAATTGACTAATAGGGAAATCAGAAGGAAGCAACCAAGAAACGTCTGGAAACGGCTCACAGAAAAGATCTGGCATGCTTTCTCCTTCACCAATAAACAAGACTCGATTCGTGAGAAGTGCATAAAGAAAAGTAGACGCCAATGAAAGCATTCTATTTCCTAATCCTTCAAATGGAGTCCAAATAATATACTTACAATCCGAATAACTTGTATTTTCTCCACCCGCGGACTTGAGTATTTCCACGGTTTTGTTGTATTCATCTGTGTTTGGTCCACACTTTTTCTGAAGTGCTTCGTAGTTTCTTAATCTCGAAACAAGATAAGAAGACGGATACCGACGTGGCTGCCTCGAACGGTACAAATGGGATTGATATCTACTTTGACATGATCTTTCATCTAATCCTTCTAGCAGAAGTCCTCCTAGCAGCTTATCACCCTTCTTCTCAGCAACCGACTGATTCGGGCTCAGTATATTCTTCAACGCTACACTTATCATGAATAAAAACTCAAAAGATCATAATTTTTCTTAAAACCCACAAAAGGAAATGACTCGAAAATTCGATTTGTGCACCAATACTGTAAAAGTGATCAAATTTTAAGTACCTTGAGAATCGAGTAGCTTTGAGAAGACACCATCAGGAGATGGGCCAATGAAGATGGTGAAAGCAGTGAAAAGTATTAAAGAAACCAACAGCAAAGCAACGAAACCCTTCACGATTTTCGTGGGATTCAACTTGAATGATATAGAAGCTTGATCCTTCGAAATGGAGGGCTCGATATTAATCATATTTGACTGTTGGAGTTTATGTGATTTCTGCAAAATATTCTTCCAAAACTAGAGAATTCTGTAGAGATGTGAAGAAGGGTAGGTGGTCTAAGTGTCTAAGAGAGCCCATAACACATGGGGTTTAATTAAAGAGAATGAAGATAGTAGATGCATGTGATGTATGATGAACTTTTCGTAGGATCATAGACAACTTTTAAAAGTCGGACGTAAGGAAAGTTGAATTCGGGATTCCAAGATCAATTTTAAAAGGATCAATTATTTACGCCACATTCGTTCTATTCAACGCCACCTACCAGTGTATCATATTATTTTCACACCCTGTTGAAGTGTAACGCCCCCGACCCTTCGGGTCTCATAGCATAAAGTGATACATAAATAATCCGGTCAACTATTTAGACCGTCATCAACGCTAGGCTAAGTATTTATGTCTCACATTCCCAATGTGAGATATCACATTCTCTCCCTTATAAGCAACTGGCGTGATAATCAGGATTTGTCCCAGACTCGTCCCTACCAGAGGAGTCTGGAGGTGTTTGACACCGTATGGTAGTTGGCTCTGAATACCAAGTGTAACGCCCCCAGGTCTGGTAGCGCTAAGTGAGACATAAATAATTCGGTTGATCAATTGCTTAGACTGATGTCCTCGCTTGGTCTAAAGGGCTTACACGAATTGACAAGATATTTATGTCTCCTACTTTTAAGGAGTCAATATTTTTTCTCACGTTTCCAATATAGGATATCACAAGAAGTGGCTTCTATAGTCAAGAATCGACTTCCCGTAGAATCGATTTAGGAACAACACTCTGAAGGTCGTATCTAATTGGCAGGGCCGTCATGAGATTCTAAAGACCCTAGCCCAATTTATCGAGACGATAATGAGCCTTAAAGGACGCAATAAAAAATTATGGAAAATTAGGGATAAGGACACAATCTGAAATATTTTTAAGTAACAGGACAGCTACATATTTTTTATAGGGAGAAGGACAACTGCATAATTTTTAGGGGGAATGAGGGAGAAGGACAAAAATATTTCATCAATTAAGTAGAAGGACAGTTTTTTAAAACTTTTGCATAAAGGACAAAACTATTTATCCACTATCGAAATTCACTTGTGTTCGAAATTCACTGTTTAAATTCACTGCCGAAATTCACTGTCAAAATTCACTAATTTTCAAAATTCATTGTCGGGATTCACTGATTTTCGGGATTCATTGTCAAAATTCATTGTCGAAATTCATTGATTTCGATTCACTAAGGAGATTCACCGATTTTCGGGATTCACTGTTTGTCCTTCTCGCTATAAAAATTATGCAGTTGTCCTTCTCCCTATAAAAAATATGTAGTTGTCCTGTTGCTTAATAATATTTCAGATTGTGTCCTTATCCCTAATTTCCTTAATTTTTATAGCGAGAAGGACAAACAGTGAATCCCGAAAATCAGTGAATCTCCCCAGTGAATCCAAATCAGTGAATTTCGACAGTAAATTTTGACAGTGAATCCCGAAAATCAGTGAATCTCGACAATGAATTTTGAAAATTAGTGAATTTTGACAGTGAATTTCGGCAGTGAATTTAAACAGTGAATTTCGAACACAAGTGAATTTCGACAGTGAATAAATAGTTTTGTCCTTTATGCAAAAGTTTCAAAAACCTGTCCTTTTACTCAATTGATGAAATATTTCTGTCCTTCTCCCTCATTCCCCCAAAAAATTAACCGGGTCCTAACTTTTTATAATGGGCCACGGTCTTGTTGCCAATACCCAGGGACGGGTCCATATTATGGTTGTAGAATCGACTTTCGGATGATCGATTCTACTGCGATGCGTACAGATATTGTGGTACATCAGGAGAGTCATGATAGAGCACGCAAATAAATGCCCCGTTTTAAAATCTCCATGTGATACGAGTTGAATGTGATGAGTGTGGATTTTTATATAGTTTTAACCTTATCTTTGACATTTCGTACTTAGCGCGTTTGCAAAATCTGCCAGATGCATATGCATGTGCGGAATATCTCCACCTGAGTTAAAATAATATTACAAAAATAGGAAGGAAAAAATAATCGAATAGAATGTCAAAGAATGTACAACAAAATAGTCCATCAAACTACTTTGGACAGAACATAGGATATTCCTTATTCCTCTAAGTGTTATTATTATTCAATATAATTTTGTTGTTAATTTTTGCTTTTATTGATACTTGTTATGCCTTCAACCTAAGTTTCTAATACTAATGGATACTTCCCATTAATTGGTATAAGGGCAACCAACACCTTATCGATTGAATCCATGTAAGGTCGGCCTGTGCTATATACATAGTCGAGCCTTGCTGAAGTCTCTTGATATAAAGCCAAATATCAAGCCGAGCCTATGTCGGATATTAACTGTGGTTCCCGGTTTGTTAGCCGGGAATTTCCGACATTATCTTCTGTATGTGAATCAAAGTTCGACGAGGATGCTTCCCAGGGCAACTCTAATGTGGAGATGTTTATAGAGCAATATGAGCTCAGAGCCTTGGATCAGAGCGCGAATGATATTCCTACTGCTCTTTCAGAGGCGAAGATGAAATGAATTTGCCAGAAGTATCAAATTGATAGTATACGACCCACTTCTTCCTTTTTCTTACGGGAGAGCCAATGATCCTCCTGAGGGTTATCGTATGATATATGTTCCGCAACTTGTTGTTGGCCTTCGATTTCTGATTGCACCAGGCATTTCAGATGTATTGATTCATTATAAATTAGGTTTGCGAAAATTCACTCCAAATGTGATTAGAATTGTTTTTTTATTTTATTTTATTTTATTTTTTTGATATCTTCTATAGCATTATTGGTAGGCAATTTATCATTCATTTATTTGGAGCTTGCCTTGAAAAATATAGCCCATCTTTGAGCCGATATTGTTTTTCACGTCGATGCAGTTGTTGGTTGTTGTACCTGCTAATGCTTTTAAGAAAGGGTGGCAGTTCTTGATGCCCAGGTCGGGACGAGTACTCCGACCTTAACTATTGTTTTTTGTTCTTCCATGGAGGAGTGACGATCTCCCAAAGAAGAATAAGATGAACCCAGAGGTTCCTGTTATTGAGATATCTGATGGCGCTTTTGCTAGACCATGCACCTTCATCTTTAAATCAGGTGTCTGCTGTAGATCTAAGCAAAGTGACTTGATCTCTAATCTAGTGGAACTAATGTTAGAGTCAGCTGAGTGATGGTTAGTTGAGCAAGTGTATTCAAGTCTGTGAAAGTCACCTGGGAAGTCACCTGAGTTTCTTCTAGGAGTTAGCAACATGCTGAGGGTTTTGGATACAACTGAGTTCTACATCTGGGCAGTGATCACCTGAGTTGGGTCAGTAGAGGGACCCACATCTGGGGCATTTATGACAATTCGACAAAGATCCTTTGGCGGCTAGGGCTTTAGGGATCTGTGCCTATAAATACCAACTGTAATGATCATCGTAATGTGTGTAATCCGTCTGAAATTCAGTGCATATTAAAATATCTCTTTTTCGTCCGTGGAGTAGTCAGCACAACGCCGGAAACCACGTTAAATCTTGTGTTCTTGTTTCTGTTATTTCTCTATGATTTTTACGTTAGATTGCTTCGTGTTTGTTCTTTTTGCATCTGGATTCATTTCCTTGGTTATAACAAACTGGTATCAGAGACAAGTTCCGGGAATCATCTGTACGAATGAATTTTAACTTCACCAAGTACCTCACCGGTGCAAGGCTTTTGTGATAAAAGTTATGTTCTTTGGCAAGAAAGATGTCTGCAGTTAACGTAATAATCGATAAATTTACAGGAAAAAACAGTTTCAGTCTGTGGCAAATCAAGAAGCTTGCAAAAATTGCTAGCGGAAACAAACTTCCTTTTCAATATATAAAACACTCCTTCAATGTAAGCTCAATTTTTTTTTGGTTTTTTTAAAATCTTGAATACACCATCATAATATAATGTCAAGCCATGCCTCTCTAGATATTCACTTTTAGGCACTTCTTTCATGCAACTGTTCATACAATCCTTTGACAATAGGGTCAACAAAAGAGGGAATATCGTAAGAAAATAGCTTATGGTTTATATTTCTGGAGCTAGTCAAACGAAGGGTCAGGCTAGACGAGGCTCAGTAGGGGTATAAAATAAGGGTAGGCCAACAAAAGTGGGTCTAGAAGGGGTTAGATCCTAGGTGCCTCAATCATTTTAATGCGAATGATCCAAAATAAAACGTGGTCTCAAAAAGTATATCAATGCAAATTCTAGAATGACATGGAATTGCGTGATACAACTCAAAGGAAAAGCAAAATTTGAGCGAGTGTGCTCTTTGGCTAAGTAGACCTCACTTTTAAGTGGTTTTTGTTAAGGTGAAAAACTTTACCACCGAAAATCCACAAACCAATATGATAAGGTGAATGTGCATCAACCAAAATGTGTGCTTATCCCTATAAAAAAATATGTAGCTGTCCTGTTACTTAAAAATATTTCAGATTGTGTCCTTATCCCCGATTTTCCATATAAAAAATTGAAAATAGTAAAAATAATCTGCATATAGTAATTTTTAATTTTGTTTGGTGTGGTGCCATTGGTAAATTGATCATTTAAAAATTTAATATGCAGTGCCTTGAGCAATCAACTATTTTTCACATTGTTGTGGTGCTTAAGGTAAAAAAAGTGTGGTGCTTTTATAGGTACCCTTTTTTTTCCTCCATTTTTTTGATGATAAGATCCTACTATTCTACACATTAGCTTGGCAGAAGCAAAACAATTTTCATGCTCACTTACCCAAAAAATGCTAGGATTCTAACATATCTTATTTTAGCTTCTTCCCAATTCCAAGCATTTTGGTTTTCACACTTTCGGAACGGTAGGATCCTACCATTCTGTTTATGAGCTTTCCAGAATCACTTATTAAAACCCCTTTGATATATATTTTTGTAAGCGGGATCCCACCATTATCCCACATAGCAAATCAGTCCTCATCACCAAAATTAATCACTTTGATGCTCATTCACACGCATGCCACCTCCTCGGCTTTCGATTCTTCACAATCTTCATATTCTCTGGCCTCGGTTGCAGTTTTGCGTCAAACGGCTTATGCACGGGGCTCACCATAAACCTCGTACCTACCTTGAACACTTGGATTGGAATTTCCTGTGACGGCACGCTTAACGTTCTTGCTTTTCTTAGCGTCTCTTCCTTGTCTCTTCCCAAGCAAGCATCATCGTGAGTGTACAGTGCTTCCTTCAATGCAAGTCTAAATGATGCATTATCCTCCAATTTTCTACCATTCACACCGCCAAACTTTCTAGGCACAACAACTCAAACTCTTTTTTCTCGTGGTTAGTTCCAATAGGTTTATCAACAAGAAAATCATTGACGCTAACATGAAACACAAACTCATTGGTATTCGGGCACGTCTTACCATCAAACATGTTATATGCAACAAGTTGACCATCAATTCAAAAGTAAAATGCCCTTATCAACGTCGATCCTAGTCTTAGACGTTTTCATGAAAGGTCCCCCTAGCAAAATAGGTGAAGGTCTCTTGGAGAACTCATCATCCATATCAATAATATAGAAAGCCACTGGAAATATAAGCCCACAGATCCATCCCTAGGGGCAGGCCAACAAGATCGTAGCCTAGGGCCCCCACTAATTTAGGGCCCCCGTTTCATGTAATATAAGTGTATTTTAGGTCTATTTTTATGTTTTACTCAAGCTAAAAAACCGGTAAGACCCAAATTTATAGCCGAATTCGGTGAAAGAAAATCCAATCAAACTCCGTTGCATTATTTATAATACTCATCAACATAGTATACCTTAAAACTAGTTGTAATATATTATTTTTTTCATAGGGTCAAGGGCCTTAAATTTTTTTGGCCTAAGGCCTGTGATTTCATAGGGACGGCCCTATAAGCCCATTAAACTTCACTAGCACGTCTTCAACCACACCCTCAGGATATGAATTGGACCTATCAACCAACTGAATTATGATCATTGTTTCTTTTAAAGGTCCTAGGTTTAATTCATTATAAATAGACAAAGGCATAACATTGATGGATACGCCTAAGTCTAGCATTGCTCGTTCAATATGTTTCTTACCAATAGTGCAAGGAACTATAAACATACCTGGATCTTTGCATTTGGGTGGCAACTTCCTTTGTAGCATCATTGGTACATTCTCATTTGCCATCACTATTTCATTAGGCCTCAATTTGAGCTTCTTGGTGCACAACTCCTTCAAGAATTTAGCATATCGAGGCACTTGTGTGATGGCCTCCAACAAAGGGAGATTGATTTCCACTTTCTTGAAAGTTTCCCAAAGTGCTCTATTTTCATCTTTTTTCTTGCCTTTGGCTAACCTTCCAGGGAAAGGTGGAGGGGTAACAATATTTGATTCCTTTTCCTTGGGTTTAGACTCAATCTGCTCATCGGAAATCGCTTCATGGGAATTATCCTCCACTTGCACTTTCTCTGTAACTTTCTCCTGGGTAGGCTCGGACAATTCTTTACCACTTCACAAAACCACTGCATTAACACTCTCTTTTGGATTCACCACTTAGGAAGGAAGCTTCCTTGATTTTCCTTTAATTGGTTTACATCACCGCCAACTGAGACACTTGAATCTCAAGATTCCTTACTCCCGCTCTCGACTCACTCTGAACTGTTGAATCTCTTGCCGAATATTTTGATAAAGCTTCTGATTTCCTTGCTGAATAGTTTGTTGGAGGGCACTTGTCATAGTTTTCATCATATCCTCCATTGAGAAATTGGTAGGATCTGGGGCTTGGGCACTTTGCAAAATCTGTGGTTGGGCTCCTTGTGTTCTATAGCTGTTTGGGTATAGATCATACCTTCTCTGTTGTTGCTGCCCTTGATAACCACCTACAACATTGACATGTTCAGTTCCATCTTCTTGTAAAGTTGGACACATGTCAGTAGGGTGTCCAACCGTGCTGCATATTCCACATGCCTGGACTTGCTTAACTTGCCCAGTTACCATCTTCTCCACTATAGAGGTCAAGGTATCCAACCTACGATCAATTGTAGACAAGCTAGCTTCATTCATAGTCCTAGGCATATCCCGCCTAGTGCCAAATTGTTGGGCATTGGATGCCATATCCTCAATTAATATGCGATCATGTTCACTAGTATGATTCACAAACGCTCCTCTACTTGAAGCATCGATAATGGTTCTCTCTTGGTTCAATAGTCACTCAAAGAAATATTGAATCAATAGTTGTTCAGGAATCGATGTTGAGGACAACTGGCACAAAACTTTCCTGAATAGAGACTCGCCTAGTACTTGTCTAATCCCACAGATATCTTTCCTTATGTTGGCAGCTCGGGATGCGGGAAAAAACCTTTCCAAATTTTTTAATCTCATGGCATCCCATGTGGTGATGGAACCTAAAGGTAATGAGTAGAACCAATCTCTTGCTCTGCCTTATAGTGTCAAAGCAAAGGTTCGGAACTTCATTTCATCTTCTATTATACCTTTCATTCTTTGAGTGGTGCAGGACAACTAATGATCTCTCAGATGTTTATAAGGATCCTCACCTATCTGTCCATGAAATTTAGGCAATGAATGGATCACTGAAAACTTCAGATCAAAGGGTAGGTCATTATTGGGGAAAGCAATGCATAACGGATTCTCGCCTACATCAGGGGCAGCCATTTCTCAGAGTGTTCTTTCGGGCCTTGGTGCAAGAGGTGCTGAACATTATTTTGATTTTGATTTTGCCTTCCATTTTCTGCCATTTCTTCCGGTTCTGTTTCAGAAAATGCCTCTTCTTCCGATGATGAATTTGCTAAAGAAATAGCTTGAGCTAAACCTGGGGAAGATGTTGAAGCGTTAAGTTGCCTAATTTGCTTCTTGGCTGTCTTCTTTATTTCTGGATCAAATATCAGTTCACCTGTTCTTGAGGACCTTGGCATGAACTGAAACAGTCAGTGCAGTAAGTTCCAAAAATAAATAAATTCACCGTACCCCGGCAACGACACCAAATTTTGGTGTGTCGTTAACCCACCAAAATTATTTCCCTGCTCACTCTACAACTAGTACAGGATAAGTCGGAGTCGATCCCACGAGGAACAGTTGATTATTTCTTTTTCGAACAGTAATAAAACAAGTTTTGTATGGTAACTTTAAAAATAAAAATAAAATCACGTAACAGACAGAATTAAATACTAACGTGAAAATACGAAGCAGAGTAGAGTAAATAAATTAGGAATAATCCAGTTGAGACAAATCCAGCTAAAGCCAATGTTTCCTCCCCAAATCAACACAATTGATCATTGATGCAGAAATGACTCATTTAATTCTTGATAAATTGGTTATAGCTAACCGCAACCGCGAATTAGCCAGTTTTTCCTTCAACCGATAACTAGGACAACCGCAACTAATTATCCCCTAACCGAAATCACACTCCTAACAACCGCTAGAAGTTGGTAAACCGACCCCATTTCTAGGTATTAAGCCAACCGGTCTAATTTTAACCATAGAACACTTAATTCTCACAACAGTGATTCCTAGGGGAGGCGATCCGGCAGAAATTTATCATTTACCACTTTTAATTTCACCTAAACAACCGTCTTGGTGTAATTATGGCGATGAACTAGAAAATTAACCTAAAAACCCTGTAGTGGTAATTAGATTGATTTTATAATTTTGAATCGATTAAAACAGGGAATAAAACGATACCAAAAATTAAACGAGGAGAAATTTCTGTTTGATCTCACAATTGCTAGATTTGGGGATTCACAATGCTTTAACTGGAACTAGGGGATTAGCTACTCATCATAATCATGAAAAACACAAGAAATAATAAAGAGTACATTAATCAATTGCAGAAAAGAGAAACGAATTCAATTGTTGATGAAAAAAAAAGTCGACAATGGCTCTGTTCCAAGTCGCATACGCTCAAGAAAAATACGTCGACTCCAAAATTCTAAATTTTACTAAATCCCCTAATTTCCTTATTTAATTGTTTAATTTTCATTATCAAATAATAAATATGGAATAATCCTAATAAAAAGCTAATAAAATAATGAAGTATGGTTCATCCATAAAGTCACAATATGTAAAAAGGAGTGTTTAATGATGTTGTCATGAACCAAAAATTCGCAGCCATCTCGATTCGGTTTTGCCCAGCTCGCATGCCTAATGGTAGGATCATGCCGTTTCAGCTTTTCAACACTGTTTTCTTTTCCAACTCGAACGCTTCACTTCCACTTCGTCCAAATAGCTCAAATTGACTCCAAAAAGCCTCAAAACATCCAAAATCATGTCTCCATCATATTAAACCTGAAATACACCAAAAACATCCACCCAAGCGAGATCTTTTCATAGAAAACGTACTAAAATTGCACCATATATCTAGTTAAATATGAACCTATCAGTGGCAAATCAAGATGCGGGCCGTGTTAAAGAAACAAAGGTTATGGACTCCTTTATCCGGTAAAGTGGATGCCAGATCTACAGATTATGCCAATCTTGAAGAGAAAGTACATTCAACCATCATGTTGTGCTTATATGGTGATGTTATCACCGAAGTTGCTGAGGAAGACACAGCTGCCAAGTTGTGGTCAAAGCTTGAAAGCTTGTATATGACTAACTCATTAACCAACAACTTGCTGCTGAAGCAGAGACTGTTCAGTCCGAGGATGTTTGAATGAGGTCACCGAGGGAACATCTTGATCAGCTGAACACAATATTACTTGATTTTAGGAATATTGATGTTAGAATTGAAGATGAAGATGCATCCCTAATCTTGTTGGTGTCATTACCTACATTATATGAAAACTTTGTGCAGTTTTTCATAGTTGGGAAAGATACAGTGGCTTTGGAGGATGTATGGTCAACCTTGTATGCTAGGGAGCTGAGACACAAGGCAGCAGGGACAGACAGTCAGGCTGTAAAACTAGTAGTCAGCAACATTGAAAGGGGGCATGGACAATCTAGGAAGAAGAACTCTCAGAAGGCAGGGTCCAAAGGTCCAAAACCAACAGATGTCTATAATTACTGTAAGGAGCAGGGACATTGGAAGTCCAATTGTCCAATGAAAGCTACTGAGCATTCCGATGAGGATATGGTTCTAGTTGCTGGGAATTCAGCACATCATGCTGATGTTTGGATTCTAGATTCTGGAGCATCCTATCATATTTTTCCATACATGGAGTGGTTTCCCACTTATGAGCAGATATATGGTGGCCATATCTCAATGAAAAACATCAAGGTCTACAAGATAGTAGGAATTGGCTCAGTTCAGCTGAGGACAGAGGATGGTAGATTCTTCACACCGAAAGATGTTAGAAATGTTCCACAGATGACCAAGAATTTGGTATCTCTTAGTCTTTTGGAAAGCAAGGGGTTCAACATCAAGGGGGAAGGTGGAGAGCTGAATATCTACAAAGATTCAGTTGTGGTCCTCGGGGGTATTGTCTCGGATTTTATGCAAAGCAAAATATAACAAGTAATAAAATAAATCCGGTTTACCTCAAGTGCAGGGATCGTAGTATAGCGATTAAAAACCGGAGTCGATCCACAGGGAATCGAGGTTTCTCTAGTTCTTATTAATTTTTCTAAAAGTGTCATGAGAAATAAAAACTAAAAACGAAAACAAATAACTGGACAGAGGGTTGTCAATCCAAAGCCAGGAAAGATAATTACGAACCGAGCTAACTAAGTTGTACCTATTTTATAACTAAAACTACGATAAACTTACTACGGTTACTACGATGAAAACGAAGCAAAACAGACAAACGATTTTTCTCAATTAATTTAACAACGAACAAGCAATGATCCATCGATTCCCGCAACCCTCAATTTCGACTCTAGATTATCTTGTGGTGATTTAACGAAAATTGTGATTCACCTATCGAAGGTATGAACTCCTAATCTCTTAGAAAAGTTCGCCTATCAATCTTTTATCTTTCGATTTTAAAGATTAACGCTTTCATAACAAAGGTGTGAAATCTCTCAATTTCGCAATCTAGATATTCAACCTAACAACTCTCGTTAATTAGATTAAAAATCCAATCTTTACTATGGTGATCTAAGGTTTAACGACGATTCTCATCAAACAGCAACCATCTCTCGATTTAAATTGCATAATCAATAAGAACATAATAAAGATACAAACTTTGATAAAAACTCACAAAACAATCCAAAAGTCGAAATCGAGATGTTGCTAAGAATCGGTTTCACAAGGCTTGTTCCAACGTGCTTTAGCCTCTCATCATCGTATGATTGCTTAAAATCATTTCAGATTTCAACTGTTGATTCATAGACCGTATTCTCCGGAAACAGTTACGACTTCAACAACAACGATCTTTTGATAATTTCCCGAGCATTACAACAATACTACGGTATTATTATTTTTTGATACATATATATATAAGTATATAAGTATATATATAAGTATATAAGTATATAGATCTATAGATATATATATAGATACATAAATATAGATACTAATATATATATATATATATATATATATATATATATATATATTGATACTACAAAAACAAAACAAAAAAACAAGAAGGTAAAGAAATGGCAAGGTAAAGAAATGGCCGAAAAAAGGGCCCTTTCTACGTTGATCAATTAAGCCTATTTATAGGCAAGATAGTCACAGCCGGACCGGGCCGGGAAAATGCCGGACTGGGCCGGCCTAATCATCACATTCATCTCCCTTAATTTTCAATTTTCGGATATAAATTATATATTTTGGAATAAAACTTCTAAAATTCATATCTCGAGTTCTGGATCTCCAAACAACATGATTCAAGAGGCATCGGAAAGCTCTCGGAAAAATCTACAACTTTCATGAAGGACTCTTCTTCAGAAAATGTCGTTTTGATGAGCCATTCGTTTGTCGAAGATATTTCTCGATTACCACTAAATCAAATCGATTAGCCACTTGACCACTTGACTTAATGATACTTGAGTTGTAGAAGTCCGATTGACGTGATTCAAAATGCGTTGGAAAGCTCTTTCAAAGATCTACAACTTTCATTAAGGACACTTCTTCAGAAAATGCCTTTTTAATTAGCCATTTGTTCGTCGAAGATATAATTCGTTAGTGGTACCACTAACCACTGAGCCACTTGACCACTTCGATTGACCACTTAAGCTCGTGACACTCTCTAAATCCTTTCAGAGATATGATTATACTTCAAAATGTCGATTCTCGGTTCTTGGCTTATACATCCGCAATAAAATACCACAAATACCCACGTAAATCGACACGACATTCCGATTTACTAAAATCGGTACAAAAACTTATAAAAACACGATAAAAAAATAAGATATTTTATATAATACTTACTAATTACGTATTTAGATAAATCTAAGGAATTAATGACTTGATTTGATACATTAATGTTCAAAATGGTATCAGAAGTGGGGTAAAATGTTATAATAATAACAGTGAATTTTTCCGTCATCACAAACCCCCCACTTAGCTTTTGGTCGTCCTCGAGCAACACAAGTGATAAAACAAAATGAATGAGGACAAAATTCACGAAAAGATAAGATATAAGGGACAACCAGATAATACAACCGATCGAATCATAACCACACGTTAACCTTAATATAAATGTATAACAGAGTGTGTGTGACAAGCCTTTCAATTTCCACTTTCCTCTCTTGAATAATTCAAGCAAACGCACAAGTATCCATTCAGACAGTCCTAATGACTTTCCTAGGTATAGGCAGCAAAAGTTCCACACAACGTCCTCCCGTGTACTTATTAGGATAATCCCTAATGCATATCATTCAGTTTATACTAGGGATAGTCAGAAGATAACTAAGTTTTCAACCATGCTTAATTCATTCCCAGCAATAGGATGTTTCGTGATAACACCCTAGCTGGACTTAATTTCACATGTGTAGCATATGCCTTCATTCCCAGAATAGGATGTTTCGTGATAACACCCTAGCTGGACTACTATCATCAGGCAGTCGGGAGCTTTTAAACCTCATAGTGATATAGGACGTTTCGTGATAATGCCCTACTGCACTCAAATCATTGGTAGCTACAACCGACATATATATAGTTCATCTTAATTTGGTATTTTTCTTTTCATTCCACTTAACTTATATCCTTTCTATCACATTCAAACCTTCAGATATTCACAGTACATGTTCAAAAATTAGGTACTAAGTTACTGCTATTATAGGATAAACCACTAGGATACTGAATGGATACAGTTTAAAATTTTCGCTTCAATATCAAAGGCTTACGTGAAGGAATTCATGTTACACAAATAAATTTGGGGTTAAAATGCACTTACGGATCACATTGGTTATTTATATCCAAATTGATCATTACATCTTCAAATTCATGAAAAATATACCTTATAAAGTTCATTTTAATCAACTTATTAATGCACGAAAAAGATTCAAAAACTAAGGGTTTTTTTTTCTGATACAAAATAAACACTTAATGCCATTGCTAGACCATCATCGACTCTACCTCCCACTTACGATTTTGCATTACCCTCAACATGTGAAAGAGATAGAGAGGAAGACTTAGCTTATAAACCTGGCAGAAAGGTGCTATCGAATCCCGTAATAACCATGAGAAAGCACGATCTGAATCCCTGTACCAAAACAAACAAAGCAAACACGGGACATGGTCCTCGTGCCAAAGTATGTAATAGGGATATGGGAACAATAAGAAAATGGCCCTGTCACGTCAGAAAATTCGATAGGCAATATATATGGTCATTCTCATAAAAGCTTTAGATGGAAAAATAACTCACACGGGTAAAGCACAGAACATCTAAGCATATACGTATCATATAGAGTATCAAACGAGTATATATCATAGTCAAGGCATAAATTCATATTGGAAACAGACTAGATTATAAAATGTAGTGAGTCTTTTATACCCGGATCCTCAAGGGTTAAATCATTCTAACAACCTAAGTCCAAGAAATGATGTATTTGAATGTTTTCTGTGTACTCCCTCGGGATTTTTGATGACGTGGTCAAGTTAAATTAATAACTCGATGCCTACTAACCCACTAGCAAGAGAACTAGGTTCAATTGTAGTACAGCCAGATAGAGTCGAGGTCGATCCCACAGAGACTCGGCACAAATAAAACACAACTTTATCCTATTAGAACTAAATTGAAAGGGCGGTCTACGACCAACTAAATGCGGAAAATAAAATAGTGACAACCACAAGACACAAAAGACCACAAAGACAAACTAAAGACTACTAAAACACGGATAATACGTTTGATATTATCTAGACAAATAGTATTGATTACGCTAGTAGATTTTAACTTCCCCATGTGAATTAGGATGATAACGAGACAAAACAAACGTTAAAGATTAATTATTATGACTACGGGAGTCATCCCCTAAGGTAGATTTAGTTCCAATTAGGCCCTCTAAATCATCGTGCCTCCATTACGTGACTTCGCTTTTTAATGCCTCTATCTCATATAACTTCTGACACAATTACGAGACTAGGGATGCCGGTATAAACCGTAACCTCATCTAAGCAACATTCCTAGGGTAAGGCGTACTTCTTAGATGCCGATTCAATCTATATCCTAAGTAACAATCACTTTTTAGGTTTCATGTTAAATTATGATGACGAATAACTAAGTTGATCAGGTTTAATTACTCGTTTTAATTCCAATTCAGAGAATCTGACGTAGCCGAAGCCGATCATGATATTGCCCTACATATTGCCAAGCTCGGTCGACCGAACGACAGCACTCGGCGACCGAGTGACACGTCTAGGTCGACCGAACATAGTTCTGTGTCGGAACAAATCATGATTACTTCTTAACGTTTCTAACCTAAACACATGGGTTCGTAAATAGATCTACATCACGCAATCAATACAAATAAAATTACTCCATAATAAAATACAACAGATCTACGAATAAAGATTGCATAATTGAATAGTCATACCCTCGAAGACGAGAGTGACTCCCACTCTTTAATGCGCTCCCTAATCGGAGAATCCGACGAATCCACAATGAACGAACATAAAGAAAATAAAACTAAAGACTTAAAAGCTAAAATTGTATGAACTGTTTTGTGTTGTAGTGGTGTGTGTTCTCAATTTCGTAGCTGCTGCTTATATAGGAGTTGAAGCCGACATAGGGAGAATCCAGAAGATTGACATGCATATATCACATTAGGCTCGGGGTGACCGATCCTACACGCTCGGTCGACCGAATGACATGGCTCGGTCGACCGAGCCTCCCTCTTTACGCGTTTTCACACTCGGTTCGTCTGACTTGTTCCCCACTCCATGCTTTTGAATTGATCTGATTTATCTTTTCTTTAATGCTCCGATTTTCTTCTCTTTTATCTTGAGATCTCCCGATTGCATGATAATTATCTTCCCGATTTATCATGATCTGCAAAATCAGCATTTATCACACAATTAATTGCTCTTTTATAATAAAAATAGCTAAATACCAATTATCATATTAATAATCACTTATCATTAAATAATAAATATAAACACGTGATTAAACATGAAATATATATAATTAACTCCGATTTAAGGTTAGAATTGATGACATAAACATGTATATTTTAACTGTCATCAATTTTCGGATAACCACCTAATCGCTCCCTTTAAAAGACATTCAAACATTCATCCCGATACTTGGTCGTGCTATGTGTTCAACTTCCATTATGATTATTCATTCCACATATTCTACATTTCATTAAGACTAGTCGTATCCAAATTATTATTATTATTATTATTATTATTATTATTATTATTATTATTATTATTATTATTATTATTATTATTATTATTATTATTATTATTATTATTATCGGGCTGCCTCCCGGTAGCGCTTTTGTTTAACGTCGTTTGCTCAACAATCTCGCAACTCAGCCTGGATCGTGCCACTTTAACTTTCTACCACTTAAGACCTCGTTTAAATTCTTATTAGCTTGGTTGCCATAGAAACAACATCTAACACAGGAGGTTAGGTTCCTTGCTTCTTTCCAAACGCTCTTAATTTTCCCCATTGTCGACTTTTTCTTTTTCGCTTTCTCTTTAACTTGGCCTCCCTTTCATGCTCTTCCATGTCCCAACTATCGATCATAACTTGCTCAACCAAGCCACTGCCGTCATCCTCGGAAAACAAGTCGGGTGAAAATTCATCAAACTCAGTGACTTTAGTCATACCACACCCGAGGATGTCGAGGAAATGAACAATCAAAGGTTTCTCTTTGGTTTGTCCTATATAATGCTTGCACCTTTGACCATTCACTCTGAACGGCTGGTCACCATGACCTCTTAGTTCTAAAACACCTCCAGGAATGATTTGCAGAATTTCAAAGGGGCCGGACCAACGCGTCCTCAACTTTCCAGGAAATAGATGCAACCTGGAATTATAAAGTAAGACTTGCTCCCCAACTTGAAATTCTCTCTTCTTGATTTTAGCATCATGAAGGAGTTTCATTCTGTCCTTGCTAATCCTGGCACTCTCGTAGGCCCGGAGTCTAAACTCATCCAATTCATGCAACTGCATCAGTCGATGTTCACCACATGATTGGGCATTAAAGTTCAAGAACTTAATGGCCCAATATGCTTTATGCTCTAATTCGACCGGCAAGTGGCGGGGTTTGCCATACACCATCTGATAGGGTGATGTACCCATGGGAGTTTTATAGGCAGTACGGTATGCCCATAGTACATCATCCAGTTTGAGACTCCAATCCTTTCTATGACTGTTTACATATTTTTCCAAGATCCTTTTCAAACTCGATTACTTCTCTCGACCTGGCCACTAGTCATAGGGTGATATGGTGTGCCAATTTTGTGCCGGACACCATATTTCTCAAGGACTTTTTCTAGTGGCCTGTTGCAGAAGTGCGTTCCCTTATCACCGATTAAGGCACGGGGACATCCAAATCTCACGAATATATTTTTCTTGAGAAAGTTCATGACCGTTTTGTGGTCATTGCGAGAAGTGGCTTGAGCCTCCACCCATTTCGATACGTAGTCAACGCAGACTGAGATGTATTTGTTTCCACAGGAAGATGGAAACGGGCCCATAAAATCAATACCCCACACATCAAATACCTCACATTCTAAAATGGGCTTCAATGGCATGTCAAAACGCCTAGTTAAAGCACCGGTTAGTTGGCACCTATCACAAGCCTTGCGGAAGGCTTCAATCCTTGAAGATCGTGGGCCAATAGAAACCGGATTGAAAGATTTTAGCAACGGTTTTCCAGGGACCAAAGTGACCACCAGTAGGTCCACTGTGGCATTGTTCAATGATATCTCGTTGCTCTGATTCGGGGACACGTCTTCTCAACAATCCATCTTTACAGATTTTAAAGAGGTGAGGTTCATCCCACACGAAGGTTTTCAAATCAGAGAAAAATTTCTTCTTCTCCCGATATGAAAATTCCGGATTTAAATACTGGGAATGCAGGTAGTTGACGATAGAGGCAAACCACGGAACATCTAGAGTGCACTCGTCTATATGCATAACATGCTCGAGAGGAAAGTAAAGGTATATCTCTTCAGGTTCTTTCTTTTCATCATTCTGCATTCTAGAAACATGATCTGCTACTACGTTTTCACTGCCGTTTTTATCTTTAATTTGAACATCGAATTCTTGCAGGATCAGTATCCAACGTAGTAAGTGCGGTTTAGCATCTTTCTTTGTCATAAGATAGCGCAGAGCAGCGTGGTCAGTCCAAACAATGACTGAGGCGCCCAACAAGTAACTACGAAATTTGTCCATAGCAAAGATTACAGCCAATAATTCCTTTTCAGTGGTTGTGTAGTTCACTTGTGTGGGGTTCAGTGTGTGACTGGCGTAAGAGATGGGCTGGAATTTTCCCTTAATTCGCTGACCTAAGACTGCACCAACGGCGTAGTTGGATGCATCGCACATGAGTTCAAAGGGTAGGTTCCAGTCAGGAGAGACAAGGATCGGGGCGGAAATCAGTTGACTTTTAAGCTCATCAAACGCATGCTTGCAACTATCATCAAAATTGAAAACAACATCTTCTCTGAGTAAAGTGGAAAGGGGCTTAGCTATCTTGGAAAAATCCTTAATGAACCTCCTATATAAACCAACGTGTCCAAGGAAACCTCTTACTTCACGCACATTTTTAGGGAATTTCATCTTCTCTATAGCCTCAACTTTTGCCCTATCTACTTCCATTCCTCTTTCTGATATCTTGTGGCCAAGAACTATTCCTTCGTCTACCATAAAATGACATTTTTCCCAGTTTAGGACTAAGTTCTTCTCCACACAGCGGGATAATACTTGATCAAGATTATCAAGACAGTGATCAAAGGATTGACCAAAGACTGAGAAATCATCCATGAATATCTCCATACACTTTTCAACAAGCCCATCAAAGATTGCCAGCATGCATCTTTGGAATGTAGCTGGGGCATTGCAAAGACCGAATGGCATTCGCCTATAAGCGAATGTACCATAAGGGCAAGTGAAAGTGGTCTTTTCTTGGTCGACTGGGTCTATGGGTATCTGGAAATATCCAGAATATCCATCAAGGAAACAGTAGAATGCATGTCCTGCCAGACGCTCAAGCATCTGGTCAATGAAAGGAAGGGGAAATGATCTTTCATCGTGACTTCATTAAGTTTTCTGTAGTCAATACAGACTCTATAACCAGTTACTAGTCTCAATGCTATTTCTTCACCCTTTTCATTCTTTTCTATAGTAATTCCTCATTTCTTAGGAACTACTTGAGTAGGGGACACCCATTCACTGTCAGCAATTGCAAAAATAATACCCATGTCCAAAAGCTTGATAATCTCTTTCTTAATCACTTCTTGCATGTGAGGGTTGAGCCTCCTCTGGGGCTGTCTAACACACTTAGCACCCTCTTCGGTTTTGATCTTGTGCATGCATATGTCAGGAGATATCCTCTAATGTCTCCCACTTGCCAGCCGAAAGCCTTTTCATTCTTCCTTAAAACATTCAACAACTTCATTTCTTCTAACCGGGATAACTTGGCAGAGATAATTAAAGGAAGCTTGTCACCTTCTCTCAAGAAAACATATTTCAGGTGCCGAGGCTAAGGCTTCAGTACCAAATCCGCAGGTGGTTCTTCTAAACTGGATTTAAGCTCCCCACTTTTCAACTCAACATCACTGAGTTTACTCAGTGGTCCACCGCCAAAGCTTCACCATTCAACGAACCATCATCAACTTCAGCTCCTAATTGTTCTAGATTCACCCAACCATGATTATTCGATTCTCCACTAATCGCTCATATTCAGTTTCAACAGTCATGACTTGCTTTTCTATAGAGTCATTAAAGTCATCCGACATGTCCTCAATGGAGAAGCCAGT
>CM044905.1:93211566-93398259 GCA_024500145.1 Gentiana dahurica var. dahurica | reverse complement strand
GGAGGGGTGTGTGGTGAGAGTAGGAGCAGGAGGTTTGTAGGGGAAGCCTAACTCATCAAAGACAACATGATGAGCAACGTAGACATGGCCGGTGAGAGGATCAAGGCATTTATAGCCATGATGAGACGCACTATAGCCAAGAAAGATACAAGTGGCGGAACGAAAATCTGTTTTGTGATGGTTGTAAGGGCAAAGATAAGGCCAGCAGACACAGCCAAAGACATGAAGAAAGCCATAGTCAGGTTTCCGGTTGTAGACAACTTCAAAGGGTGATCGATTTTGAAGGAGAGGCGTAGGTAGACGGTTAATAAGATACCTAGCAGTGGTGAAGGCATCCTCCCAATAGGTTAATAGGAGATTGGATTGAGCAAGAAGAGAAAGACCAACTTCGACAATTTGACGGTGACGCCTTTCAATAGCGCCGACTTGTTTGTGTGTATGAGGACAAGAACGACGGTGATGAATGCCTAAAGAAGCGAGGGTGGCTGAGAGGTGACGATACTCACCACCCCAATCACTTTGGAGATTTTTGAGTTTAGTGTTAAATTGGCGTTCAATTAAGGCGAGAAATTTAGGGAAAATTACTTCAACATCAGATTTGCGTTTGATAGGATAAATCCATAAGAATTTCATGAAATCATCAAGAAAACTAACATAATACTTAGATCCATAAATCGAAGTTTCAGTACAAGGTCCCCAAACATCGGAAGAAATCAAATCCAACAGAGCAAAAGAAGTAAAATCAGAAGTATATAAAGGTTGGCGATGACTCTTAGCCAACTGACACGGGGCACACACAACAGGCGGTGCTTTATTCGAAAAAGAAATAGAACTACGACGTAAAGCTTGGGTGAGGACGGAAGCGGAGCAGTGACCAAGACGGCGGTGCCAAGTGGTGGATGGAAGGAGAGACGCAGCCAAAGCTTGAGCAGGAGGTAGAGTGGACGGTTGAGAAAAGTGATAGAGGCCGTCCTTGACAAACCCTCTAAGATTGACGCGGCCCGAGTAGTCCTTCACAAAAAAACAATTTCCATGAAACTCGAAATAGACATTGTTATCAGAAGCAAAACGATGAACAAAAAGTAGATTTTTGGTAAGGGATGGGGACACAAGAACATTAGATAGTAAGTAAGTACGGGAAGGGGAAGTAAACGAACTAGAACCAAAATGAGAGATGGATAAACCTGTGCCGTCGCCGACAAGATCCTTATCCGGGCCTTCATAAGGTTCAGAATTCAAGTTAAGGTTGTTGAAGTCATGGGTGAGATGATGCGTAGCACCGGTGTCGGGGATCCAATCATAGGCTTGGGGTGGCAGATTATAGGGATACATATTATAAGCCTGCGGGCTTGGGCGGTAAGGAGCCTGGGGACGTGGGGGTGGGGGTCGGGGGTTGGGATTATTGTTGGACTGTTCATACCTCCAGTAACACGTGGCAGCAGTGTGACCATATTTAGCACAAATCTGACATTTGGTCTGTTGTTCACCTTGATTTCCAGCATTGGAAGGAGGACGGGGTGAGCCACCACGACCACCGCGGCCACCACGCCCCCTTCCTCGAGAAGCTTGAGCACCACGACCCACTGAATTATTATTGCCAGAATAATTATCAAATTGAGAGTTAAAAACGCTGTCCATAGTTACCGGAGGGGCCAGAAAAGAGAGCAGTAGCGGTGGGCTGGGCAGCGGATGGCGAGGAGGCAATCACAGCAGGCCGGTGATGCTAAAGCCGTGCTTCGGTGGTGAGAAGTAGGGAGTAGAGCTCGTCAATAGAGATCATTTCTCGGCAAGAGATCATCGTAATGAGTGCATCGTAATCATGCCCTAAGCCAGCCAATAAATATGCCACAAAGTCGTCATCGGAGATGCCATGGCCGGCGAGTTTAAGCTCATCGGCGATGTTCTTTAGCTTGAAGTAGTACTCGGAAGCGGTTCCATCTGTTTTGCGAGTTGCAGAGAGTTCAGACCGCAGTTGAACAAACTTGGCTCGGCTTTGGGAAGCAAACGTTGTTTGTAGTGCGAGCCATATCTCCGCCGAGGTGGAGGCGGTATAAGCTTGGAGAAGAACATCCTCCAACAGAGATGATGTGATAGTCTTGAGGTGCATATTATCGGTTTGGAACCAATCGATATAATCAGGATTTGGTGATCCTTGGTTCTTGTCATCGGTGATGGTGGGAGGCGGCGGTTCGATGGTGCCGTCAACGAACCCGAAAACCCCTTGCCCACGAAAGTAGGGCACAATTTGTGCTCTCCAAAGCGGGTAATTCTGCCGTGTGAGGCGTGTGATCCGAAAGGCGGATGAAGGAGTGAACTTCGGGTACTTGGAGGTGATGGAGACATCATCATCAGAGACCGACATGGCCGTGAAGAAGATGATGAAGAACTAGGGTTTTTTTTTGTGTGATGCTGCGTTTGTTTTTGTTTTTTTTTTTTTGATAGAAAGGTTTCTGCGGCTGTTTTGTGTTTAGGAGAGGAGATTGATTGGCTCTGATACCATATCAATGTTGTAAATGTATTGTGTATTGAGTAATAATGTAATATACAAGGAGTATTTATAGTCTACATGTCTTAAGGACAATACGGTAATTACATGATAAATAACAATAATATAAGGGATACTATTAATTATCTGGACTTGTCTCAACATTTCCCAATCTTAGAATATCTTGTCATCGTCAGGATTCGACAAGAGGATTACAGAGTTTGCACCTAGTTTATATTATTTTGAGTTATGATACGGGTACAACGCAGTGGCGGATTCATGAAAAAAGTTCAGTGGGGTCACCCGTCATAAAAGTGTAGTAACCCTAAAAAAATCTTCGGGTTGGAAGGGTAATTAGGTCAAAATTTCCGGGTCGAAACCGGGTTGGGCGGGTAATTAGGTCAAAAATTGATTTTTTTTTTTTACCAAAACGACGTCGTTTCGGATATATATATATTTTTTTTTTACAAAGTTGAGTGGGGTCACATGACCCCCTGGGGTACATGGATCCGCCCCTAGTACAACAGCTGTGCCACAACAAGTAACACAACGATGATCTAGATCATTGATCATAATGTATTCAAATTGATCATGGTTAAAATCTAACATATCAACATTGCAGATCACAGTTATGTCACTCGTTGTGCCACAACCATTATACCCGTATCATTACTCTATTATTTTATCAATCTTGTGGATTCATGAGATGACGTACAGTGTGTCGCTTAGTTTCGTGTCTACACACTACAACAGTATCACTTGAATCATAATCGAGTAACTATACACAAAGTAATTATGGTTGCACAGCCTAAAAAGATTAATCCAACTTTATTTTTTGGGGGAATGAGGGAGAAGGACAAAAATATTTCATCAATTGAGTAGAAGGAAAGTCTTTTGAAACTTTTGCATAAAGGACAAAACTATTTATCCACTATCGAAATTCACTTGTGTTCGAAATTCACTGTTTAAATTCACTGCCGAAATTCACTGTCGAAATTTGTTAACGGTGATTTTTACGGTTTATACGACTTTATTTCGTAGCAATTTCCTTTGTGTTTTATTACTTTTTATAGAAAATTAAGTGTTTAAATGATTTATTGAAAGAATGCGTATGGAAAAGATCTAATTGCAAAGTTGAGCTAATTTCGTGATTTTATTGGTAATTATCTATGGTTTTACACTTTGCATGTTTTTATGGTTTTGTGGGTACGCGAACATGTCGTGAACGGAGTTTAAATGGAAAGGAGGAAAATGCAAGTGGAACTTGCAATAAAGATATCAAACAATCTGGACGTGCATTTGCCACTCCGTCCATCAGGACGGGCGTCTGAGGAAGAGCACGGGCGTCCACGAAAGAAATTCGATTCAGGGAAGACAACTTTTTGTTGAACGAGCGTCCAAATTTACATAGCACGGGCGTCTGATCAGACTCGGCCCGACTCGAAGAAGTTCATACAAGCTGAACGGGCGTCCAGTACCTCAGACGGGCGTCCAGTCCGCCGCCTCAGCTAAACCGACTTAAAAACCTATTTATAGTCGCGTTTTCTGAACCCTAAAAGATAGAATTCCATCCCTGGCCGCCCCAGGCCCCTTGGGGCGACTTTGCTGCTTCCTCTTGCTACCATAAACATAGTTTTATCTACTTTTTTTATTTTCTGCATACCAACGATGAATAAAGGCTAGAGCATGGTTGAACAAGCTTGTGAAGCCGATCGAGCAACTTGATTCCAATCTTTGGATGTTTTGTGAGTTTTAAATAAAGTTTTTTTCTTTATTATGTTCATATTGTTATGCAATTTAAATCGAGAGATGGTTGCGATTTGATGTTTAACGTTTGATGAGAATCGTTGTTAGACTTAGATCACCGTAGTAAAGATTAGATTTTTAACCTAAAAATAACGAGAGTTGTTAGGTTAATTTCTAGGTTGCTAGATTGAGAAATCTTACACCTTTGTTATGAAAGCGTTAATCTTTAAGATCGAGAGATAAGAGATTAATAGGCGAATTATCTAAGAGATTAGAAATTCATACTTTTGATAGGTGAACCACAATCTTCATTAAATCTTCACTAAACAATCTAGAGAGGAAGTTGAGGGTTGTGAGATCGGTGGATCATTGCTTGTTCATTTTCAATTTATTTGTTATCATCTTAGTAATTTTATTATCTTTTTATAATAGAATTATTTTCATTAGTTTGGCTCGTAACTATCTTTCCTGGCTTTGGATTCTAGATCCTCTGTCCAGTTTATTGTTTTCGTTTTTTTTTGTTCTGTTTTGTTTTATTTTTCGTGACAACTTTAGAGAAATTAAGAATTAGACCAACCTCGATTCCCTGTGATTCGACTCCGGTTATAACTACTATACTACGATCCCTGCACTTGGGGTAAACCGGATTATTTTATTACTTGTTTGTTTTTCATTAGATAAAATCCGAGACAAAATTCACTAATTTTCAAAATTCATTGTCGGGATTCACTGATTTTCGGGATTCACTGTCAAAAGTCACTGTCGAAATTCACTGATTTCGGGATTCACTAGGGAGATTCACTGATTTTCGGGATTCACTGTTTGTCCTTCTCGCTATAAAAATTATGCAGTTGCATGTCCTTCTCCCTATAAAAAATATGTAGCTGTCATGTTGCTTAATAATATTTCAGATTGTGTCCTTATCCCTAATTTCCCATTATTTTTTTGAGAGAAATTCAATATACTTAAACTACTCGTATCTCAAAAGTATATCGATACATATTTTTCCCTAATTTTCAATCGTCAGTACTTGTTTCATAAATCCAGTTTAAAAAAAAATTACTTGTTGCATAAATCGTTACGTGTTTAGTACCTAAATAAACAATTTGTTTTATCAAAAAAAAATGTAAGCTTGTGATTAGCAAGCTTGTGGACAATTGTCAGAATGCTTTCATTCCGAGGAGACAGACATCTGATAACATCATTGTTATTCAAGAGGTACTTCACACTATGCGAAGAAAAACAGACCAGAGGGGCACAATGATCATTAAAGTGTACCTTGAACAAGCGTATGATAGGGTCAGTTGGTCCGTCATTCTACTCATCCTTTATTTGGTGGGCTTTAACAGCGACCTCGTGGATCTTATCATGTACTCTCTCTATAGTACACGTCACTTGAGATTCTTTGGAATGGTTCCCCTTCCTGCTTTCACCTCACGCCGTGGCCTCAAACAAGGTGATCCTCTTGCCCCGTATTTTTCTATTCTAGTGATGCTAGTGTTGAGCCAGATGATAAATTCTTCTATCAACAAAGGTAAATGGAAGCCAATTACAGTGTCTTGGTTTGGACAAAAGATATCCCACCTCTTTTTTGCAGATGACCTTATTCTTTTCTCGAAAGCTTCTGCCGACCAAGCTAAGGAAATGGACCGTGATCTATGATCTTCTGTTGTATCTCGGGCCAAAAAAATTAGCATTACCAAATCAAATTTCGTGGTATTTTCTAGTGTCAGCTCTCAGACTACTATTTGTATTGTTGATAACCTCAGAATGATGCAAACCAAGAATTTCGAAAAATACCTCGGAGATCCCCTTTATCACGGGAGGGGGAAAAAGAGGATTTCCACTTCATCATTGATAAATTCCGATCCAAAATCCAAACTTGGAAAGCCTCATCCCTGTCGAAAGCGGGACATGCAATCCTAGTCCAAACTGTCATCACCACGACGGTGTTTTACCATATGCAGGCAATAAAACTACCAACCTCCATCACTAAAGAACTATATAAGATTGCTCACTCGTTCTTTTGGGACGAACATGAAAAATAAGCAGAAGATTTACCATGTAGCAAATCTATTTGCCGGCCCAAACTACACGGTGGGCTTGCAATCAAAAGCGCCCGTGAGATGAACATTGTTTTTTTTGCCAAACTAGTGTGGCAGCATCTTACGGCCCCCAACAAACCATGGGTCCAAATTCTAACAAAGAAATATGGGTCACCTCTTGACCCACTAAACCCAATTTCTCTTTTATCTGGCGTCATATTTGCTTTGCACCTAATGAACTAAGTAAGGCTTTCTCATTTGATGATAATGGCACTCCAATTGGAATTCCCACCGGTCTGGTGAATTCTCAGTTAGCTCAGCATATCATGAAATTTGCAAGCTTCTCATTCCCCACCATGATGATAGTGCGGGCCGGAACCAAAGCTGGAGTGTTAAAGGTCCACTTAGAGGGAATATTATTCTTTTGATCATCCGCATGAACGCCCTTCGCACGGCTGGCACCTTCTACGCAAGACACGTCATTGATGATGACACCTACAAATCCAGTGGAACTTCTAGCGAATATATCTTACACTCTCTAGGATTGTAATTCGGTACGTGGAATGTGGAAAGATGTTGTGCACCATCATTACTGGCACGAATTTTTCAACATCCACAACATCCCCACTTTGCATGACAATTGCCTTAAGGTAAACATGTACAAGAAGGATAATATTGAATTCTTGATATTTCTCTTTCAATAACTCATTTCGAGTGTCTGATATTGGCGAAATGAAGAATTCCACCATGATGATAACCAAAAACCTCCAAAAATGGTTTTTTGTAAAGGTGCCTTGACCTCTACGTCTGATCTGACGGAGCTGAGTAAGCTTAGCAAAGTAAGCGGAGCTGAGTACTAAGCAGAGATCACTAAGCGGAGCTATGTAAGAAGAGCAAACTAAGCGGATATGAGTACTAAGCAGAGCTAACTAAGTCGAGCTGAGTAAGCAGAGCAAAGTCATCATGTTACGTCTGGTGGAGTCAGTTGAGCTGAGTTCACGTCTGGGGTATTTTAGTTAGTATTCTAGTATGTTGTTATTGCAGCTAGGTCTAGGGTTTCGAGACTATAAATACGCATTTGTGGTAACCTAGAACAATATATTGCAGAAGTCTTTAAAATCTTCAGTGATAATATAATCTCATCGTTTCTGCCCGTGGATTAGTCGGCACATTTCTGGAAACCACATTAAATTATGTGTTCTTGTCTCTTGTGTGATTTATGCTTTCTCGTTTATTCTTGATTATTGCAAACCGTTTTTCGATCCCTGACGTTCCGTTATAACAATGGTGTTGATCATCTCTCAAGTTTTTCGGAAAGCACACAAATTACGCTTAGGTTGACAAAAGTAATGTGGTAGCTTAGAACCGTGATGTATAGCGTTTTTGTTTTGTTTCTTCGCAAATTTTTCTATGGTCCTGTACCAAGTATGACTTGGTGATCCAGGACTAATAGAAAATCAGAAAAACACATTGAGCCCTACCGTGTAAAATATAAATGTCATTTTTTACAATTTTACCTTTTTTTCAAGAATCTTTATTGATAAAATAAGTGTGACATGATGATCCAGGACCAGTATAAAACTGGTGTTGTTACTTTGAACATTTGTATTTCCCAATTTTTAATGTTCCAGATTCGAAAAATAAATAAATAAATAAATACCCATTTAACTTTATGGGAAATTAGGAATAATGACACAATCTGAAATATTTTTAAGTAACATGACAGCCTTATATTTTTTTATAGTGAGAATGACAACTGCATAATTTTTATAGCGAGAAGGACAAACAGTGAATCCAGAAAATCAGTGAATCTCCCCAGTGAATTTCGACAGTGAATCCCGAAAATCAGTGAATTTCGACAATAAATATTGAAAATTAGTGAATTTCGACAATGAATTTAAACAGTGAATTTCGAACAAAAGTGAAATTCGACAGTGAATAAATAGTTTTGTCTTTTATGCAAAAGTTCCAAAAAACTATCATTCTACTCAATTGATTAAATATTTATGATATTCTCTCTCATTCCGATTAACTTTAAATTGAATTTTTTACACTCGCCTTTTTTTTAAGGTGCAACTTGACTAGGCAGCCGCAGCTAGGTGGGGATCCACATCTCGATGCATTGACTGTATTTTTTTTTTTTTCCTTGTTCCCAAACGGGATGACGTCATCTTAGGAGGATTTATTTACTAATAATAAAAATAAATATAAACAAAACAATTAATAATAAACCTGACCTGAACCTCTCACGTTATATTTGCAGCAATATAGATTAATTATATGTACAGCAATTTAGAATAACTATCAGCACATGATGGCTTCGGATTCGCTGCACCACTTTTCCTAACCCAAGTAAACAATTTGTATAATATGTTTTCTATTTTTTGTTTTTTCTAAGAAATATATGACAATGCAATAGACACAACCCGTCGTTGATTGACAATTATATATCATTAATGCATCTTTTTTTTTTGTGTCAACAAGATCTTTGTTCATGTCTTTAGCGTTGAACAATTAGCCGATTCTCTCACTAACTCAGAGGCGGACGCAGAATACCGGATGAGGGAGGACGATACTATAGACGAGTGTAAATTTTTAGGGGGCAAAAAAAGTACATAACATATATAATAGTGTTTTTTTCCAGAGCTATCCACCATGTACATCCGCCCCTACACTACCCGTACCCCTTTCCTCGCATTCCTTTTCAACATTTTCGGGTCAAGTTTGTCCTTGCCTCCGACCGTCTAGCTTAAGGGGGTTGACGATGCTCAAATCGTCGCTACAGTAATCGGATTTCGTGAGGATAATCCGACTACTGTAAATGATGGATTACATATAGTTGGGCCAAAGCAAGCTAGTTTGGCTGCCTGAATACCCTTGAAGACGTAAAGAATCAAGTTACGGTAACGTAATGTTACTCAACATAGTTATGGAGGTTGGAGAAGACAATCCTTGTATAGGTCTTCCTCATGAGAGGAGTTAAGGATGCCATTGTTGGCGTCATGGTCAATGATCCGAGACGGTTGATAAGACGGTCATGGTGCAATCATGGCCATGTAAACAAGAGTTATGGAAGAGTTGGGATAATGTTGCGTTTGACTGTATAACTGATGTTTGGGTTCATAAAGGCTTATACCAAGCTATGTGTATCTATACCGAGGTGAGCGGCCACCATGTCGGTAATACGAGCGGATAAGCTATATTTACTTCGAACTGACTTCGGGTATCAGTAATGAGCATATACCAAGTCGGTGACTCAGATGCCTTCTCACCTCGTGGCGGTTATCTTATTTGAGGTTGAAATCCATTTCAAGTATGACATATCCTTGGACTTGTTAGACCGTTTTTGTTGAGAAGATCTGGAATACTCAATTGATTGTCACGTGTATGATTCAGGTCATACACTCATACCCACGTTGGGGGAGTATTAGGATATTGTATTTATTAGTGTTGATATTGTATATATTTGTAGTGATCGAGTCTAGAATATTCCTATAGTCGTATATAAACACATGTACCGTACATTATTTAATATATGAAATCACTTCTCACAAACTCAATATCTTCTATTACAAGTGTAGGATGAGAATAAAATACAAATAAAAACACTGACCTATATAAAAATGAATTGATGATATTTTTTTTCAGATGTGGTTTCTAAAGAAGAGTACAATTAATAATGCTATACAAATAGGTACTCAGTGGAGTAAGAATTGATTTGAATCAAAGTCTGTATTGAGCAATGAGCTTATCCACGTTCTATTCTTATTGTTTCAAACTTTGTACTTTCCCAAAACTTTGTATAATATTATTCCTGAACCTCATGGATGAGCTTATCTACTTGTGTTCACTAAAGTTGCAGATCAATGTACTCTACTTTTAGCAGAATAAATTTTAATGACTACTAATACGGAGCACTCTGTTTCTTCGAGAGATCTTGTTTCAAAGACATGGAAGTTGAATCCCACAAAAATTGTGAAGGTTTTGGTTGCTTTGCTCTTGGTTTCTTTAATACTTTTCACTGCATTCAGCATCTTCATTGGCCCATCTCCTGATGGTCTCTTCTCAAAACTACTCCATCCTCAAGGTACTTAGTGTGTGTGTGTTTCTGTGTGTGTGTGTGTGAGTTTTTTTGTTTTTTTTTTTTAGCAATTCTACTTTATTAGTTTGATTTGTTTGTTTCATGGCATATGTAGTGTTGAAGAACATTTTCAACCGGAAACCGGATAAGCTTTTAGGAGGCCTACTTCTAGGTGGATTAGATGAAACATCATGTCAAAGTAGATATCAATTCAACTTGTACCAAGAAGCAACAACGGCGACAGCCATCTTCAAATCTTGTTTGAGATTAAGAAACTACGAAGCGCTTCAGAAAAAGTGTGGACCAAACACAGATGAATACAACAAAACCGTGGAAATACTAAAGTTTGGTGGAGAAAATACAAGTAATTATTCGTATTGTAAGTATATTATTTGGACACCATTTGAAGGATTAGGAAATAGAATGCTTTCTTTGGCATCTACTTTTCTTTATGCACTTCTCACGAATCGAGTCTTGTTTATTGGTGAAGGAGATAGCATGCCAGATCTTTTCTGTGAGCCGTTTCCAGACGTTTCTTGGTTGCTTCCTTCTGATTTCCCTATTAGTCAATTCAAGAATTTCAACAAGTTTTCTCCAAATAGTTATGGGAAGTTATCAAGAAACCGTTCTATTAATGGAAACTCGAAAATGATGCCTCCATTTGTGTATATTCATATGGTTTTTGATTTTTCTCGCACCGAAAAGCTATCCTTCTGTGATCATGATCAAACACTTCTCCACGATGTACCGTGGCTGAGTCTGAAAAGTAATCTTTACTACGTTCCATCCATTTTCTCAATCCCGTATTTTCAACAAGAACTTGACAATCTTTTTCCTGAAAAAGAAACCGTTTTTCACCATCTGGGCAGGTACCTTTTCAACCCAAGTAACACAGTCTGGGGGCTTATTACAAGGTACTATGATGCTTACTTATCCAAAGCCGACGAACTATTAGGCATCCAAGTAAGAATTCATGGTGGTGATGAGCATGGTTTTCCTAACTTAGACCAGATTCTATCTTGTACAAGGAGAGAGAATCTACTTCCGGAAATTAACACGACAGAAACCCTAATAAAAAACTCCGAAAAAGGAAAAACCAAAGCGGTTTTCATCACATCTTTATTGTCAAATAACTATGAAGAAATAAGAAAAATATATTGGCAACATCCGACAATTACTGGAGAAATGATTGCAGTGTACCAACCGAGTCACGAAGAACAACAACAAACCGGGAATCAAATGCACGACAGTAAAGCACTTGCGGAAATCTTTCTGTTGAGCTTGACTGATAAGTTGGTGACAAGTGCGTGGTCAACTTTCGGTTATGTTGCTCAGAGTCTCGGAGGTCTACGACCATGGATACTTTTCACTCCTGATCATAACAGAGCCCCAAATCCTCCATGCCAACAAGCTTTTTCTATGGAGCCTTGCTACCAAGTAGCTCCATTGGTTTATTCATGCAAAAACGAAAAACAGATCGAGACGGCTAGCGTTCTACCTTATTTGCGACGATGTGAAGATCTAACCCCCGGTATGAAGCTCTTTGACAAAAACAATTGAGAAACTAACAATTTTTTAATATTTATAGATGAATCCTTCTCGGATATTCCGTGCTCTCTCCTATTATATTGCGGATCCACGTACGTGTGGCTGATGTTTATCAAAGTGTGATTAACGCACTTGGTATCGAGATTTCATTACCGAAGTCTTGATATCGGACATTGGTGGCTACATGCATACTAATTCACTGAGGGTCTGTTCGGATTGAAAGAAAAGAAGGGAAGAAAGGAAAATGTTCGGATGGATTTGGCAAGTCAATATTAGAAGAAAAGAAAAGGGAAGGAGGGAGACTAAAGGAAATTGTGTAATACAAATTGAGTAGTCTACTTTCCAGCAAACACAGGCAAAATTCGGAAGGAGAAAAGATTTTTATTATTTTAAATATTTTATATAATTACTTAAACAGCTTTAAATTAATTCCACTATCTCTCACTAATGTAATGTCTAAAATTGGAAAATAATTTATAATTTTTGGAAAATTAGGATAATGATACAATCCTAATATTTTTAAGAATGTGAAAGCTATATATTTTTATAGAGAGAATGACAACTGCATAATTTTTATAGCGATAAGGACAAACAGTGAATCCCGAAAATCAGTGAATCTCCCCAGTGAATCCCGAAATCAGTGAATTTCGACAGTGAATCCCAAAAATCAGTGAATTTCGACAATGAATTTTAAAAATTAGTGAATTTCGACAGTAAATTTCGGCAGTGAATTTAAACAGTGAATTTCGAACACAAGTGAATTTTGACAGTGAATAAATAGTTTTGTCATTTATGCAAAAGTTTCAAAAGACTGTCATTCTACTCAATTGATGAAATATTTCTATCCTTCTCCCTCATTCCCCCTATAATTTTATGATTTATTCTCTTTTTCACTCATATTCCAAACCAATTTTTAAACTTGCCTTTATTTTCCGTCTAGTTCTATCCAACCACTCAAACTAAACTTCACATTCCACATTCACCTCTCGTTTCTTTTCTGTTACTATCTTTCATTTTTCTTTCTATCTAATTCCTTCAATTCAAACGGGACCTGAGCGTTTTCGTATATGCGACCGTGATTTATAGCCCGTTAGAGTGAAAATGCTTCGAGTATAATTTAAGATTAATTTTTTTATATATTTTATAATGATCTATTGGTGACTAATATTCTTTGGTCTAGAGCGTTAGATTACCACCGAAAGACAGCAAATTAAAGCAGCAAGCACATGAGGCTTTGAAAAGGTCACCCGAACGATGACCCATAACGACGATAACGAAAAAACAAAACAAAAATTAAAATGTAAAAGAAATTCCTTCACTTCCAATTGTCACCTTGAAATTAATACAACTCAATCAAACTAACTGTGGTGACAAACAAACTAAAATGCTTGTGCCATTTTGTAACAATTCCTAAGAAGAAAAGGAAAACAAAATAAAGAAAAGTTTCAGTCAATTAATCGTTTCACCCTCAATTTTTACGATTGATCATCAATTCAAGGATGGCTCGTTAAATGATTAATAAATTGGTTATAGTTGACCACAACCGTGAATCAACCATTCTCTCCTACATCCGTTAATTAGGACAACCGCCACTAATTACACCCTAATTATGGCACACCCCGCAACGACTGCCCGGAGTTTGGTGACATAACAGCCTTAAATATTTGAGAGACCCAATTACTAGGTATTAATCCAACCGGTTTAATTTTAATCATATTATTATCTATTTTCACAATAGGGAATCCTACGTGCTACGAACCGGTAGGCAATGTGTTGTTTACCATTAAAAATCCAATCTTTTATGGCAACCGCCTAAGATAGATTTTTGTACTAGATCAAAATAATCGTTTAATCATCGCGCGCCAACAACTAAACGAATAATTCTAATCCTATACGAAATCAGAAAAACAGACAAATACTAATAATCAAACGAGGAGAAAGAACAATTAGACCTCACAACCACACGAAATCGAGGGTTCAATAATCAATCAACTGAAAAAAAAAATTTAACTACTAATAACAAAAATAAATAAATAAAAAATTACTCCTCCGTCTCAAAATGTTTGGGACGTTTGACTTTTCAACCGCTTACGAAAAGTCTAATTAATCTTTCGAATTTCATCAAATGATCTAATACTTTTTACATTTATGTACTTTAAGTTTCACTTTATCATAACCCTAATAATATTACATCAATTAACGAAATTCCAAGGATTAATTAGACTTTTCGTAAGCGGCTAAAAAAGGAAATGTCCCAAACATTTTGAGACGGAGGGAGTATATACGAACCTTAAAAAGTATAAAGGACAAAAAGAATGAAAGAGTCGCCGGCACCACAGTTGATGCGCAGCTCTGTTTTCAGCTCCCCAAAACTATCTATGCCACTATTAAACCTAATATATATTACTAGTGTATGGATGTCGTGCAAGGCACGGCCGCCCATCGGAGCAACATATACAATGTGATCATTGAGAAAATTTGTTGTTTCCTTGTTCTTCGCTTGACACAACCATGATAAATATGCAACAGTGAATTTAGTAATGCGAATATACAAACAACAGCAAAACCACAGGAACATTCACATAACCAACCATTTTATTTAGATATTACCTTGAGCTTAACCCCAAAATATTTTATATCATATTAAACAAAACATGTGCTTGTCTGAAGCACAAGATGCCCAAAAGAGTATATCGGAGATGCGCGATACTGGGCAGAAAACAAAAGATGGGATTAAGTATGTCCAGCAAGAACAGTTGCTGCATATTATCACACCATTAGTCTTGTTGGATCTTGAGACTAATGGTTCTAATTTGCAGACTAATTTTTGCATGAAAGCAGACACCCAAAACTTATATTTTATTACATACACCCAAGGTTTAACACGACTGGATCATTAGGACGTTCTTACTCCTTAAAGTTCATCCTTCTTGCCTTTCACTTTTTTGCTTGGACTCTACATAATATCATTTCCAGTGGAGCAGGAGGTTTTATCAGCATTGGGAGGCGAAATATCGGAAGGTGCATCAAAGGCAATTTTGTCAGGACATTCAGTTGCGAACATAAGCCCTATTTTGGGAGAAAGATGGCCGCAGAAGCTGTCCCTAGGTTAGTGGATGTGTTTGCAATTTCCTCAATAGCTGATGTGCTCCGTCTCGAGGACTTGTTCGACTTGTTTTATTTTATTTTAGCCTTGTTTTTACTAGTTTGTTTAATAAAGGTCTTTTGGGCCTAGTTGATAGTAAGACACAAGAAAAAAGGTGTCTATATGTTAGTATACTAGGTTAAGTGTTTGTTTTTAGCAAATAAAGGTCATTTGGGCTTATTATAATCAAGTTAGGCACACTAGGAAATAAATTGGCGAAAATTACTAAGTAATTTGTCACACATTACTTAGGAAGTTATTTGTCTTTTTTTTTGTAGCCTATATAAAGGCATTCTACTTGTAATATTATAAAGAATCAATTATGTGGTGGGGAGGCGGGGAGGTGGAGTGGGAGGAGACGGTGAATTGGGTGGAGTAGGTGGTGGAGTGGGGACAGGAGGAGGAACTGGAGGGGATGGAGGTACCCAGTCCGAGATAGAGGCAAGAGGTGGGGATGAAGGTGCTGAACCCGAGGGAGAGGTAGAGGCAAAAAGAAAAACGGACTCGACAAACTTGACATGTCGCGAGATATACATACGAGATTCTACAAGATCGTAGCAGTAATATGCATGCTGATTGAGAACATAGCCAAGAAAAACACACGGGCGGGAACGAGGTTGAAGCTTGTGATTGGTGTAGGGACGCAACCAGGGATAACAGAGACAACCAATAATACGAAGTTTAGTGTAATTGGGAGGGGTGTTAAAAATAGATTCATAGGGGGTACGCATTTCGAGAGTGGGTGTGGGCATACGATTTATTAGATATACAGCTGTGGAGAAGGCATAAGGCCAATACGACGTGGGAGCGGAAGCATGAGTCAATAGGGCTAAGCCAGTTTCAACAATATGCATATTTCGGCGTTCAGAAATTCCATTGTGTTCAGGGGTGTAAGGCAGAGTGGTAAAAAAGGAAATACCGCTGGTTGCAAAATATTCACGTAGAGATATAAATTCACCACCGTTATCAGAATAAATTATTTTAATGGATTGTTCAAAGAATTTTTCAACAATGGAACGAAAACGGATAAACGTAGAATGAACATCAGATTTTCGTGTGAGTGGGTAAAACCAAATATAACGCGTAAAATGATCAACAAAAATTATAAAATATTTGTAACCATCATTGGAAATAATAGGTGATGTCCACACATCACTAAAAATGATCTCGAGAGGACGAGATGAATTCAAGGTAGAGTCGCCAAATGGCAGTTTATGACTTTTACTCTCTAAGCAAGCAGAGCAATGCGTAAAAGAATTATTACTAGACTGCAAATCATAAGTTCGTAAAATAGACGATAAAATAGGATGAGCCGGATGACCCAACCGATGATGCCAATCTTGAGAGGAGGCTTTATTGGAAGCAAAGGCGACAATGTGAGGATTTGGCCACTCGTACAATCCATTTTTAACTGGACCACGGATGATGGGCTTGGTCGTCTGAATGTCCTTCACAACAAATTCAGATGGTAAGAACTCGACAGATAAATTATTGGCTTTGCACAATTGTGAGATAGAAAGTAAATTGCGGGACATGCTGGGGACACAGAGGACATTACGTAAAGGAATAGATTTAACAGAATTAATGGGAATTGAAGAATTGCCAGTATGAGTAATAGAGAGGCCCTTACCATCAGCAACCAGAAGGTCATCAGTGCCAGTGTATGGGGCATGTAGGGACAAGTTCTGCAAGTCCGAAGTCACATGATGCGAAGCCCCACTATCCAGGAGCCAATTGGGAGCATTCGAATCAAACTGAGCCGAGTCAGGGGCCGGGGCTGCAACATTAGCCTGAGGACGCGGTGATCGTTGACCCGGGGAACCAAAAATATGACTGAGTTGACCACCAAAAGTAGGGCAATTTTGGGCAAAATGACCTTGAATATAGCAGAGTTGACACTTACCCAAAAAACGGACGTCGGTTCGAATTGTTTGTTCCATAATTAGGGGCTGAATTATTTGCCCCAGAAGTGTGGGTATGTCCATGCCAATGCTGCTGTTGTTGGCCATAATTACCACCACCCTGGAGCACATTATTGCCAGCCGAATTTCCTGCATCGTAGCGGCTGTTTGGCTGATTTGAAGAGGAGCCGGATCCTGGATTCCTCCATTGCTGGTGCTGGGAGGCTGCCCGGGAAGGATGAGAAGGCGGCCTGTACGCCGCGTGAGCTATGGCCGGACCAAACTGAGCACCGGCCGGTGGGGAATAGGGCTTAGGAGCTTCTCATGGAGTTCCTCAAACAAGATGACGGTGTCCCGAACAGCAATTGCGCGGGCAATATCGGAATATTCTGGGCCTATATTGCTGAGAACTAGATGGACAAAGTCGTCATGATCCATTTGCGACCCTAGCAATGCAAGTTCATCACGTTTGTGCTTCATCGTGTAGAGAAATTCATGAACAGAGGTGGAACCACGGTGATGAGCCCTCATGGCGTCCTTGAGGTTGCGGATTCTGGCCCGAGACGGAGTGGCGTACACATCGGTTAAGGTTTTCCATGCTTGGGCAGCTGTTGTTTTGCCGTAAAGCAGGGTCGCTGTTTCAGGGGTAAGGGACGAAATCAGTAAGTTTTTGATTAAGTTATCATGTCGAGTATGTGTGACAAATTTGGGATTGGTAGAAGTTTGTCCGTTGGCGGTGATGGTGGCCGGTGGTATGGCCTTGGTACCATCTACGTACCCAAAGAGGCCGTTCCCAACGAGGAGGGATTCAATTTGCATGTGCCAAACGTAGTAGTTGCTGGCATCAAGCTTAATGGTGGCTTGGGCAGCCGTATTGAAGGTGATGACGGAGGTGGCAGCCATAATTTCCGGTGAAGAGCTGTGGAGAAGAAGGAGAGGGAGAAAACCAGCGGCTGCAAGGAGAAATTTTAGGTTTTAAAAAAAAAATTGATCGTAAAGCTCGATACCATAATAGATTTAATTTAAAATTATGATTTGATTGATGATTTCTAATTGTTCAGTATTACAATGTATATATAGAAGTGTATAGTAACTGCTATAATATTAACAAAGCTATAACTACGGCTAGATACATTACTATAATTACTCTAGCAGTAAATACAAATAATGACAATATTTACTATGATATGAATATACAGCTAATACAAACAATCTGTCCAGAAAAACTGCAGCAGTAAATCATTGTTTGAATTCTTTTTCAGTGGGTTAAACGAATCAAAATTACCGGAAAATTGGTGAACTTATAGGAAATTTGCAGATCTAAAACTTTTGTATTTTGGATTTTGCCAAATTCGCTGTAGTTTTAACGGAATCGGCACCTTAAGTCACGGCTATCAATCTGGAAAGTTTTGACAGATTGCATCAGTTTCTGAAAAACGATTGTTTGATCAACTTCTATAACTCCAAAAAATCTGAAATTTTGACATCCCTTATAAAACTCTTTGTTCTACAACTTTTGACTTTTGATTTTTTCCAGATTCGTAGTATTTTGGTGCTTAAATACATGGCTTTCACACCAGGGTGTGAAAATTTTCACACCTGTGAAATTCTGTTGTCAAAAAAGTTTGTGAAAACTAAGGTATCTGTGAGGGTATGAATCATTGAAAGGAGAGATGTTTGTGTTAAAGAAATCCTTGAGTAGTGTTGAGAAGGTGGAGGATAACTTGCAACGGGAGAATATGTTTCATACGAGGTGTTTGATTAGTGAAAAGCTTTGTTTGATGAAAATTGATGCGGGAAGCTGTGCCAATGTCATAAGTGCTAGTTTTGTCTCCAATTTATCTATTCCTACGACACCCCATCCTCAACCATAAACGTTGCAAGGAATCAACGATGTTGGTGAAATGCGAGTTACCAAACAGGCCTTAATATCTTTTAATCTTTGGAGGCTCGATGATGAAGTTTTATGTGATGTAGTCCCTATGCATGCCTGTCATATCCTACTTGGGAGACCGTGGCAATATGATAGAATAGTTACGTATGATGGGTATAAGAATAGCTACACATTTCTCCATAAGGGGAAGAGGCTTAAACTCCATTCCTTATCCCCCGAAGATGCCCACGAAGATCAACTCAAATTGGTAGCCGCACATGTGGAAGCTCGTTTGAAACGTGAATCCGAAAGGGAAAAATCCTTGGATGAAGAAAACAACGACGAGAGTGTTAACATTCGAGGGGAGGTAGTCTAAGATTCGATGGTGGTAGATGCAATCACCGAGGAGAATAAGCGTGTGGCAAAAGTAGTTAACGATGATGAGGAAATTGTTGTGGACGAGATAGTGCATAAGGATTAGACATTCGTTGATGGATATGTTGCGAGTGATGTTGAGTGTGAGGAGTTGCATGATCCTTGTGATGAGTTGGAAAGCGCTGCAAGTGGTCGTCAAGTTGTTGATGCGAAAGTGGAATTGTCTGAATCGTCTAATATGGAGAAAGAAGAAGATTTTAGGTTACTAAACTCTAGTTCCAGCCTTGTTGAATCTTCTTTGCAGGTACATGATGATCATCCACATGTGGTGGACACCGGGCTGTTGGATACATCCAATGCAGCCCATATATTGCCTTTGGATGATGTATCCCCGGTTGTTAATGGTGGCAAGCCGGCGCACATTTTTATTGATCCTTTTGCCTTGCGTGTTGATGAAGATCCTACATTGCATTGCTATGACTATCTTGCGGTAACTCTGAGCTTTATCGACCTCTATATCAAGCCGATAGACTTTTCGTATGTTCCGTTGGTGAAGCATGGTTCACGATATCAGCGTACAATTCATTTGAAGTTGTGTATTCTGATAGGAACATATTTGGTGGTATTTCTTGTGCTTATTTATATTTATTTTTTTCGTGAGATACTCTTTTTCGGGTGTGTTTTGGATGATTTACAGGTCGTGCTCGTGAGATAAAGTGGAGATTATTGGAATGTTTTGGCAATTTTTGGAGATTTTAAAGAATGCTCAAGGTGAAGAGAAACGACGGAGGCTTTTATGATGTGGTCGAACCGTTGCAGAATGCACTTATGTGTCTTCGAGCGTTTTCACCAACCTCGTGCCAAATATTTATTATTAATATAGTGTTTCTGACTTAGTTTTTAGTATTATTAAGAATTATTATATTTTAGTTTAGATAATAAAATAAATTATATGGGCTTGGCCCAATTAGCACTAGCATCACTTGAATAGAGGAGTATGTGAATTGCTAGCAACACAATATATCAGTACGGCATTGAAGAAAGCAAAAGGAAGGACGGCTACAACCTGCGAAAAAAAGCAACTGAGTATTGCATCTCTCTTTGATGAATTGTTTTGTATTTTCTACAATAATGGTTAGTTTCTAATTTTATTCCAGTTGAAGAATTATTGAAACCTCGATGTAATTGACTGTGAGATCAAATTGTGTTTCTTCCTCGTTGATTTATTAGTATTTGTTTATCTTCTGCTAGAATTTCTTCACGATTATTAGTTGGGTTAATTATTTCTGCAGGGTAATTGATTAAACTAATTAATCGATTGTCAATTGAAACGATAAGTCCGTAATTGCTTACTAGTTTTAATAAAGTGATGAGTGGTATGATTGTACTTGTTCGCAGCTGGTTAATCCGCTACCATGAAGGTGAATAATCTGGATTTAAATTAACCCGCGTGTGTGTTAATATTCAGAATCGGGTCTCTTAAATATTAATGCTGCCGGAACACCAAACTCTTATGACCGTGTCTAGGAGTGTCTTTCGGTTAGAGTATAATTAATGACCGTGTCTTAATTATCGAATTTAGAAGAGGCTGGTTACTTGGCGCATGTCGGTAATTGTAACTGGTTTATTAATAAAGTAATGAGTATTTTTGCATCCATGATCAGTCGAGGAAATCAAAGTGGAAATAATCAACTTCAGCTGGAGCCTTCTTATTATTGATTTTCGACACTACTTTATAATGCACTTGTCTAGATTATTAGAACTGTTTATTTTAATTATTACACTTTTAGTTAATTCACCGCAAATTGGAATTCTATATTTTGTTCTGAAAGAAATAATCATCCGTTCCCTGAGGATTCGATCCCTGCTTCCACTATACTCGTTAAAGAGGTTGGAGGTATTTATTTTTGGTGGTTTAACGACACACCAAATTTTGGCGCCGTTGTCGGGGAACGGCTATTGTATTATTTCTTTTTAGGACTTTGTTACACTAATCATTTCAGTGCATGCCTAGATCTTCCAGAATAGGTGAATTGATATTCGATCCATAAATCGAAAAGACAGCTAAGAAACTGACAAAGGAGGCAAAAGAAGCTAAGAGTCAACTCGAGGCATCCACGTCTTCACCTGATATTGCACTAGATACGGTTATAGAAGATTCATCAACCGAAGAAGAGGTTTTATCTGAAACTGAGTCTGAAGAGATGGCAGAGAATCAAGAGCCTGCAAGGACATTAAGAGAAATGGCATCTCCGGATTTTGATCAACATCCTATATGCATAGCATTCCCGGAGATGGACCAACCATTTGATTTCAAGGCATCATTGATGCACGCGCTGCGTAAGTATCATGGACTGGTAGTGGAGGATCCATATAAACACTTAATGGATCATCATTTGGCTTGTACCACACAGAGACTTCAGGGTATGACAGAGGATCAAATGAAACTAAGAACTTCCGCATACACCTTGGAGGGTAAAGCAAAGAGTTGGTTCTATTCACTTCCATCCGGATCTATATCAACATGGGCTACCATAAGGGCAAAGTTTATGGAAAGATTCTTCCCTGCCTCACGAGCCTCTAACATCAGAAAAAGATATATGTGGAATCAGGATGCAACAAGGAGAAACGTTGTTTGATTATTGGGAGAGATTCAATCATCTTCTTTCAAGTTGTCCACATCACCAGATTCCAGAACAACTACTCATTCAGTATTTCTATGAGGGACTTTTGCCAAGGGAAAGGAAAATAATCGAAGCAGCTAGCGGTGGAGCTTTTATCGACCAAACATGCAAAGATGCCAAGAAGTTGATTGAGAATATGGCAGCCAATGCACAACAGTTTGGCTTAAGAGAGGATGTAGCTCAAACAGTGAACGAAGCAAACTTCTCCGCCATTGACCAATGCCTTGACACGTTAACATCATTGGTAGAGAAGATGGCAACAGGGCAGATACATCAAGTGAAGACTTGTGGTGTATGCTCGATGGTGGGACACCAAACTGATATGTGTCCTACTTTGCGAGATGATGGTATTGAACAAGTAAACGTGGCTGCTGGTTTCCAAGGGCAGCAACAAATAAAGTATGATCCGTATTCGAATACATATAATCCGGGTTGGAGGGATCATCCTAACTTTAGCTATAAGCCACAACGAACGCAACAACAATTCTTGCCTCAACCATAGTATCAACAACCACAAGCACCGACACCTATGTGGCCGTCTATGGAAGAAATGATGTAGAGTTTGACATCTTCTTTGCAACAAATTTTACAACAATTGGTCCATAAAGTGCAACAAGAGGTCCAGAAAATACAGCAGGACCACTTAAAATTTCAAACAGAGACAAGAACAGGACAAAGAAATCTTGAGATCCAAATTGCTCAATTAGCCTCCATAGTGACCCAGTTGCAACAAAACCAAGGAAAGCTCCCATCACAGGTGGTGATCAATCCAAGAGAGAATGTGAATTCCGTAGTTCTGAGAAGTGGCAAAGAATTGCGAAATCCACTTCCTGAAGACGAGGCCAAGAAGGAGAAAAATGAGGAAGAGGGGAATAAAAAGAAGGATGAGTCAACTGTGAAGGTAAATGAAAATATTGTTGAGACTAATCCTAAATTTGTTGTTCCTCCACCTTTTCCTAGAAGGTTAGCTAAAGATAAAAAAGCTGAAAAGGATAGAGCTTTGATGGAAACCTTTAAGAAGGTTGAAATAAATCTGCCACTTTTGGAAGCCATTAAGCAAGTTCCGAGGTATGCAAAATTCTTGAAGGAGCTTTGTACTAATAAAACGAGGCTGAAATCGAATGAGAGAGTGATGGTAAATGAGAATGTATCAGCAGTTATTCAGAGAAAGTTGCCACTGAAATGTAAGGATCCAGGTATGTATGCTATACCTTGCATCATAGGGCATAAAAAGATAGAAAAAGTCATGCTTGATCTCGGTGCATCCATTAACGTTATGCCGTTGTCTGTGTATAAGGAATTGAATCTTGGGCCATTAAAAGAAACAAGGGTTGTAATTCAATTGGCTGATATGTCGAATTCATATCCCGAAGGCATGGTAGATGATGTACTAGTAAAAGTAAATGAGCTAATTTTTCCGGTGGATTTCTACATTATTGATATGGATGATCAATTCTCATCACAACCTTCACTTATTTTGTTGGGTAGACCTTTCATGAAAACAGCTAAGACCAAAATTGATGTTGATAAGGGTACTCTTACATTTGAATTTGATAATAAATTGGTCACATATAACATTTTTGATGATGTTAAGTACCCGAACAATCATGAGTCTGTTTTTCATGTTAGTGTCAATGATAATGTTGTTGATGATTATGTTGAAATGAACTTTCTGAAAGAGGACCTTGATTTGTTGTGTCCAATGAGTTTAAAAGGTACAGATGCTCGAAAAGAGGATGAGGATGAGTCACTAGAACTTGAGTGGAATAAATGGTTTGAACCTTTTGAGCCTATCCATTTACAAGAAAATAAGGACATTTTGGTTTTGAAGGAAAAAGGTTGGAGTGCTTTAGTAACGGAAAGCCCAACCTGGATGTTGAAAAGATCGAAAGAGTTTTTGGCTATAAAAGAGAACTTTTCAATCCGAGGTTACAATTCAGTCCAAGGAAGTTACATATCTGTTGGGAAGCATGGGAAGCACCTTGAATGCATAGCATTGTCTAGCCAAAGACGTGAAAGAATGGCGCTAATTGGGAGGTAACTCAACATTTAAAAATATAAAAAATAAAAAATAAAATCATTTTGCTTTGTTTTGAGTTGTTTGGCTTTGCAGGTGTTCGATTCATGAAGAAGGAAATAAGTAGTGCAATGCAATTTTGGTTGTGGGCGAAATGGTATGATCATACCATTTTTTGCTATAAGGATGTCAATTAATGGAAGAATGCAGTTGTGAAAAGAAAAAAAAAATGGTATGATCATACCGTTTTGAAATTTAAGCTTGAATTGATTGTGAAGGTACAGGAAAAAAAAACAAAACAAAAAAAACAAAAACAAAAAAAACTCCGCATCTATTATCTTTTGATAAAAAACTACTCTTTTTCTTATATTCTTCTTCTTCCCCAAAGTCTTTCCCCGTCCCTTTTTCCCAAACCCCACCTTCCCGTCCCCTGTTCCAACTTTCAAAGTGCAGACTCCGATCAGCTTCTTTTTCCAGCACCGAGCATCATCATACGACGAAGAAGCAGATAGTGCCATTACAACAGGTAATTTTTGAATCTCCTTCCATTCCCCCAATTGATGAGACCACATCTCCTTCTCGCCAATCCCCTTCTCCACCGGAAACCCAGCTGCCCCGTTGAAACCCATGCCGGAAAAGACCACAGCCCGACTCTCAATCCACTAATTAAAAGCTGAAAACCGTAGCTATGACCGACTATGGCTCTGTTGACTCCTCTCACCATTCCGTCACCGCCCTCGGTCTCAACCTTTCTTATCTCATACATATAGATATATTTATCATATCATGACATTTTACATAATTGTATTTCTCTTCTACATTTGGCCATACATTGAGGACAATGTATGTTTCATGTGTGGGGGGAGATGTTGCATTCATCATACATGTTTATCATTTTTTGAATAGATCATGCATCATTTTTTATTTTTTTATTTTTGTACACAAAAAAAAAATTCATGCTTAGAATTGCATTTTACGATTTTTTTTTCCTAGTACCACTGTACCATGAATACGGATGTGTGATACTTTACCGACCTTTTCGTTTCTATCTTGTGTGGATTAATAAGAATCAAACGGAAAATAATCAATATATGCACACACTTTTGTTGATGCGCACTCACTTTAGAACTTTTGTTTATAAGTTTCGGGTGGTAAAACCTTTGAACCTTAACGAAAACCACTTATAAGTGAGGTTTACTTGGCCAAAGAGCGCACTCGCTCACTTTTCCTTTGAGTGGTATCCACACATTCCAATGTCATTCTAGAATTTGCATTGACATACATTTCGAGACCACATTTTTCAGGTTCAGTGCACTTAAATGATTGAGGCACCTAGGATTTAGCCCCTTCTAGACCCACTTTTGTTGGCCTACCCATACTATATACCCCCTAGTTAGCCCCGTCTGGCCTGGCCCTTTCTTTGATCAAACTCCAGAAATTAAGCCCCTGGCCTTTTCTTACGGGATCCCCTTTTTTGTTGACCCTATTGTCAAGGGATTGCATGAATATATCTATGATTTTAAGAAGATGTACCAAGAAGTGAGTATTTTGGGATCATGGCTGAAATTGTTTGAGTGGGATGAGAATTGCAAGATCAAAAAAAGAAAGAAAAAAAAATGAAAAAAAGAGAAAAGAAATGAAATTACAATGAAGGAGTGTTTTATATATTGAAGAAGTAGCTTGTTTCCGCGCATTTTTTGCAAGCTTCTTTAGAAATTATTGTTTGCACTTCTATTATTAGTTATAAGATGTGATATTTTGGAGCCATGTTATGCATTCTAGCTGGAATCATTTTGGTGACTGTGCTTACTGAATTGGTTATTCATGCTATTTCCTTGACAATTTAGCCCATATTATACCCTTTTTCCATACCTTGTTTTTGTTCCCTAGCCTCATTACAACCCTGTGAAAGACATCATGATTGGTGCGTTGGACTTGAATACATAGTGGTGGAGATTTGATTGATATGCAAACCTATGGTAATGCTTGGGTGTGTGTTGGTTTTGAGAGTGTGTGAATTGTCCCCAAGCATTTACTTGATTGAGTGATTACCTGGGAGGACATGTTGAGGTTTGTTGGTTTTGCCGCTTAGAAAAGTTGTGAACTAATGTGATAATGCGAGTCGTATTAATATTAGTGCGTGGAGTATATTGTTTGAGTGCCCTTTGTTTGAGTTATGACATATGAGATGGATGACAAGGTTGGACTTGTGTCACGTGTTTTAATATTCTTGGTACTGCTTGCATATATGTTAGGATCATTCATCATTCATCATTCATCATGCATATTCCACCTTGCATTTGCATTTCATGGCTTAGTTGAGAATAGTGAGATGCTCGGGGACTAGCATCATTCAAGTGTGGGGGGATTTGATAGGAACATATTTGGTGGTATTTCTTCTGCTTATTTATATTTATTTTTGTCGAGAGATATTCTTTTTCGGGTGTGTTTTGGATGATTTTCAGGTCTTACGTGCTCGTGAGATATAGTGGAGATTATTGGAATGTTTTGGCGATTTTTGGAGATTTTTACAGAATGCTCAAGGTGAAGAGAAACAACAGAGGCTTTTATGATGTGGTCGAACCGTTGCAGAATGCACTTATGTGTCATCGAGCGTTTTCACCGACCTCGTGCCAAATATTTATTATTAATAAAGTGTTTATGACTTAGTTTTTATTATTATTAAGAATTATTATATTTTAGTTTAGATAATAAAATAAATTATATGGGCTTGGCCCAATTAGCACTAGCATCACTTGAATAGAGGAGTACGTGAATTGCTAGCAACACAATATATCAGTACGGCATTAAAGAAAGCAAAAGGAAGGACGGCTGCAACCTGCGAAAAAAAGCAACTGAGTATTGCATCTCTCTTTAATGAATTATTTTGTATTTTTTACAATAATGGTTAGTTTCTAATTTATTTTATTCCAGTTGAAGAATTATTTAAACCTCGATGTAATTGACTGTGAGATCAAATTGTGTTTCTTCCTCATTGATTTATTAGTATTTGTTCATCTTCTGCTAGAATTTCTTCACGATTATTAGTTGGGTTAATTATTTCTGCAGGGTAATTGATAAAACTAATTAATCGATTGTCAATTGAAACGATAAGTCCGTAATTGCTTATTAGTTTTAATAAAGTGACGAGTGGTATGATTGTACTTGTTCGCAGCTGGTTAATCCGCTACCACGAAGGTGAATAATCTGGATTAAAATTAACCGCGTGTGTGTTAATATTCAGAATCGGGTCTCTTAAATATTAATGCTGCCGGAACACCAAACTCTTTTGACCGTGTTTAGGAGTGTCTTCCGGTTAGAGTATAATTAATGACCGTGTCTTAATTATCGAATTTAGAAGAGGCTGGTTACTTGGCGCATGATAAGCGGATTTTCTACGGTCCGGTCGATCAAGTAAAAACTCGAAACCTTAGCAAAATCTACTTTCTAACCGGCAGTGGACCGGGTCGATTGTAGGATAGTGCTTGAGGAGTCCGAGGTCGAACCCACAGAGATTGGCTTTTGAGTACCACAGTTGACTTAACACTCAGTTCAGGTCAACAGATAGGTGTGAAGTTATACTATTGCATAAAAGAAAGATTACACTACTCGGAATTCTAAACAATTAAAAGAGGTATGGCCGAACTACGATCCAGCGGATTACTTTACCCTCAGAAAGATTACCCCGGGAGTGTGCCTTACTCTACCATGCCGTCTAACGAAAACTCATAGGACAAACCCCGTATTGGAACTGGACTTGATGACTAGGGCGTCAATCTAGTACACGGGTAGGTGTCAAACTACCTTTCAAGTCCAAAATCTCTACGGTCCCGAAACCCCGTTCCCACACGTCACCGCAACATACATTTATAAGCTAACGTGTGTGCAACAATGAACAATGTTGTCAATATCATTCAAAGCTATTAAAACAATCAAAACAAGTTTCGTGATATGGATTATCGATTAAAACGTTAAATTACGCGCTCCACTACCTCCCGGTTCATCAATCTAACGGCGTTTCACCCGCATTCACATAGCTCAACCATACGACAAATCTAGCTACTCATAATCGAATCTAAACAATACAAACGGAAGAAAAACATCACAACAACAATAGAATAACAAAAGAACATACTTACTTTATTCAACTTGGAGAAGGCACCAAATGTGCTTACAAAAGATCGAATTTTTGCCAAGTGAAAAGTTACGGATCGAAGCTAAAAGTTAGTAGATCAAAGAGAGTATTGAAAGAGGATTCTAATGATATATAACACTTGATCTAACTCTAAAAGATGAAGAAAATCGCCCACAATCTCCAAAACTATCTAATATTATCGCCCCCTCTTTCTCTACTTGGTTGCTGTGAGAAAATGAGCAGCTTTATATAGAAAGTAAGCTGTCCGTACGGATGTCCACCCTGTCCGGACGGACTGTTCTTGATTTTCCAGGTGTCCGGTGTTTAGGGTCAAATTGTATGGTTTTTATCGATATATTTTATATCAATTTCCCCCATATATGGATGTTTTTCATAGAAATCGAGCCTTATATTGAGATATTGAGTAAATGGTGTTTTTAATAGGTTAATTGCAAAACGTAACGATTTATGTGCTTAAATTGTGATTTTATGTTATTTTGGGATTGTGTTACGCTTTGGTATACTTTCCTATATTGTAGATATATATTTTGGCATGCAAGAGGATTAAATGATGAGGTTTTGCTTGGAAGAGAAGTGAAATGGAAGGAAGGTGGAGATAAAGCTTGGAATGAAGCATTCAAGCAGCCGAACTTCCAACGCAGTTCTTGATATGATATACACTGATTTGACTCTCTACCTCAAGAGAAGAGTTGTAGGGCTTGAAGAGAGGATTCTACAGGATTTTGAATCACTTCATTCCGACTTATGAGGCCCGATATATGAGCGTTACAAGTTTGGATGCTGTTGCTGAAACTACTGGAAAATGTCGTAATATACTCGTAATACGACGGGCTAGTCAAAAAGGCGTTTTCTGAAGAAGAGTCCTTAATGAAAGTTGTAGAGTTTTCCGAGGGCTTAATTATGACATTCGGATCATAATTTTTGGAGGTCTACAACTCAAGATATGAATTTTAAAAGTTTCATTCCTAAATCCATAATATCCACCGACCTTCACCCAGCCGACATACATAAAAATCCTAATTGGAAAAGGAAAATTGTCAGCCGCAATTATTTTTTTAGCCGCCTTAGCTTACCCTATATATATATGCACAGCATGCAACCCTAATGGAGATACCAATTTAATTTATACAGACCGCATATTGACAGAGAGCAGCGGCCACTCTGAGGTCTCAAGGCCGGTCACCCGAGCCTTGTGCTCGGGTGATCCGGGGTTAGATTAGGATGTCGTTTTTCTTCCGTTTTCGATTCATGGATTCAATCATGTACCAAACTACGTGAGTTTATTTATTTAATTTATTCAATCCTTTTTATTTTTATGATCTTTAATTTATTTTGTATCGTTCTATGATTTTGATGCTATGATGTGAATTAGATCGAGAGATCGGTTTGCTATTGATACGTTTACAACATACGGAAGTTGCGTAGACTAGATCACCATAGAAAGATAGGATTTTTAATCATTAATGATGACAAATTAATCGATTAATTATCTAGGTTGTTAGATTCTAAAATACGGGAGTTAACTTGAATCTACACCTTCGTTTTGTATGGAATATTGGTCTCAACATTCGGAAGAGGAGAGATCGATAATTGAATTCACTAAGGAATTAGAAATTCATAGCTTGAGAAATAGATTCACTAAGGAATTAGGGATTTGTGTCTCGTGAAAAGGTGAAACCACAATTTGAATTAAAGTCATGAGATGAACTAGGATTGAGATCACTTAGTTTGTACATTGTTTGAGCCCATGTATCGTTAGTTTAGTTTAGTTTTATTTCGTTTTAGTTTAGATTTAGTTTACTTGTTCTATGAGTTTATTTGTTCGTTCTTTCGTTTATTTGTTTTCTTGAGTAACAATTGAGAGGATTAATAAAATTAGATTCAACATCCCAATTCCACGAGGATCGATACCCGTACTTATCCAACTTTACTAGCAACTACCCGGTATTCGGCCGGTTAGGAGGTAGTTTTGCATGGTAGTATAGGTTTTATAAATTTTCTTTTGTTTTAATGATGCAAAATCTCCCCAACAAAAGTGGCGCCGTTGCCGGGGAATAGGTGTCATGTTGAATCTAGTCTTGTTATTTCTCGATTTTGTTACGTTTATTTTTCGTTTTAATAAAAGTAGCGTATACCAAGTTGAGAGTTTTTATTTTGCCGTGTTTCGATGACCGTTAGGTTAAGAATGTGCAAAAGTTTTTTACTCAACTTGTTTTACGTGAAGTTTATATGTTTAGTTGTTTTCTGATCTAACCTCTTTGTGCTTTAATTGAAAGTGGCTGCTGTGATTTGTGTTAATATGTGTTTTAAGTTTTTAGGGTTTGTCTGCGTTTTCCTGCTCTCTGTTGTGTATTCGTTGTATGGACGAGCGTTCAAGTTAGTGAACGCCCGTCTAGTTCTTTAGCTGTAGGTAAACGAGCGTTTGAAAGTATTGGACGCTCGTCCGTTCAAATATTTTCGACTCTGTTCTGGTTTAAAGGACCAGACGAGCGTCTATGCTTTCTGAACGTCCGTCCGGTTGGTTTTCAAGTCAAACGAGCGTTTGTTTTGCTGAACGCTCGTCCAAAGCTGTATTTTGAGGTGAACGCCCGTCTGTTGTGCTGAACGCCAGTTCAGTAGTCCAGGTTTTTCTTGATCTTATTCCTAATGCTTTTATTTAGTATGGATTGCTTACATTCGAGCTTCTGTGGCCTATATTTTTTTTCTTACATAGATGTCCTGAATATGAATGTTATACCTTTCCATCTATGAATTCATGCTAAGTAAATGATCTTATCCTTATATTTGATTCATCTATGCAAGTTATAGTTACTGTCGGTTCTCGTATGCTATAACTGGTCTTCGTGTTAATTAGTAGCTAATGTCGGTTTCCGTATGCTACATATCGTTATGATGAATCTTTTAAGCTTTGAGACCTATGTGCTTCCTTGTTGTTTTGTAACTCATATGGGTAGCTACTGTCGGTTTTCCGTTGCTACGATGGAAACCTTATGAGTTATATCTGTTTAGTATAGCTAACTGTTGGTTTTCCATAATGCTATCACTTTTTACGAGTCTTAAAGCGCGTCTACACTGCATGTAATGAATAGCACTGTCGTTTATCGTAACCTGTCATTATTTGGTAGACGTTTATTATATACATGTCATGTTGCAAATGAGTGGGCTAGTTTTCTTTCTTTTATTTTCTTTTATTTTTGCATATCATTTAGATGCATATCATTTAGTTGCATGTCATCTAGTTGCATTGTTTTTCTATTTTTCTTTTATTTTTCTTGAGTGTAGTTAACTGTCGGTTTCCGTAATACTACCTCGTTTTTATTTATTTATTTTAATTTTTAGGATTTGTCATGTAGTTTGCATTGTAGTACATTTTCATGTAGTTGCACCTAGCCTACGAGTTTGTGATATTTTCATGTATGTGTGTCCATCTTTATATGAGCTTAAATTTGAACTCTCTCTATATCTCCTTTTCCATGTGCTTTATATATGTAATCTTTTCTTTTTCCCCGTAGACTCTTTTTGCACTGATCAAGTCTGCAGGATATTTTTGATAGCTATTGTTCACTTTCACGATGAATTCAGTTTACCTGTGATGCTCCACAGTCTACTGAGCTATGCAGCAATTTTGGTTTTTACCGATTTTTCCGGAATTGCCAGCATCCAATCAGCTAAGTTCTCTGATTTATTATTTCTGCACAACTTGAGGACAAGTTGCAATCTAAGTGTGGGGGAGAGGATGGTTTATATGTATCTATGAGTCGTTTGCTCAATTTCTGTTATATTTCTATGAAAAGTGCTTAATTTTAAAATTTTTATTTTGTCCCGAGTGAGCAATGCATGTCTTTGTTCGATTTTTATATCATTGATGCTGTATTCTGCATATTTAGTAAATTTAGTTGTTTCACCCGACACTCTTTTTCACGTGCCAGAGTAAATGATGAGCTATATTTTAAAGCTATGCCCATTTGATTAGAGATTTTTAATGATTATCGCATGTTTCTTTGCTTGCATACGAATTCTGGAAATTTTAATAGTTTGTATTTAGAGTTAAAGTATGACATACTGTGAATATCTGAAGGTTTGAATGTGATAAGTGACACGTAACTATTGTCAGTTGAGAAAGTTGAATTAATAAATATATGTGTGTGTCGAAAGCTGGTCGATGATTTGGGTGTGATAAGGTATACCACGTATGTCCTATGCCACTATGATGACCAAAAGCTCACGACAGTTAGGAAAAGCTGCCTTATGATTGGAGTAAGGTAGGGTGTTATCTCGAAATGTCCTATTCTGCTATGAGGGCAATAGCTCATTCTAATGTGTGTTTAAGTGAAATAATTAAATCAACTTATGAGAATAGTGTTATGAATTGAATGAAGGGCTTAGTTATCGTCTACCTTATCCCCAGTATAAACTGAAAGATATGTTGTAGGGATTATCCTCTAAGTATGTCGGAAATATTTTTAAATACTCTCTATTATTTATTTTTCGGGGTTTGTATGTTTTGAGAGGTGCATGTTATAATCGTTTCTATATTTCTAATTCAAATGAGATGTTGGCTAGTTTTGCTTGAATTAATTTCAAGTGTGGTTTTAGTGGAAATTTACTATGGCTATGCACACACACACGTGGGTGAATTTCTAAGTTATTAAATATGTTTTATATTTGCATAGATGTTTATTTGTCTCGAGCTTGATTTTTGTTTTGTTTTGCTCGGGGACGAGCAAAAAGCTAAGTGTGGGGGTGTTGTTTAGGGTCAAATTGTATGGTTTTTATCGATATATTTTATATCAATTTCCCCCATATATGGATGTTTTTCATAGAAATCGAGCCTTATATTGAGATATTGAGTAAATGGTGTTTTTAATAGGTTAATTGCAAAACGTAACGATTTATGTGCTTAAATTGTGATTTTATGTTATTTTGGGATTGTGTTACGCTTTGGTATACTTTCCTATATTGTAGATACATATTTTGGCATGAAAGAGGATTAAATGATGAGGTTTTGCTTGGAAGAGAAGTGAAATGGAAGGAAGATGGAGATAAAGCTTGGAATGAAGCATTCAAGCAGCCGAACTTCCGACGCAGTTCTTGATATGATATACACTGATTTGACTCTCGACCTCAAGAGAAGAGTTGTAGGGCTTGAAGATAGGATTCTACAAGATTTTGAATCACTTCATTCCGACTTATGAGGCCCGAGATATGAGCGTTACAAGTTTGGATGCTGTTGCTGAAACTACTGGAAAATGTCGTAATATACTCGTAATACGACGGGCTAGTCAAAAAGGCGTTTTCTGAAGAAGAGTCCTTAATGAAAGTTGTAGAGTTTTCCGAGGGCTTAATTATGACATTCGGATCATAATTTTTGGAGGTCTACAACTCAAGATATGAATTTTAAAAGTTTCATTCCTAAATCCATAATATCCACCGACCTTCACCCAGCCGACATACATAAAAATCCTAATTGGAAAAGGAAAATTGTCAGCCGCAATTATTTTTTTAGCCGCCTTAGCTTACCCTATATATATGCACAGCATGCAACCCTAATGGAGATACCAATTTAATTTATACAGCCGCATATTGACAGAGAGCAGCGGCCACTCTGAGGTCTCAAGGCCGGTCACCCGAGCCTTGTGCTCGGGTGATCCGGGTTAGATTAGGATGTCGTTTTTCTTCCGTTTTCGATTCATGGATTCAATCATGTACCAAACTACGTGAGTTTATTTATTTAATTTATTCAATCCTTTTTATTTTTATGATCTTTAATTTATTTTGTATCGTTCTATGATTTTGATGCTATGATGTGAATTAGATCGAGAGATCAGTTTGCTATTGATACGTTTACAACATACGGAAGTTGCGTAGACTAGATCACCATAGAAAGATAGGATTTTTAATCATTAATGATGACAAATTAATCGATTAATTATCTAGGTTGTTAGATTCTAAAATACGGGAGTTAACTTGAATCTACACCTTCGTTTTGTATGGAATATTGGTCTCAACATTCGGAAGATGAGAGATCGATAATTGAATTCACTAAGGAATTAGAAATTCATAGCTTGAGAAACGGATTCACTAAGGAATTAGGGATTTGTGTCTCGTGAAAAGGTGAAACCACAATTTGAATTAAAGTCATGAGATGAACTAGGATTGAGATCACTTAGTTTGTACATTGTTTGAGCCCATGTATCGTTAGTTTAGTTTAGTTTTATTTCGTTTTAGTTTAGATTTAGTTTACTTGTTCTATGAGTTTATTTGTTCGTTCTTTCGTTTATTTGTTTTCTTGAGTAACAATTGAGAGGATTAATAAAATTAGATTCAACATCCCAATTCCCTGAGGATCGATACCCGTACTTATCCAACTTTACTAGCAACTACCCGGTATTCGGCCGGTTAGGAGGTAGTTTTGCATGGTAGTATAGGTTTTATAAATTTTCTTTTGTTTTAATGATGCAAAATCTCCCCAACATCCGGACGGATGCATAAGTGTCCGTCCGGATGAGATGCTCTTGTCCGTCCGGATGATGATCTGTCCGTCCGGATATTTATTCTGTCCGTCCGGACGGGTTCTTCATCAAATAATCTTCCAAAAACCAGTGAGTTAGCCGTCCGGACACAACAACTTGTCCGTCCGGACAGCTATTTTGCAGCCCAAATCTTCACTTTTTCACCTCCAACCTCCGTGTTTCGCCTCGGACACGTCCAAACTCATACTTCTCGTCTTTCATGCTCTCGAGACACCCTAGTCCTGCATCCATATGAAAACAACACGAAAACGCATAACCCCGCAAACTACGGGTGCTCGGGGAAAACGAGTATAAAATGCTAAAATAAGGTCGAGTTTACGGAAATCCGACAGTCACTCGCCGTGCAATAAATCCTCATTTAATACTCAAGATAGGGTCTAAACTCACCCGAAACATGCCAGAAATGCAATAATCGTGTGCTGAACTGTACAGAAATGTACTGTAAAGTTGGTTCCTATCACCACCACACACTTAGCCTTTACTCGTCCTCGAGTAAATCAGGCGTTCAAACAACACCAAGGAAACAACTTTGCGGTACATGCATGTATTTCAAAATATCGAGGTGAAAAGAACTTAGTTAAGTGAATGCATTACTTTGACTCTACTAGATCATGACACGGGGTGAGTGTGTGTTGAATGACGACGACTCATGCTTAATACAATCTCGGGTTTGGAATACCGGACAAATGACTTTACACAATCCTGCCTTTCCTAGAATCTTCACTAATCAGAACTAACCAAAGTTAAACACGGTCCAGCAGGACTTGAATGGTTATAACGTTAGGCTAGGGTAAATTCGGTTAATCGAAAAAAAAGGTAATTTGGGAAACTGGAGAAAAGAAATACGAGTGAACAAAATCCAAACACGTACCACGTCTTCTTTCCCAAACAAACCCACCAAACTCCTTTTTGATCAATTTCAACACTTTGGGGACTATAGGACACTAAGATACCCGAACTCATTACCAAACTCGACTATGTTTCAAGTGTCGTGAGATGAGCTCGAATACTTAGTATCTATCTGACTATCCCAACCCTAACATCATCATTGCTTTAAGCTCATTGCTTTTTCAACCCTTTATTTCTATATACAGCACAATTATTTGATTTTTTTTTTTTTGAAATGAAACCCAAGCATCCAGGCCCAATGAGTTCCTCCTCTCCTTATAGCTCTAAAACTGAAAAACAACACCCCGACTTAACAAAAAACATCTCCCCCCACCACACACTTGCCTTGGCAAGTGTGGTTTAACAAAAGACTAAGTCCACTCATAGGGTCAAATGAAGGGAATGTGACCAAAATAAGGCTCAAGGGTAGGTTTCTGACTAAGTAACGAAACGGCTAATAAAGCGAATGGTGGTCAGACCATTCTATCAAGACTGAGAGGGGCTACGAAGGTCAAAAGTTCGGTTCAGGCTTATTTGGCTAAAGTAGGGTCAAAAAGAACGCCAAAACTGTCATCCCGTGTTCCTACCAAGGCCAATCCTTCTATTTCGCCTCGAAACTAGGGGTACAGGTGTGTAAAGTAATCGTAATAAGCATAACCGTCGTCAAACGTGTACTAAAAAGTGTTCCGTATCATGACAACATAGACTCACTGTGAGACATTCACAAAACTAAAGACCTTTCACCACTCAATTGTGAACAACATGCATGTAACGTGGTGTTAAAATCTTGGAAAATTTTGAAAAACGGCCTAAAAATCAACTCGGAAACGAGTAAAAACCAAGTTTATCACATCATGGCATAATACTTTTATGAACATGCGAATAAGCTAAGTCGTCTCCCCCCTCCCTTTTAAGTGAAGCACCGTCCTCGGTGTGTGAACGAGAAGGAAAAAGAAAGACTTAGCTTATGAGCCCGGCAAAACGGTGCGGTCAAGTCCCGTAACGGTCGTGAAAGTAGTCCATCCCGAAACCCTAATCATTGAAAACATCCAAGAAATACATGCACGGGACATGGTCCGCATGCCAAAACATAAAATATGGGGGATTCCGGGGATAATAAAAAGAACGACCTCGTCACGTCAGAAAACTTGAACAAGTATGTCACAAAGATAGTCAAATATGATTCAAACATACACAAAAGCAACCAATCCAAAAATCCAAGAAAAGTCACAGAAAGTATGAAAAGGTGAAAAAGTAGCAACAAAGTCAACTCAAAACAAGCTAGAAAGCTAGGGGACATGTCCAATAAAAAACAGGGGGTGACAATCTAAGGACCGACGCAAAAGGAACAGCATAAACTCTACGCGCTCGTCTGATCCTCAGATGTAGGTGGTACTGTGCCTGCAGCATCTGTAGACGTAACTGGAGGAGCCTCAGAAGTCGAAACTGGAGTGGCCTGAGATGTCGGAGCTGGAGCAGTCTGAGAGGGGCCAGCCTTATCCGCTGGGGCAGATGCAGCAGCCCTGAAAGCCGTCTCAACCGCATCCTCCTCGAGACAAATCGCTATGGCCTCCTCAAGAACCGGTGCAAACTCATAAGATCGTTCGTCTAAAGGAAGCTCTGGCATAGCCGGTACAAGTGTCCCAAGTGCCTGTAAACCTTGAATAACTGTATTCATCTGCACCCTCTGTCGGTCTAACATCTGACGCACCCCATCCATCAACAAATAACGATTTCGAGCGGCGATGGGGATGGTAGGAATAAAACCAGATGCAGTCTCCTCTACTGGCTCGATAACAGGACCCTGAACCCTTGGCTCACCTTCACCCTCGACAGGTAACTTCCCCGGGCCCGACTCGTGCTGAGGACTCAAGGAAACGGGCTTCTTCAGATAACGTTCATCCTCGGCATACTCCTTCACCCCGGCTCGCAAACACAACCCATTCAACAAATGAATACACATGAGCTTCGTACGTTGATCCTTTCGAGTTCTGGTAAGCTCTCTGTATAAAACCCGGCCAACATCAATCGGTATCTCAAAGTGTAGTGCATACAGCATCGCCAAATCTATCATGATGAACTTGTGAAAATTATCCTTTGGGAGTAGGCGATTCTGTACAAACCGAGCCTTAACCTTCCAGTCCCGAGAAAAAATCAGTCGTCTTAAGCATATACCGGACATCAGTGGCCCCATGGGGTCTCGTGGACCAAGGAATCGCAGGGCTGATTGCTAACCGAAGCTCCTCAAACGGATCCTCTCCCTTGTCTTGTTTCTCTTTTATAACATCTAGATAATCCGTAGTGACAACCGGAGCCTTGTAAAAAGCAGAAATAGCCTTAGGGGTGAAAGGCACATCCACATTTCTAACTCGAACTATACCCGTGTCTAGGTCCACCTCACTCAAATTGGCCAAAAACTCCCTGGCCAATGTGTAATTCGGTTTCCTCAAATTGAAGTCCGGTATCTTGACAAAATCAACCCACTTCCGCTTTATCAGATTGTCCCTGAAGCTCTTCTCAACCTTTCCATGTCGACCTCCCTTTCTAGGATCTCTCTCCCCTTGAACCTCATCCTAAAAGCCAGTTCCGCACTATCATTAACGAACCTCTCCCGATAGGGCACAACTCCCCCAGGTGCCTTCCTAGCCGTAGCTTTCAAATCTGAAACTTGAACCCTCTCGGGAGTCACCGCTTGACCTCCCGGGGCTGTCCTAACCTCACTAGGCTGCCCAACAGGCCCACTTGCACCCGCAGTCGGTTCAATCGTACTAGACTTGGCCCGTCTCGGGTCTACCAAAGGTACATCCTCATCATCAGAATCATCGTCTGAATCCCCATCAGCCTCATCTACCAAATCTCCATACAAGGGTCGTTTCCTAGCCTCTCTAACAGGTCTACTCTCCCTGTCTCCACCTATGACTAAGGGCTGATTCAACGAATCAACCGGAAAATCCTCGAACCTTTTCTTTTTCTGAGGGGGTTCTACAGCCTTCCCCTTACCCTTTCCAGTCGTAAACTTGACTTTAGGAGCCATTGTCACACAACTGAACCACAGCAATCCACCATAAACAACACAATCAACACAATCAACCCAATACCGCAATCCAAACCGTAACCAAAAATAACCGAAACCAACAACCAAACCAGCCCAAAACAGCCATGCAGACGTACCCACAACACCCAACACCACCAACAACAACAATGCAACAACCAAAACGAGAAAAAGAACAAAATCAGTAAAAGCTCGATCGAGGCTCGACTCGAAAAATCGACCCCGAGAAAAAGTTGAAAAAAACTCAAAAAGTTTGTTGATACTTACCAAGATCGGTGTCAGGAGTGCAATGGTGCAGTCGGAATCCCCGAACGATCCACGAATGGGCCAAAAATCGGATTTTTTGCAATGGTGCAAAACTTGATGAAATCTCTGATTCTTCCCAATGAGTGTTTGGTTGATGATTTTGGTTGGAGAATCGAAGAGAGGAGGTGATTAGGAGTTGATAGCAACAAAAATGGAGCAAAACGGTGAAGAATCGAAGAATTGGTGATTTTGGGGAGAGGAGAGGGACGGTTGCGTTTTTGGTTGGAAGGGGAGAATGGAGAAGATGATGAAGAAATCGGTGGTTATAGGGGGTTCTGATTGTGTCCGGACGGACAGATTCTCATCCGGACGGACAAGGGATGAACCGTCCGGACGGATGGCAAGGGTGTCCGGACGGACAGAATGCCTGTCAAGCAAATGGAAAAACCAGTGATATATCCGGACGGATGGGTATATTTGTCCGTCCGGACAAGGGTAAAAACAGGGGCAAAGTGATTTTTTAGCATGAAGGCCCCTCGGGATCATCCGGATTCAATCCTCAACACCAAAACACAGCAAAACAAGTTCAAAACCAGCAAAAAAAACAAAAACAAAAACAAAAAACAAAAAACAAAAACAGGAAATGATGGGTTGCCTCCCACCGAGCGCCTTTGTTTTATGTCGTTGGCTCGACATAGTGACTTATACTATATCGGTTTTTTCAAGATTATACTGCCGATACGAGCGAGGAAAACGAGGTGTAGAAAGAGAACGAACGGTGAGTTATAAGGTGAAAATGTCATGCATTGAAGTCCATGACGGGACTAAACACTTGGCTTCCTCTATCTTAGGATCCTCCAAAATCACCACTTCGAGAGCTTCATCAAACGGTAACTTTTCATACTTTTTTCAAACGAAGGCCATTTGTGATTGAAGTCCCATACTTGGGGTGCTTTATCTCTACAGCCCCTGAGTCAAAAATCCTCTCAACCGTGTAGGGTCCCGACCATCGAGACTTCACCTTTCCCGGAAAAAGATGCAAACGAGTATCATACAACAGAACCTCATCTCCTACCTCAAACTTCTTGGGCTTTATCAATTGATCGTGGAGAAGCTTGGTTTTCTCTTTGTATCTTGCCGAACAATCATAGGCTCGTAGTCGAAACTCCTCCAATTCAACTAACTGAGCCTTCCTTCTCTCTCCACTAAGAGTCTCGTCCATATTTAACTCTTTAATAGCCCAATGCGCTCTATGCTCAACTTCCACTGGTAAGTGACACGTTTTTCCAAAGACAATCATGTACGGCGACATACCAATTGGAGTCTTGAATGCGGTTCGGTGAGCCCAAAGAGCGTCATCCAACTTTTTAGACCAACTCTTAGAATTTCTATCAACAGTTCGTTCAAGAATCCTTTTAATACCTCGGTTTGAAACCTCCACTTGGCCACTCGTTTGAGGGTGATAGGCCGTTCCCAACTTATGAGTCACCCCATACTTAAGAAGTAGCTTATCTAAGTCTCTATTCGCAAAATGAGTGCCATTGTCAGAAATGATAGTTCTAGGTACTCCAAACCGTGTGAAAATGAACTTTTTTAGAAACTTAATGACCACGTGTCTGTCATTAGTGGGGGTTGCAATCGCTTCCACCCACTTCGAGACGTAATAACAAGCTACCAAAATGAACTTGTTGCCAAATGAAGAAGGATAGGGTCCCACAAAGTCAATTCCCCAAACGTCGAAAACCTCACAAACAATGATAGGGCGTTGAGGCATCTCATTTTTCTTAGAAATTCTCCCCGAACGTTGACACGCGTCACAGGTTTTTACATAAGCATAGGCATCCTTAAAAATTGTCGGCCAATAAAGCCCGCTTTGCAAAACCTTCAATGCAGTCCTTTGTCCCGAGAAATGGCCCCCGGCCTCTCTATCATGGCAAAATGATAACACGCTCAATCTCTCGCCCTCAGTTATACATCTCCTCAGAACGCCATCAGCACACAATCGAAACAAGTAGGGATCCTCCCAAACGAAGTATCTAGCCTCACTCACTAACTTCCTCCTCTGATTCTCATCTAACTCCGACTCGATAAATCCAATTTCCAGGTAATTCACTATCGGTGCAAACCACGGAGCTCCCTCCTTTCCTTTCTTCAGAAAATTCCCTCGTTTTTCCGGTAACATAGTGTCTACAACAAAAAGTCGCTCATCCGGAAACGAGTCATCTATTTCAACCCTTTCTGATTCGTCACCCTCAACTGGCTCAATCCGACTAAGATGATCGGCTATCACATTCTCACAACCTTTACGGTTTCTAATTTCCACATCGAACTCTTGAAGGAGCAAAATCCATCTCAACAAACGCGGTTTCGCATCCTTCTTAGCGAACAAATATTGCAATGCGGAGTGGTCCGTATGGACAATCACTTTAGACCCCACCAGATAGGATCTAAACTTGTCGAAAGCAAAAACTACTGCCAACAATTCTTTCTCAGTCGTAGTGTAGTTCTGTTGAGCCGGATTCAAGGTGTGACTTGCATAATAAATCGGTCGAAACAACTTATCCACCTTTTGTCCTAACACTGCCCCTACCGCCAAATCGCTAGCATCGCACATGACCTCAAACTCTTGCTCCCAATTTGGAGCTATCAAAATCGGAGCCTCAGTCAAAAGCTTTTTAATCTCCTCGAAAGCTTCCACACACTCATCATCAAAAGCCACATTTACTCCCTTCTTCAATCTAGAGGTAAGAGGTGTAGCCTTTTGGGCGAACTTAGGGATAAATCTACGATAAAACCCTGCGTGCCCCAAGAAAGATCTTAACGTTTTCAAACTAGTAGGCATAGGCAACCTAGAAATAGCATCTACCTTAGCCCTATCAACCTCTATCCCCTCAGCTGAAACCTTATGACCTAGGACAATTCCCTCAGTCACCATAAAATGACACTTCTCCCAGTTCAAAATCAAATCGGTCTCCTCACACCTAGCGAGCACCCTATCTATATTAGTCAAGCATGCATCAAAGCTGTCCCCAAAAACTGTAAAATCATCCATAAACACCGCCATACACTTATCAATCAAATCAGCAAAAATGGCAAGCATGCATCTCTGGAATGTCGCGGGTGCATTACACAACCCGAAAGGCATTCTTCGAAATGCAAAGGTGCCATAGGGGCAAGTAAACGTGGTCTTTTCTTGGTCATTGACATCGATGTGAATCTGATAATAACCACTAAATCCATCGAGAAAACAATAAAATGCATGTCCAGCAAGCTTATCTAACTCTTGATCAACAAACGGGAGTGGGAAATGATCCTTCCTAGTCTTTTCATTCAGCATACGAAAATCAATGCAGACTCGATGACCAGTAACAGGGCGTACAGAAAAAGACTCACCTTGCTCATTTGCGGTTGACGCCTCGGTCTCGCCCCATCCTCGAGGATGATTTTGTGCTTACATATGTCGGCACTAATCCCCTTGATATCCACCATTTTCCATCCAAAAGCTCGTTTCCTCTTCTTCAAGACTTGAACTAGCTTTACTTCCTGCAAGGCTGTCAGTGAAGCAGATATAATAACTGGAAGTAAATCACTACCTTCAAGGAAAACATATTTGAGGTGTTGAGGAAGCGGTTTCAACTCCAAATCTGTCGGTGGTTCCTCAATGGATGGCCTTGGCATATCCTCTGGCGAACCGAGATCTAGTTTCTTAGTCCAGCTGGTTTCCATGAACTCTCCCGCCTCGAGATGCATGGCATAAACTCGCATCACCCGGCTGTCATCAGTCACCTTGCATGATTTCATCAAACATTTCTCCAGTGGTTCCTTGTGCCCCTACAAATTCACATTCTCCAAAACACACGGGTGGATAACATCTATCGAGAAACAATCATTCATCTCATTCTCAGGGTGTTTCATGGTTTTGTAAACATTAATCTTAACACTATCTTGACCAACTCTTAAAATTATATCCCCCCTCTTAACGTCTATCAAGGTCTCCCCAGTATTTAGGAAAGGCCGACCTAACAAAAGAGGTGTCTTAGAATCGAGTCCATATCAAGAACCACGAAATCAACTGGAAACACAAATTTATCAACTTGAACCAACACATCCTCGGCTACTCCTAGCGGTGTCCTAACCGACCTATCCGCCATTTGCAAAGTCATGCCCGTTGGTTCTAACCTCCCTAAGCCCAACTTATCATAAACCGACTTTGGCATCAAACTAACCGATGCCCCCAAATCGCAAAGCACATTTTTGAAAACAGTCTCTCCTATGGTTATCGGGATAGTAAAACTGCCCCTATCTTGAATTTTGGGAGGATTTTATTCTCAAAAATGGCGGAACATTCATAACTCAACTGGACCATCTGTTGCATTTTCTCTTTACTTGAAAGCATATTCTTTAAAAACTTGAAATATGATGGGATGTTAGCAATGATATCCAACATTGGCATGGTCACTTCAAATTTCCTCAACATTTCCAAAAATTTGGCTTGACTTTGGGTCAAGACCTCCTTTTTAGTTGTTTTGGGAGGAAATGGTAAAGTGGTCACGTCAAAACCCGGGGGAGGAGGGGGAATTTTACCTTTACTACCTTTAGGCCCGAGTGGTGGCGATGGCTCTTCTTCCTTTACATCAATGATTATCGTATCCGACTTTGGCCTCGACGCTTCTTCCCACTTTCGCTTGTATTCTTCCACTTCCCTTTCCAACCTCGAGATTCTCTCTTTTTCAGCCCTTTTCTCAACATCCTCATCAAAACCTTCTTGCTCACCCAACGGCCCTTTGTAATCACAAAATTTCTCTTTCTCGGAGTTTGGCACCATCTTCTCAAGTTCTCGACCTTGTTGACCCGTCTCTTTACCACTCCGGGTGACTACCGCACAAACATCTTTAGATTCCTTGGGGTTCCTCTCCGTGTTACTAGGTAGCCCCGTACTCAAAGGCGGTTGAGATCTATTCTCGGTCAACTGGCCCATCTGAATCTCCAAATTCCGTATGGCCGCTCTCTATTCAATCACAAGCTTATTCAACTGATCAAGGCCTTCTTCCGAAGACTTCCTTTGACTTCCCGGACTACCCCCTTGTTGATTATTGGAGCTGTTTTGCTTATGGGCATTCGGATGTTGGTAAGTCTCGGAATTTTGATTTCCAGCTTGTTGAGTATTCTGCTGGTTGCTGCCTTGTTGCCCTTGCTCTCGACTCCCATTATCTCTATTCTGATTATTGCCCCCTTGTCCTTGTCGATTCTGACCCCAACTCTGATTACTTGAATTTTGATTTTGGCTTTCATAACCTTGGTTGTTGGAGTTTTGATGTTGTCGACCCCAACTACCTTGATTATTCTCTCTCCAACCACCTTGGAAATTCTGAGGGTTCCCTTGCTCCCTATTCTGATTCCAACCTCGGTTGCCTTGGCCTTGATTATTTTGGTTCCACCCTCGGTTGCCTCGGTCCCAATTCCCTTGGCCACCTTGACTTCCTTGGTTCCAATTTTGGCCTTGCTGGTTGTTATTCCATGAATTTCCAAAATTCTGGTTCCTTCCATTATTCCCAGAATTGTTGTGATTCCAGCTTCCTTGGTTGTTGTTGCCTTGGTTCCAATTCCCTCCAGAATTATTTCCAATGTAATTTAAATCATTCGGTTGCATCTCTTCTTCCATGCCAAGTCCCATTGATGATTCAAAATCTTGATAGTATGGTGGAGCCTGCGAGCTTGGATTATTACCCCACCGATTATTTGGATTCGCTGGCCCACCAAAACTCTGCTGTTGCCCAAACTGAGGGTTCTTCCCGGGACTTTGTTGACTACTACCACTCGAGCTTCCCACTCCCAATCTGTTGAGTGCGGCTACCAACTCTTCCACCACTGCAACTGGTTGTGGCTGAGACACACTTGCTATAGGTTGTTGAGGAATCGGCTGTGGGGCCGGCTGTGGTGTCTGTCAAGGTAACTGTTGAGGACAAACCGACCTACTCGGATTCGAACAAAACTGAGCTGAATGATTACCTCCACATAACTGACAAACCTGTATTGCTTCTTCCATTTTCTTCACCTTGGTTTGCAGTGCCAACAACTCATTGTGTGCAGCTATCTCTTTGTCCAACTGTTCTTCAAGTGCCTTAACAGTTTGGTGAGACTCATTCGGGTTGTCTGTCCCTGAACTTGAAACCCATTCATCATCCCTTTCAATTGCATCATTGATATGTTGCATAGCCAACTCGGGATCAATCCTTGTCAAACCCTTTCCACTTGCCGCATCCAAAAGATTTCTATCCGATTTATCCAAGGCTCGAAAGAGTTTGATAACTTGCTCAACCGTACTCAAATTGTGGGGAGGGCACTTCTTCAACAAAGCCCTAAACCTCTCAACGGTCTCTTTCATTGTTTCTCCTTTTCTTCCACTAAAATTATGAATTTCACGCTTCAAATCTTCAATCTTTGCCGGAGGAAAATATTTTTTCAGAAAAACATCGGCGACTTCTGCCCAAGTAGATAGAGAGCCATGTGGTAGGGCATTAAACCATGTTTTTGCAGCCCCTCTCAAAGCAAACTGAAACATCATCAACTTGAGTGCCTCCTCGGTCACTCCATTATACTTCAATGTCGAGATTATTTGTAGATAATTGTCCAAAAACTCATTAGGATCCTCATTCCTTTGCCCATAGAAAACCGCATTCTCACTGATAAGATTTATAACATTTTGCTTCGGTTCCATGTTGTTAGCATGGACAGCGGGAATTCTGATTGGATTGTGGCGAGTCCCTTGGTATGGAGTAACCACATAATCTCTCGCTGAAACAAACCCTTGATTGGCAGGTGGGTCATTCTGTTGCTGTTGATTCGCGTTATTCTGATTAGCTTGAAGAAGCTGATTCTGTGCCGCTAATTGTTGAACCAACTGAAGTAAGTGCTGATTGTCCTGACCCAGTGCTTGTTGTTGAAGTTGTACATTCCCTTCCAAGGCGGGATCGAACAAATTCCTCCCATCTGTCCTTGCAACCAAAGGAGGATTTCTTTCACGTGGAGGAGGGGTGTTTAGATGGCCCAATCCTCCAACTTGAGATGTATCATCACCATTCAACCTATCTCTTCCGCTGGTTGTCATACTTTCTTCCTCTGAAGAAGAATCTGAAGCTTCTTGTCCGTCCACGGTGTCTGAAGCCGAGGCAGACGATCTTTTCCTCAATTGGCTTGCGTGCCTATCAATCTCCGGGTAAAAAGGCTCTAGAGGTGTCCCAGAACTCCGGGTCATACACTGCAAGTCAAATCAAACAACAAGAAAACAATAAAAGAAAACGACCTAAGCCCAAGCTTTCGGTCAACTTTTGTGATATCAAAGTGTTGCCAATCCCCGGCAACGGCGCCAACTTGATAAGCGGATTTTCTACGGTCCGGTCGATCAAGTAAAAACTCGAAACCTTAGCAAAATCTACTTTCTAACCGGCAGTGGACCGGGTCGATTGTAGGATAGTGCTTGAGGAGTCCGAGGTCGAACCCACAGAGATTGGCTTTTGAGTACCACAGTTGACTTAACACTCAGTTCAGGTCAACAGATAGGTGTGAAGTTATACTATTGCATAAAAGAAAGATTACACTACTCGGAATTCTAAACAATTAAAAGAGGTATGGCCGAACTACGATCCAACGGATTACTTTACCCTCAGAAAGATTACCCCGGGAGTGTGCCTTACTCTACCATGCCGTCTAACGAAAACTCATAGGACAAACCCCGTATTGGAACTGGACTTGATGACTAGGGCGTCAATCTAGTACACGGGTAGGTGTCAAACTACCTTTCAAGTCCAAAATCTCTACGGTCCCGAAACCCCGTTCCCACACGTCACCGCAACATACATTTATAAGCTAACGTGTGTGCAACAATGAACAATGTTGTCAATATCATTCAAAGCTATTAAAACAATCAAAACAAGTTTCGTGATATGGATTATCGATTAAAACGTTAAATTACGCGCTCCACTACCTCCCGGTTCATCAATCTAACGGCGTTTCACCCGCATTCACATAGCTCAACCATACGACAAATCTAGCTACTCATAATCGAATCTAAACAATACAAACGGAAGAAAAACATCACAACAACAATAGAATAACAAAAGAACATACTTACTTTATTCAACTTGGAGAAGGTACCAAATGTGCTTACAAAAGATCGAATTTTTGCCAAGTGAAAAGTTACGGATCGAAGCTAAAAGTTAGTAGATCAAAGAGAGGATTGAAAGAGGATTCTAATGATATATAACACTTGATCTAACTCTAAAAGATGAAGAAAATCGCCCACAATCTCCAAAACTATCTAATATTATCGCCCCCTCTTTCTACTTGGCTGCTGTGAGAAAATGAGCGACTTTATATAGAAAGTAAGCTGTCCGTACGGATGTCCACCTGTCCGGACGGACTGTTCTTGATTTTCAGTGTCCGGACGGATGCATAAGTGTCCGTCCGGATGAGATGCTCTTGTCCGTCCGGATGATGATCTGTCCGTCCGGATATTTATTCTATCCGTCCGGACGGGTTCTTCATCAAATAATCTTCCAAAAACCGGTGAGTTAGCCGTCCGGACACAACAACTTGTCCGTCCGGACAGCTATTTTGCAGCCCAAATCTTCACTTTTTCACCTCCAACCTCCGTGTTTAGCCTCGGACACGTCCAAACTCATACTTCTCGTCTTTCGGGCTCTCGAGACACCCTAGTCCTGCATCCATATGAAAACAACACGAAAACGCATAACCCCGCAAACTACGGGTGCTCGGGGAAAACGAGTATAAAATGCTAAAATAAGGTCGAGTTTACGGAAATCCGACAGTCACTCGCCGTGCAATAAATCCTCATTTAATACTCAAGATAGGGTCTAAACTCACCCGAAACATGCCAGAAATGCAATAATCGTGTGCTGAACTGTACAGAAATGTACGTTGGTTCCTATCAGCGCATGTCGGTAACTGTAACTGGTTTATTAATAAATTAATGAGTATTTTTGCATCCATGATCAGTCGAGGAAATCAAGGTGGAAATAATCAACTTCAGCTGGAGCCTTCTTATCATTGATTTTCGACACTACTTTATATCGCACTTGTCTAGATAATTAGAACTGTTTATTTTAATTATTACACTTTTAGTTAATTCACCGCAACTTGGAATTCTATATTTTGTTCTGAAAGAAATAATCATCCGTTCCCTGAGGATTCGATCCCTGCTTCCACTATACTCGTTATAGAGGTTGGAGGTGTTTATTTTTTGTGGTTTAACGACACACCATATTCGCATGTTAATTGATCCCGGTATATCATTGTTGATTTTTGCTGGTTGTTCGAGATTGGTGCGAGACGCTGAACTATACGACATCCTTTTGATTCGAGGACGAATCCTTTCTAACCGGGAGGGAATGATGTGCTCCGTCCCGAGGACTTGTTGGACACATGATGTGCTCCATCCCGAGGACTTGTTGGACACATGAAAAAAATTATTTTAGCCTTGTTTTTACTAGTTTGTTTAATAAAGGTCTTTTGGGCCTAGTTGATAGTAAGACACATGAAAAAAGGTGTCTATATGTTAGTATACTAGGTTAAGTGTTTTGTTTTAGCAAATAAATGTCATTTGGGCTTATTCTAGTCAAGTTAGACACACTAGGAAATAAAGTGGCGAAAATTACTAAGTAATTTATCCCACATTACTTAGGATGTTATTTGTCTTTTTTTTTGTAGCCTATATAAAGGCATTCTACTTGTAATATTATAAAGAATCAATTATGAAAATCATTATTATTATATTGAGAGAAGTTTTTCTTGGTTAAGTCGTTAGGCTTAAAATTCACTTGCGAGTGAGTGATCTCTTTGTTGTAGAGATTGCACCCCTTTCGAGAACTTATCAGCGTTCTTGAGCAAAGCGTTGAGTTGTTCTTGGCCCTCTTCCTAGACTGCTGCTCAGTTAGGTTAGGGTTTCCTGCTCTCATTGATCCTTTCGTCGATCTCCTGGGATCGTATCGCGTCAATAGCCAACTTTGTTTTTGTGCTGAAGAACTGATGTTCCTTGTTAAGAACTGCAGGTGCAATGACTGTTTGTGCCACAACATCAGTATGTGAAGTTGTCTGGACAACGATGGAGTCTTTGAAGGATGCAATTTCTTCTTGTGTGTAGATTTTGACAATAGGGTAGCTTGTTTCATTGTTCCCTCGATACAGTCGGTCAATTCCTTTCACAAAGCAAATGACTGGCTTTTTATGGAGTTTTGCACCGACAACATCCGTCAAAGGAGTTCGCTACATAGGGAAATTATGGTAACAGTGTAAGGCATTGTATCAGAAATACATTGCACAGAATTAAATGTCTGCAGGCACATTTGGTGTTAAAGAATAAGGAATCCTAGAAGTGTATGTAATATAATATATCAGCAGAACTGAACATGGCTGGTAAATTGTATGTACTATTCTATTTTCCAAGATTAGAGAAATCACTGAGTATGTTTGACCAAGAGATACACTATCTTAATGTACTAAGTTTAAGAAATGTTAGCGCTGATATACGACCGTGTATGGAATTAACCTGAAGGCGAGGATGTGTACCTTATCAGCTGCTTCTTTAAGCTAAAATCCTGTGAAGCCTGTTAACTTTTCAGCTTCTGATGAATACAACATAGCAGTAATTGTCTTGGTCTCATCATTCAGAAATACTCCAATATGGCAGCTGCATTTGGTTCATAAAGTGTCACATTTTTTTACATTAATTTCATAGAGTAGAAAATATATTAAGGATATACCGAGGTTGAAGCTTCGTCTCCTTGCCACATGATGTGCATGATGTCTCAAAGCCTACTGATGCAATGAAGAATTTACCACAATGCTCACGGACACTATACCATAGTTTTTCTTGAGCAGGAAGCATGTGCATAGTAGCAGCTACCCAAGGAACTTTGGTCTGAATTACAGTTTAAAAACACGCGTTTATATAAAGGTCTTGTTGAATTAGTAAAGAAAATATTAATCTGGGAAAAATTGCATACCACAGCAATGTTAGATATAAATTCTTCCAAACGAACAAGCAACATGTCACTTGGTGGAGAGAGCAGCTTGTAAGTGTCTATGTGAGCTTTTTCGTCAAGAAGCTTCCTCAATCAATGCTTCAGCATTTTCAGCATACATGTTTTAAGGAAGATAACGTAACCGTTTATTTCAGAATGAGACGCTATCAATCAGGGGAATATAAAAGGGGCTTTCAGGCTGTAGATACCCTTAGGTAACTGCACAATGAAGAGTAGAACACATACCGATCAAGCAACGAATCATCTTCATCCAAGGGCGGATCACGTAGGAAGAACGACTTTCTCTTTGTGCTAACAGATAGACCTAGATATAAGGCACCAGAGAATTCAAAACCTCAAATAAAAGAATGTTAAAAAAATAAGTGTAAGAACATGACCTTCTAATAGCTGGACGTACCATGGTGCGTGGTAATTTTTAGGTTACCACCGACAATGACGGTTGGTTCGGGTAGCCTTACTGAGACATTGAACTCATCATTGTCCAACGTGTCATCCCACAGTCGCAAAAGAATCATGTGTTTTCTGTTGCACCGGTATAAGAAAATTAATTGGGTGCATTATGAAACACTTTTTATATGAAAGGTAATCAGTACTGTGCAATATAGGAAACAACAAAATTTTGAAAGCGCAACACTTACTCCTTATTGACGATAATGTAGTCTCGCACCGAGTCGTTGATAAGTAGAGATTTCGCAATCCGGCTCGATCAAATATAATTTATAAAACTCGAAACCTTAGGCAAAACTCACTTTCTAACCGGCAGTGAACCGGGTCGATCGTAGGTAGTGCGTTCAGAGTCCGAGGTCGATCCCACGAGGAGATTGAATCGAATACAAAACTTGTGTTAAATCAGAGGGCAAAGAGTATATGAACGAGATAAAAGATCGAAGCTTTTACTATTACACGGCATAATCAAGGATCTGAATCAAGAATTTTATCCAGAGTAAATTTCATCAAACTAATGATCTACACAATAAAACCATATTGAGAGAAAACAAATCGAAATCAGAAAACTCACAATAATGAAGATCTAAAGATTGCAGATCACGACTTTTGAATCCTAAATCAGCAAAAGATATCAACCTTTAATTCATACAATGATCCCAGGCACGAACTCCACCAAGCCATCGATCGAATATCATATTCTACTCCATATTTAAAAATCTAAACTAAGAAATTGAAATACGGGGCCTAGTCCAGAGCCCTAATCCGACTATTTAGATGTCAACCTGTCATAACAACCGCCGAAGCGGCAGGGTTGAGCACCTAAGCCGACCTCAAACTCAGTCTAGGCCAATAAAAGTCATAATTATGTTTCCTTAGGTTTAGATGCTCTTAAATAGGCAGAAAATCGCGACTTTGACCTAGTTGGGCCGACCAACTTGGCCCATTTAACTCGTCTTCAGTAAATCGGTGATAACTTGCTCTGTAGAGCTCCGATTTGAACGATTCAAGATGCGTTGGATATCTCGTTCAATTCCCTACAACTTTCATGAAGAAGAATTTACCAGAAACTGCCTCCAAGATAGGTCAAAATAAAGATTAACTAACAGGCATGGTGAAATACTGCTATCGGCGCCAAACGCCCGTCTGAGTTCTTCCAAACGCTCGTTTGCCTGGAGAATATGATGATATTAGGGTTTCATGTTCGATGAACGTGCATTTGCCCTACCTTGAACGCCCATTTGCTAAATCATGTCTTGAGGGCAAACGCCCGTCTGTGTATCATGGACGCCTGTTTTCCTTGTATGAGCTTTCTGATTCGGGCTGAACCCATCCAAACGTGCGTTTGGGGTGATTTGGACGCTCATCCGTCTGAAAATCCAACTTTCAGTATCAATGATGCTTCTGTGGACGCCCGTTTGAATTGTCCAGACGCCAGTTTGTCTGAGCTCGCCACAAACGCCAGTTTGGGGTAGGGCAAACGCCAGTTTGCCTTGATTTTGCTACAAACTTGACTTTTCTCAACTTCCATGCCACACTTGTGCCTTGATAAACTCTTTCACTTTAAAATATCGCCTTCCGGGTCCTCGAGTCACCTAAGTCCTGCAATAAACACACTAACAAAACACCACGCATAATTCCGCACGACAAAAGTGCTCAGAAAAGAGTCAAATATCGCTAAAAAAGCGGAGTTCCCTATCGATGTGACAGTTTTACCCCCCGTGCATATAACTCACGATATTACTCTTGAAAAGACCTAAATCTACCCAAAACATGCCAATAAAGTGATAAACGGAGGCTAGATCACATACAAAAGTGCAGTGAAGTTGACTCCCATCAGTCGTACGTAGGATAAGGCACCGTGGCTGAAGCAACAACCAATGCCTTAATTGCTGTGGATAAGCAATACATGAAATGAATCAGCAGCGATAATAGAAACTATATACACTAAAGTTTTTCCAGGCTTTTGCTTTCGGCCAATTATTTCATCAGGGGACTAACTATGTAACTGGAAAGATTAAAAATACCGAAGAAAATATTTTTACTAAACAGTAGTAAATTCGGGGATATTACAACGTGCATACCAATGCCTCTTTCAGTGTCAGCATGCATGTACATGTCCTCAAACTTGATAAATTTGAATGCAGTAGGAATGCTTGGAGGAATAGGCTCATGCATGAGGTGCACAGAAGTTCGACCATACAGAGTCCAGGTGTATTCGTACTCACCAACCTGGTACTGTGGTTTGGCGACCTTAACAGTGGCGTTGGATATATAGTATCTTTTATACGGTTGCAAAAGCCTATTAAACTTTGCAACTGCTTGGGCATAGGTCATGACAGATACGAGTGTGCCCTGTAGTCACAAATGGAGAAGATATCAGCAACTTTTAAGAGCAGACACACATTTTTAAGGTCATATATTCATTAACAAAGTTATGTAAATAAAAATAAATGTAACAAACCTTTGTATCACAGAATTGGTAGTTCCTGTAGTGAGAGCCATACTGAGACACCTTTAGCTTGGACTTGAATAAGCATTGTACGAAACAGTCCAATCGTTTACATTAGGCTTCACTTGAAGAGCATCAGACAGTGAATGGTTCATGTTCCTCTTTAAAAGCAAGGGCAAGGGGAAAACATACAGATATTTAATCTTAAGCCTTACCAGTAAAAGAAACATGCATGAGTAGATATTTCAGATCGTAAAATCGTATAATCATGTTTACAAATTTACTAACGAATATCTGTGTTTTTAGTATGACAATACTTTTTTGTAGACGACATTTTTTTGTTGTGTTTCTATTTTCTTCTTCGAAGAAAGTAGGCGTAATAAAAACCCTAACACAAGAAGCAGTTTTTGCGCGTGATAAGGCAACATAAAGCTGGTCATGCGAGAAAACAGGTTCTTTGAAATACACTCCTACAAAATCTAGAGTCTGTCCTTGTGATTTATTTATTGTCACTGCAAAGCATAATCTAAATGGGAATTGTATTCTTTTATGTGGAACTGGGGAAAATTCTCCGATAGTAGGTTTCAGTGGTATTCTATGTATGAAAACAGTTTTGCCGGCGTGGTCTCCTATCGCTATTTCTGCTTGTGTTACGTTTTTATCTAAGCAATTGCAAATCATACGTGTAACATTACAGAGACCTTCAGATGGATCTAAGTTTCGCAACAAAATTATCGGTGCATTAGGTTTCAGAACTAATTTATGCGGCGGTAATCCTTTGGGAGTCAAACTATTCAGCATATCCTCATATAGTTCTTGGTCGTCTTCATTCAATGTTTGATCAAAGCTTATATATTCGGTTTCAGGTCCTGGAAATTTTTGGATCATTTGCTCATTTATCTCATCAACAAACAAATTTTTTGTTGTAAGGATGGCTCTGTTAATATGATTGTTTGGAAGATCAGAAAAAAAAACTCAGAACGTGGAAATACTTTCTCTATGAGAATGTCTAAGCCATCACCGTTAGTTTCGGTTCCGACAACGATATCAGCTGGCAATTCTATAGGTTCGCTATCATGTTCTTGACATCGTCCTTCACCAATCTCCAACAACAATTCAGTGAATGCAAGATCAAGACGTGCGTGCATATTTTCAACAAGTTTAATCTTTGTTAGGGCAGACCATAAAGGTGATCTTATTAGTGACGCATCTATAGTCTCTGATTTGGTTCCCCGGGGGACCACAGGCAAAATTTGCCTGAAATCTCTACCAATGACAACTTTTACCCCCGAAAAGGTCAGAACAGCTCGTAAGGTCTTTCAGCAAATCATCAAGTGCTTCTATTGCGTTTTTTTCGACATCGGAGCTTCATCCCATATAATTAACTTAGCCTCTCTAATCATTTGCGCTAAAGAATTTTTTTACTTATCCTACACGTAGATCCTGGTTCAAGGTCCAAAGGAATTCGGAACCTAAAATGAGCAGTTCTACCTCCGGGCAACAGTGAAGCTGCTATGCCAGATGTAGCCGTTGCTAGAGCAATATGCCCCTTTACACGAACATCAGCTAGCAATGCCCTATATAAGAATGTTTTACCCGTGCCGCCAGGGCCATCTATAAAAAAGCATTCAGGTTTATTTCCGAATATGGCACCCGTTATGCATTTAAAAGCTATTTGTTGTTATGCATTTAACAGTTACTTAGAGTTAATATCAGCTTCAGAAACCAAGATATTATATTCACATCTGAGTTCCTTAGTTTGATCTTCAAACTGGTCTCTGTCAGTTCCAGTCGGTATCAAACCGTACGAGCCAATGTCTTTGCCCATTGATTGTAGGAATGAATTGATTTGTTGTAAAACAATTTGTGTAATTTTTTCTTTTGTTAAATGGATCTGTCTAGCTATGTCCTCTAATAAAGGTGACTGGAATTTCTCCCAAAGTTTCAAAGGGTCATTGGGAGAACAATATATTAACAACGTAGCAAGCAAACGTCGAAGCTCATAAGGCATATGGTACATAGATGCTTCACGTAAGCAATTTTCTTGGCTATTGTTTTCTTCTAAAAAACCACGGGCTAAAGCTGCATCATGGTAGGTATTAAATACACAACCTTGAAACTTTTTCAAGTTATCAAATGACTTTGGCCCTTTTACTTTGGACAAGAGAAATTTCAAGTAAAACCGCTCACTCTCAATTGGACTTACGGCTACTATCCGCCATCCCGGGTTGCCCCTAGCCCGCAATTTCCACCTCTTCTTTTCAGGCTTCCAAACGAAGAAGTCAGGAAATTCACTATAAGTGCAATTTTTCTGTCTTGCCTGTAGATTTTTAGTATTCATTTCAAAAAATTCCGTAAGCATCGTTCTTTTATTCATTGGATTGTTTAACACGTTCTACAATCTACTTTCATGGTTAAAGTTTATAGGCTGGTAGTTTTCAAGGTTTACTTCCAGTTGGATAATAGCTGGCTTCATCCCACCTAAAGAGAATTTAAAAATCCTCCACACGGCCTCTGGTGGGGAAATCCATCGACTAGATTGATATTGTTCGATTTCGTTGATTTCGGTTTGGGCATTATGTTGTGAAACGTTAAACATTATTTTGTCACTTCTTTTGCATATGTATTTGTATATGTACTTGACTGCCTTAACAGTGGAACAAATTTTGACATTTATATGGCAGTCAAATTTCGCAAGTAAGTAGGGGTTGTAGGGGACTACCCACCTGTTGTCTAGCCAAGCGCCTCTAACTTTCATTCATGCACCATTATTGCATCTTCTATAAGTTGGATATGCATCTGAGTTAATCGTAGTTTGCTCACAAAAAGTCTTGGGGTACTACACAAACCTGATTTCTTCATGCAAACATTTGTTGGGTTTAATACACCACATGGGCCATGGAGCATATGTTTTGTAACTAAATTATATAGGTGTGGATAGCGTTCTTTGTCAGGCAGTTCGGCCGAAACAATCTTATCAAATTCCTCGGGTCAATAAATTTTATATTGACGCTTTAAGATGAGCAGGAAATGCACATGTGGTAAGCCCCTCTTTTGAAATTCATTGACATACGTGTAAGCCGCTGCTTTACCGAATACATTCTTTTTGAAAAGTTCTGTTTTCAATTCTTCGAGTTTGGCTCTAAATACTCTACACAACAAATCAGGACGGTTTTGGGCTTCTTCACCTTTGCTTAAAAGTTTTTTGATCTCAGGCCAGTTAGAATTACATGTCATGGTTAAAAATATGTCTGGTTTACCAAACTTACGAACTAAGGACATTGCATCTAAATATTTTTTCCTCATATGCCTAGGGCCGCCGGTAAATGCAACAGGCAACATAGTGCGCTGACCAATTTTAGCAGCGTCTGTTTCTCTGGTAGACACCGTATCAAGTATACCCTGCAGGAATTCTTGTCTTATATTTTTCTGTTGTACTCGGAAATAGTCTAATCTTTGGGTCTCAAGTTTGACAAACATGTCAACAGCGTATTGTTGGAAAATTCTGCCAAACGGTAGGAGGTAAAATTCATCGGTTTCTCTAATTTGAAACTTATAAGAATAGTACTCTCTTATTGAAACATGGTTAGGATGGTCCACAATAGAATTCAATGTTTCATTCTCTTGGTCAAGCAGTTCCTGGGCATTAGTGGCATTACATGGGTTAAGAAGTTTGGCGTTTTCAGCGTTCCTTTTTCTTTTACGTGTATTAGTCTTTATTCCTGTCTCATTTATTCCTTGGTGCCAGCCTTGCTGGCCATAAGGAAACATAAGAGGATACTATAAAGGATCGTAACAACCGAAATAATATTGTATTGGATGTGAATGGCCAGTATGAGTGTAAACCTTAATGCTTCTCTATTTGTTTGCATGGCCGTCAACTAATATTCCAGAAACCTCGGGTACAATTGGCTTATTGTAAATTCTTTGATCAATTTTAGGATTGCAGAACAATACAATTTCCATTTCATTAAGGTTACGGGTTTTTCGCAGGCCTCTAAAAAACCTGGCATAAGGATTTTCACTAAGCACTGTTAAGATCTGTGTAAGTGTCATTTCATAAAGCCAATGACACCTAGTTAATCTGCTCGACAATTCGTAGTCACTATCATGGAAGTAAAACTGGAGGTTATTGCATTTCTCACTCGTGCCTATTAGATCATCAATGAAATGATAAACCTGGCCTTGCAAGCGGAAAGTGTAGATTCCTTTATTACGGCATGCCAAATGTTTATCATACTTTGCTCTGAAGGATGTGAAGGCCAAATGATTATTATATGTTCTAATTGATGCCCTAAAGTTGATGGCTTCTTGTGTCTGATCAGTAAGCAGACCAACAAGAATCGACGGCAATTTGGTGCTAACAAGCGCAATGTCACCTGACGAACAATAAAAATTATATGTCTCATGTATAACCTTCTTAGCTAAACAATGGCCACAGTCAGGTACATTTTTAAGGATATCAGACTGCCTAGCAATAGCGTCAAGAAAATCCCTGCCCGCCTTAGCCCTTTTAGGTGGTTTTTTGGCACAGGAACGCTTTGATTTCCACTTTTGTACATAGTCTACTTTGGAACTATTGTTAACAGAGGACTGGCTGAAAGCAGGGGGTACAGCAGGGATATGGTTTGAAGGGTTGACGGCTTCCCTCGAAGGACAACAGTGTGCAGGTATACATGCCTAAGATACGGGCAGAACTGAGGATGCGGGTGTTTTGAGGTTGTTCGTAGGCATCAATGTTTGAGTAATTTCTTCGCTAGCCATACACGGGATCGAAACCGGATGGATAAGTTTACTGGAGGTATTCATTTTTTATCTCTCACATTTTTTGGTCTTTTTTTCCTCCACCTGTTAATTTCCAAACGCCTATATGTTTTACTGGCTAACTCTAAGTTATCATTTGTTTGGTTTAATTTTTCTTTTTCACTCTTCTTTACCTTCCAGCGTGAAATAGCGTTCATCCTGTATTTCTTAGTTGCAAGAGTGGTAGTAGTTTCATTTAAATTACAAGCATTTGGAAGTTCTGATGTCATTTTGATGTGCCTTTGTTTACCTTCTAAATATCTAACCACAGAAACTAATAACCAACTCAACCAATAGGCTTACAGCTGAAAATGGGGTTAAAAAATATGCCAAAATGGGATAGGCAAAGGGAGCAAGGTAAAATTGGACGAAATGTAAACAAGAAAGTAGTCACAAAAAGCAAAGGTACATAAGCTGACATACTTGAGCAGCAGCCATTAGAACCTGAGCAGCGTTCAGGGTTCACAGTTGTCTGATATATTATTTTTCTTGATTAATCTAAAACAGAGAAGGAAAAGGAAAACCCAAAAATAAGACAGGACATTCATCAGCGAATAAGGAAAACTTAAACTGAAACAAAAAACATCATTTTAGTGTTTTTAAGAAATGTCCATACACAACCGCTGTTAACTACCACGAGCCAACGCAAAATATACAAAACGCAGCAACACAATGCTATAACACACCGGTGCTGGTACACAAAGGCCAGGCAGCAAGCAAAGGGCATCAGTGAAAATAGCCAACAAGCAGTAAACAACCAGCCACCCCCTAGGAAAAAAACATTACACAAGGCAATCCTAAGAACCTGAATAATGCATAGAATCTTGGTACTAAAAAAACACTCACATGTACGTTATGGTATCCCTATGCAATACATGCTGCAGAGGTTAGAGATCACGACAAATAACGTGTGTTTTTTTTCCTTTTTATCCAAACCTAAACGTAGGAAGGCCAAAACCAAGTAAGCAAATGCTAGATTGAACCAGGGTTTCGGTACAAGGGACAGGGCATAGGAAAAGGCAACCAGTGAAATAAGGCAACATGCAGTAAACAAACATGCTACTCCCCCCCAGGAGAAAAAAAAACAAATACAAGATGATCCTTTAAACCTGGATAATATGTTGACTCTAAGCAGGGACGAAAGCATGGCAAGTACATATGGTATTCTATTGCAAAACATTCCTAAAAGTGCAGACATCCTGAACAATAATGTGCATAATTTCAAGCTTAACTATACGGAAGGCACCCTTAATAGTTCAATGTACATAAACCCACATAAAATCGAGAGGAAAAGGGTGGAAAGTTTACTGTCATAGTTGAAACAACAGAGAACAAAATATGTAATTCTATATGAAAGACAACCTTAAGAGAAACTCCTATAATTCTATATGAAAGACAACCTTAAGTGAAACTCATATGTCACTCCTAATTAAGGACCCTTCACATTGTTTGCAATTCCATAGGCTAAATCACAACATGAGAAAACCCATTATGCACAACTTCAGAAGCACATAAACAACATCTAAAAGTATATACAATTACCATGCACGAGCAGAAGAGAAAAAAGAAACCACATTTATTACTACAATAGTACACGAACAACATCAAGTACGGAATGGAGAATATACAACTTTCAGAAATTGCCTAGCATAGGTAAAACCGGAAAACCCAAGAAACACAAAAGAATAAACAACCAGCCAACATCATTTATTATCACAAACAGGTCCCTTACATAAACCAAGTAGAAGCAAGGTGTAAGAGTTTGTCAAAAGTGTAACCAAAGCAATAACAGTAGTTTTATGGTGGTCCTGGATCAAGTTTTTGGACCACCATGTCATCACTTTGTAAAATCTGATTGGAGACTTGTTTTTATACATAGGGGTCCACCAGAAATCTTTGAAATCCTATTGGTTGGGCACACCAAGTAGGATTTGGTCCTGGACCATAATAAAATTTGTGAAGCAATAAAGAGCCCAAGACATACCGTAAAAAACCAACAACCATTTTAGAACATTTGTAGTTCATGCACATAATGAACATGAATTTGCATTAATTAATCTAACCAGAAGAATAAGGCATGAATGCAATAAATTTTTATGGGAATAATGAAAGAAAGGGAGAGTACCTGGAGCTAAAGTGAATGCGTGAGAAGTTCTGCACCAGAAAGGGGTATTTAATCCCATTTTAGATCTGTAAAAACCATCTAATGACCATTAGGCTCAAAGATTATTATCCAACAGACAATACATTGAAATTTAATGACAATACCTACCTATCTAGGCTCTACACACAGGAAAGACGGTTTCTTTAGTTGTAGACAATATAAATCTATGAACAGCCTTTGATTTTCCGGTAAATCAGACAGACCCCCGGTTTCTTATCTTCCTCGTATGCAGCATGACATCACCAACAACAATATCCTCCTAATTTTTAAATGGAATAAACCCTCCCGTCAATTGCAAGAAAAGACAAATGCGACCTGAAAAACTTTTGGGGGCAGAACCGACACATTCAACCGTATAATCCAAGAGATAATTTCAATTTCCACAAAAGGAAGCAAATATCCGCCGGATAACTGAACGGAGCTCAAATCCTTGGAAGTCCAATCGACCAGCTGTATCTGGGTTTCGTTCTCTCCTTTTTCAAACAAGAAACTTCCTTATTTTTTTCCTTTTTTCTTATGAAACACAGTGAAGGAAAAAAAAAAAAAAAAAAAAGAAAACCAAAACAGACGTGGAGAATTAAAACCGACGTAAGCATTTCCTTACACCTTGTAAATCAATTTGGCACACAAAAGGAATAACATGGCCACTGTTACAAGGCTTTTTCCTTGGACTTAAGTATATCCTTTCTGCTCCCGTGTGATGCAAAAGCAAACTGAAGAATTGAAATTGCTCACTTGGGCCAAGCCCAAGTTTGGTTTTTATTATTTCTAATATCTAATAATAATTATTATAAGGCTTAAATAATTACTAAAAAATGCTAATGTGAATAAAAGAGCGAGAATCAATGATTGGTTTTAATCTTTTCTTCATTAATTGGGATCCTGACATAGGTGAAAACTAAAACTCTTAATTTTTTAAAACCTGATTTTTTCCAATCTCCGACAAAACTTCCAAAATCGTTTTATAAGTCCTAAAATCTTCCAGCATCTCTCTCGAGCTCTTAAAACCTGAAAATTATATTTTAAAAAAACATATCCGAAACAAAGCATCTCCCGACAAAATGAATATAAAATAAGCACAATAAATCCTATAAAATATGGTCTCATCACATTCCATTCATTATATGTCAACAATATGTGCACATTGATTAATTATTATAGAATCATAAGCATCTATTACCATATCATATAATTTTATTACAAATAAATCCGTCTATAAGCAGTCGAATTATTTTTTATAATTCGATTTAATTAACTCAATTTATATCTTTGTCAAAAAGCTTCATTCCAGGAGTCATGTCTTCACATTGTTGCAAGTAAGGTACAACACTAGCTGTCTCAATCTCATTTTCATTTCTGCAAGAATAAACCTCTGGTGCATATTGGTAACAAGGCTCCATTGAAAGAGCTTTTTGGCATGGAGAATTATTCGGTGATGAGCGAAGTATCCATGGCCGTAAACCTCCGAGACTTTGAGCAACATAACCGAAAGTTGACCTTGCACTCGTCACAAGCTTATCCGTCATACTCAACAAGAAAATCTCTGCCAGTGCTTTCCTGTCATGCATTTGGTTCCCGGTTTGTTGTTTTTCTTCGTGGCTCGGTTGGTATACTGCAATCATTTCTCCTGTTACAGTTGCGTATTGCCAGTACGTTTTTTTTATTTCTTCGTAGTAATTAGGCGATAAAGATGTGATCAAAACCGCTTTGGTACTGGTTTTTCCCTTTTCGAGGGTTTTTGTCCGGTTGATATCGGGTAGTAGATTCTCTTTCCTTGTACAAGACAAAATTTGGTCTAATTTGGGAAAACCATCATAAAAGACCCTTACTTGGATGCCTAATTTTTCGTCAGATTGTGCTAAGTATGCATCATAGTACCTCGTAATAAGCCCCCAAACAGAGTTACTTGGATTGAAAAGGTATCTGCCCAGATGATGAAAAACGGTTTCTTTTTCAGGAAAAAGATTGTCAAGTTCTTGTTGAAAAGACGGGATGGAGAAAAGGGACGGAACGTAATAAAGATTACTTTTCAAAATCAGCCACGGGACATCGTTGAGAAGCGTTTGATCACGATCACAGAACGATAGCTTTTCGGTGCGATCATGATCATAAACCATATGAATATACACGAACGGAGGCATCATTCTCGAGTTTCCATTAATAGAACTGTTTCTTGATAACTTCCCATAACTATTTGAAGAAAACTTGTTGAAGCTCTTGAATTGACTAATAGGGAAATCAGAAGGAAGCAACCAAGAAACGTCTGGAAACGGCTCACAGAAAAGATCCGACATGGTATCTCCGTCGCCAATAAACAAGACTCGATTCGTGAGAAGTGCATAGAGAAAAGTAGATGCCAATGAAAGCATTCTATTTCCTAATCCTTCAAATGGTGTCCAAATAATATACTTACAATCCGAATAACTTATATTTTCTCCACCCGCGGACTTAAGTATATCCACGGTTTTGTTGTATTCATCTGTGTTTGGTCCACACTTCTTCTGAAGCGCTTCGTAGTTTCTTAATCTCGAAACAAGATATGAAGACGGATGCCGACGTGGCTGTTTCTTGTGGTACAAGTTAGATTGATACCGACTTTGACACGAGCTTTCATCTAATCCTTCTAAAAGCAGGCCTCCAAGAAGCTTATCCGGATTATTCTTCACCGTTTGATTCCGGTTCAAAACATTCTTCAACCCTACACATTCAATAAACCGGAAGAATAAAATAAACAATAAAATTAGAATTTCGCAACAAAACCACGGAGCGAAAAACTACGTATATACGTATACCTCGAGGATCGAATATCTTTGACAAAAGGCCATGATCAGAAGACGTGTCTGTGAACATGCTGGCAGCAGTAAACAATAGAAAAGAAACCAATAGAAAAGCTACTAAACCCTTCACTATTTTATTGGAAATCAAATTCCATGAAATCGCCGCAAGATCATTCGAGGCAGAGGGCTCTGTATTAGTCATTTCAATATCGGATTCAAGTTAATTACTTCAATGAAAATCTTAAAACTAGAGTATTCTGCAGAATGAGAAGACAGGTTCGAAGAGAAGATACGTATCGTATCGTCTTCGTATATAATTCCACAGCCAAAAGAGTAAAAGTCATAGGATCATTCATGAGGTTCATAAAAGAGTTTGAATATTCTTGGAGTTTGAGGTCTTTTTTCTTGAGCAAGTTGGAGTTAGAAGGAAAAAAAGTCTAAGAAAGTTAATATTTTTTGTCAAGTTCAATATATTCTCCGGCCTACATGTACTTGCGTATAGGATGGATATGCCTTAGCTAGTTATATTATATCAATGTCCAAGATCATCATATCAATCTGTTTCCACCAATTTTTTTATTTATTAACGAACCCTTTTATTGAGAAATATAGAAAAGGTTCGTATAAAACCGTATTCTGGTCTCTCTTTATACCAAATAATGTAGACTAAGCATAATCTTGCCTCATTAAAACCTATGTTTGGCAAACTTGATATGAAAAATCATGTGCATAGAAAATAATACAACACCATATGCTTCGATAAAATTAAAAAAAAAAACCTTAAATACAATGGGAATACAAAATAATTTTTTTAAAAAAAGGCATAACCTAAATAGACAATTAGAAATGACAATTTTTAAAAACAACCTAAGAAGTTTGATGGGGAGAAATACATTAAATTTTCTAAAATTAATAGATTAAAGTGTTGGTGATATATAGCAAGAACAAGTGATATGTTAGAGAAAAAACATTTGTATTGCAGTGCTTTTAGACTTGAAGAAATTGTATTTAATAATTCTTACTTGCTTGCTTTTTTGCTTCTCAATGGTTCTGATTACATAGCTATTTATATATTCCATCACACACAAAACCAACAGAAGTTTATGCAATGCATTAATTAACTCATGTTTATCTTACATTCATGGCTTAATTACTACATTAACACACATGTATATCTATCATTCACATTAATATAAGTTTATCTTGATCTTTCTAGATGCATTGTTTTTAAGGAGACATGACTACATTTCGTCTACGTCTTCTGCTATAAATAGAGAGTCAGGATTAGGCATTGTACAATCTTTTTTCTCATCTTATAATAAAAGGCCTTGTTTTTTTTTTTTTTTTTTTTTTTTTTGTCGGAACAAATTTTTTCTATCTCTCAAGTTTAAGTTAAATTCCTCTTTTTCAACTTATTGCGGACTCGATTATTATTATTATATTTAATAATGTTTAATTTAAAAGGAGAATTAGGGATAATGACAGATTTTAAAATATTTTTGAGTAACATGACATCCACACATTTTTTTATAGGGTGAAGGAGAGCTTTTATATTTTTTATAACATGAAAGACAAAACCAAAATATATATATTAAAAAAAATCCACCCGCATATTCCTGGGAACCATTTTTTTAATTTTATTTTTTTTCTTTCCTCCCCGATTTTCAAACGATCATATCTTTTGAGCTAGGTTCCAAACGCGATAAAAATTTCACTGAAATTTTTATTTTTTTGATGTTCTTCGTTTTGAGACTTGGTTGGATATAATTATATCGTTTTTTATGAGATTCACTGCCGAAATTCACTCAGGGAATCTTCCCGGTGAATCCAGAAAATCAGTGAATATCGACAGTGAATTTCGAACAATAGTGAATTTCGACAGCGGATTTTCCGAAATAACGTCAAAATATGTTGAATGTGGTCTCAAATAAAGAACATGAATTTTTTTTTTCAAATTTGGAGTTCTAGATTGGGAGATATGAGTATTTAAAAAAGATAGATGAGAGAGAAAGTGTGTTGGTTTTTTGGTTTTTTTTTTTAAAATGCCGCCCGAAATAAAAAAAAAATAGTTTTGTCATTTATGCAAAAATTCAAAAACCTATCATTCTCCTTAATTGATGAAATATTGGTGTCATTCTCCTTCATTCTTCCTAATTTAAATGGAAGAGGGACATAGTCAGTATTTTATTGGTTTAGGGTATTTCCTTATGATGTATAAATACTTGGTGAGTTGATTAATGAAATCAGAAAATTACATTCTAACAAATTTGTCATGGTATCAGAGACAGGTTACACGGTATGTGAAAAAAAAAAAAAGGAAACACGCAGCAGAAACCCTAGGCTGCAAATTCACGTCGGCAATATCATCTTGCCATGGCTGAAGGAGAAGATCAAGGGAAGAAGGTGGATGCATACTTCCTCAGCACCACCGATAATCCGGGTTACCTTATTACACCAACTCAATTACGAGGCAGCAACTATGACGAGTGGTCGGGAGCTGTCCGCACGGCGTTGCGGGCGAAAAGAAAATTTGGTTTCTTGGAAGGGACGATTAAGAAACTAACGGATGAAGGAAAATTGGAGGACTGGTATACGGTGCACTCGATGTTATTATCGTGGCTCATGAATACGATCGAACCCTCAATTCGATCAACATTATCTCATTATGAAGATGCTCGTGATCTCTAGCTAGCATTAAAGGGACGGTTTGTTGTGGTCATCGGCACGCGTATCTTTCAATTGAAAGCGTCGCGGGCTGAATGTAAACAAGGTAAATCTGAGACTATAGCATCTTATTTTGGACGCGTAAGTAAAATTTTTGGGATGATTTGGCCGCTCTTATTACCGTTCCCGTATGCTCATGTGATGGTTGTTCATGTGGGGGTTGCAAGTGCAAGCTCCCAGATCAGTTTCAAAAGATGATGTCAGAAGATAGACTTCACCGGTTCTTGGTTGGGTTAGATGGAGCATATGCTTCTGTTCGTTCGCAATTATTAAATCAAGATCCCCTTCCTTCACTGGATCGTGCTTATCAAAATTTGATCCAAGAAAAAGGACTTCGTGGAGGCAACCCGGCTCAGCAGAAGGAGGAACAATAAAAGATGATGCCTTTCAAAATTCAAGCTGAAAATAGAGCAAAAATTAAGGCAGAAAACACAGAAATTTTTTGTAATTATTGTAGACGAAACGGGCATGATGAATTTACTTGCTTTGAGATACATGGTTATCCCGACAGGTGGGGGGATAGGCCACGCGGTGGACGTGGCTCAGGCCGTGGAAATCATGGAGGAGGTAGGACGGGAAACGCAGCAGGCAAAGGAAATTCAGGCGGTGCTGCTGGAGCTGTGTCGGGCCGAGCCGACTTGGGTTCAACTCGTTTGAACAAAACTGCAATCGGCTCATCAAATTCAAATTCAGGACCTAAAATTCCATCAACAGCGGAGCAGGCAGGTCTCTCAAACTTAACACCAGCACAGTGGCAAGGGATCCTTGATATCTTGAATTTAGCCAAACCTAAAGACAGGTTAACAGGTGAGTATTCACGGATCATAGATACGGGGGGCTACCCATCATGTGACTGGTGAGTTAAATAATTTAGTGGATGTAAGGATGATTGAAAAATGTCCTGTGGGACTTCCAGACGGTCGGACCTCACACGCCACACATGAAGGAAATAGTATTTTGCCAGGTGGTTTGAAGCTCGAAAATGTTCTTTATGTCCCTCATTTAGCAGGCAATTTACTATCCGTGTCTCGGTTAGTTGACTCGTTTGATTGTCAGATTCACCTTACTCCCACATTATGTGTTTTGCAGGACCGAATGACAAGGAGGCTGATTAGAGTGGGTGAGTGTGAAGATGGACTTTTCTTTTTCCAAAGAGTACCACACGTAAAGGTTATGGCAATCAATAGGACAGAATCCATGGATCTATGGCATAAGCGGTTGGGACTCCCTCAGAAAAAGTGTTTAAACGACTTCCCAGTGTGAGTGCGTCTACTTCTTTGAATAAAGATGGTTGTGATGCCTGTTCCGGGCTAAACAACCACGGGAGAGTTTCCCGAATATTGATAGTAGAGCTAGTAGGATTTTTGAATTAGTGCATTGTGACTTGTGGGGCCGTATGCGACACCTTCTACATGTGGGGCCTCTTATTTTTTGACCATTGTGGATGATTTTTCTCGTTCTGTTTGGGTGTATTTACTGTATAATAAATGGGAAGTTGAAACAATTTTTTGAATTTTGCGGCACTGATTGAACGACAGTTTATTGTAAAAATTCAACGAGTTAGGAGTGATAATGGAACGGAATTTAAACGCTTATTTCCTTTTTTTTCCAAAAGGAAGGGATAATTTTTGAAACCTCTTTTGTAGGGACACCTCAACAGAATGGTAGGGTTGAGAGGAAACATCAACACATTTTTAACGTGGCTAGGGCCTTGCGTTTTGGGGGATACCTTCCACTAAAATTTTGGGGGGAGTGTGTTATGACTGCATGCTACCTAATTAATAGGACTCCGTCTCGTGTGTTGGATTATAAGACACCTTACGAATGCTTATTTGGTAAACCTCCTAGTTTTGATGCTCTAAGGGTTTTTGGATGCTTATGTTACCGCCCACAATTTACGACATAAGGGAGATAAATTTGAAAGCCGGAGTCTTAAATGTGTGTTTTTAGGATATCCTTTTTTGCAAAAAAAGGTTGGACTCTCTATGATTTAGAAACGGAAGAAATATTTGTGTCTAGGGATGTGAAATTTTTTGAGCATATTTTCCTATGAATGAGACGATCTCAACTTCCCCATCCCCGATTGTGTTCCGGAAATTGATAATGGGAAAGTATATACGGTTGAGAGTGATCTGGATATGGAGCCGACCCCACCTGGTGGAGTTGTGGTTGAAACTGACGCAAGGGGTATTGTGGAGAATGATGAGGTGGTTACAGAATTGGAGACAAAATCGACAGAGAACATAGTGAAGTTGGGAAGAGGGAAACGAACAAAAATTCCCAATTCTCGTATCAGGCTTTTGTGACACATATGGCAGTGGATAAGAAAAGTCTTTCGGCGCGCTCCTCTGATCCATCCGCCTCCTCAGGTAGTTTATATCCGCTTACACATTATGTTGATTATACTTGTTTTTCTGATGCACATAGACGTTTTCTAGCAAATGTGAGTTCGGGGAATCCTCCAAAATCTTTTAAAGAGGCGGTAAAATTTGAGGGTTGGCGCCATGCTATGGCTGAAGAAATACGTGCCCTGGAGGAGCAAGGCACGTGGGTTTTGCAAGAATTGCCTCCGGGAAATAAGGCCTTGGGGAGCAAATGGGTTTATACAGAAAAATATGATGAATTGGGCAATCTGCAATGATTAAAGGCTCGCTTGGTAGCGTTTGGTAATCACCAAGTCGAGGGCATTGATTATCATGAGACTTTCGCTCATGTGACAAAAATGGTAACATTTCGTGATTTTCTTGCTGTTGTTACTGTTAAAAAATGAGAACTTCACCAAAAGGATGTTCACAATGCCTTTCTTCAGGGGGATCTAGATAAGGAAATCTACATGCGGGTTCCTCAAGGATTCGAGCATAAAAATCGTAATATGGTCTTTCGGATGCGAAAGTCTTTATATAGGTTGAAGCAGACGCCCGTTGCTGGTTTGCAAAACTGGCATCAGCTCAGAAGTCATATGGATTTCGCCAATCTTATTCTGATTATTCCATGTTTACCTCGTTCGTGGGGACGTTCGGATTAGTGTTTTGGTTTATGTCAATGATATGATTCTTGCCAGTAATAATGCTATGGCGATACAGGTGTTCAAGAACTATTTGAGCAGCTGTTTTAAAATGAAGGATTTGGGGCGCTTGAAGTATTTTCTTGGGTTGGAAGTTGCACGAAATCCACACGGCATTTTTCTCTCCCAACGAAAGTACGCTTTGGACATTATTGAAGAAACAGGTCTATTAGGGGCTCGTCCGGCTAAGTTCCCCATGGAGCAAAATCATCATTTGGCAACTGATGAGAGTGCCTTGTTGGATGATCCTAGTAAATACCAAAGATTGGTGGGGTGTCTGATTTATCTTGGCGTTACGCGCCCGGATCTGGCCTATGTTGTTCATGTTCTCTCACAATTTATGCAAGAGCCGCGGCTTGCACATTGGGAAGCCACGTTGCATGTCGTCCATTATTTGAAGAAAAACCCCAGCCAGGGGGTACTATTGAGAGCTGATAGCCCTTTATCCCTAGAAGGGTGGTGCGATTCGGATTGGGCGAGTATCCCGGTTACACGTCGTTCCTTGAGTGGGCGGTTCGTCGTGCTCGGTAATTCCCCGGTGTCTTGGAAGACCAAGAAACAACAGACGGCATCGAGGTTGGCTGCTGAGGCTGAATATCGTTCAATGGCCGCTATTACATGCGAATTGAAGTGGCTCAGACAACTGTTTGGTGACTTAGATGTCCAAATCCTGTCTGGCATACCGCTTCATTGTGATAGTCAGGCGGCGTTACATATCGCGCAGAATCCAGTTTTCCATGAGCGGACTAAGCATATTAAGACGGATTGTCACTTTGTTCGTGACGCGATTATTGAAGGTCTCATTGCTCCTAATTATGTCTCTACTCATCCGCAGTTGGCTGATATTTTCACCAAGGCATTAGACAAACAACAATTCGACTTCTTACTTAGCAAGTTGGGCGTTCAAGATCTCCACGCTCCAACTTGAAGGGGGTATTGCGGACTCGATTATTATTATTATATTTAATAATGTTTAATTTAAATAAGAGGGACATAGTCGGTATTTTATTTGTTTAGGGTATTTCCTTATGATGTATAAATACTTGATGAATTGATTAATGAAATCAGAAAATTTACGTTCTAAATTTGTCACAACTTGATTAAACACTTGATGTTGTGAAAGGTTTCTGAGTATTGCAGAAAAAGCAAATGGACAATATTGTCTTGAAATCATTCTACCCCTCCCCTTCCGATTTCTTTGTGGCATAGATGAGATCCCAACATGTTATATACATATACGCAGGGGCGGATCCATTGTAATCGGGGGTCACGTGACCCCACTCAATTTTAAAAATAAAAATAAAAAATACGAAACGATGTTGTTTTGGTATAAAAAAAAATCAATTTCGATCTAATTACCCGCCCAAACCGGTTCTGACCCGGAAATTTTGACATAATTACCCGTCCAACCCGGTTCCGACCCAAATTTTTTTGATCTAATTACCCGCCCAACCAGGAAATGTTTTAGGGTTACTACACTTGTGTGACGGGTGACCCACTGGAATTTTTTTCCGGATTCGCCACTGCATATACGTTTAATAACCCTTTATCGAATACTTAATGTATTATGTGCATATCAATTGTCTTAACAAATTTTAAGTGATGAAGGTATGACAATATATTTATATTTGGTGTGTTTTAAATTTGTTTAAACATTAGCATGCATGTGTAGTAATATCGGAAAAATTGTTATCCGTTCTTATTATATTTTTCTTTCTTTATAAATTTAATCATTTTCAGTATTGAGGTTCACACATTATCATATTATTACTTTAACATTCTGATTATTCAAATACTTAATCAATCGTGTTTTTCAGACGTCGAACTTAAGATTTTCGTCTTTACTCTAATAAACGGCCCCTCATTAAGGACTATAATGTAGTAATAATCTTTGGTGGAAAAACATAACAACAAAAAACCCTAGGATAACAAGCGGCGGTAACCTGAAGGGTGGGAAAAGCGATCAACGATCAACGATCAGGGCGGGCTTGCTCCGGTCACCCCATGTCGGGGCTGCCACCGGACCCCTCAATCTCTCAAGACTCTCAGCAACCGTCGACCTCGAAACAGCCGCTTAGCTATGCGCACATCGCTGGCAATGAGGCATCTCCCTTCAAGGCCGAAACCCTTCGGGCTTCTACTTTCAAGGGAGAACCTTCCATAATCATCCCAGCTGAAGCGGAGAATGTTCTGGCAACCAGTTTCCAGCGTTCACTCGTCGGAAAATTTTCTCAGGGCCGGCCACCACTCGATACCATCAAAAAAATTCTCGATGTCCAAAATTTCAAAGGTAACTACGCATTAGGTCTTCTTGACAATAAGCATGCATTGATTCGTTTTCAACATGACGTAGACTATATCCTTTTATTTTCAAAAGCTTCCCGGCAAGTGGGTAACAAGAACATGAGGGTTTTTAAATGGACTGTTGATTTTCATGTTGATCGGGAATCCTCCATAATCCCTGTTTGGATTTCCCTCCCCAAATTGCCGGTTCATCTCAGGAACAATGATTTTATTTTTAGTTTAATGCAATCGGCTGGAAATCCCTTACGCATTGATGCAGCTACGGCTGAACTACGTACACCGTCTTTGGCTCATGTTCAGGTAGAAGTTGATGTTCTGAAAAATCTTCCGAACCGCATAAGGATTCAAAAGGAAAATGGTGATGGTTTCTGGCAACCTATCATTCCTGAAGGCTCTCGGCCTGCTTATTGTACTCATTGTTGGCACATATGGGTCACAATCAAGATAATTGCATTGTCAAACATCCAAAATTGACCTCTTTGAATAAATCTACTACTCGTAAACCGGCACAAATATATGCGGTGAAAGCTTCCGTGGAACAACCAAATTACTACTAGAATTTCCGGCAATTCCTACGCGAGATTTCGTCGGTATTTCGTCGGAAACACGTGTTTCCGACCAATTTCCGACGAAATATGGGTTGTTGGAAAAAAGCCCGTTGGAAATCGTTTGTGACGAAATTTCCGACGAATTTTAGTGACGAAATTTCCGACGAATTCACTGACGAAGTTCGTCATTAACTTGTCAATAACGTTCTAATTAAAGGATAAACATTCCGACAAAATTCCGACGAAAACCGTCACTAATTCGTCGGAAAATTATGTTTTCCATAAAAAAAAAATTCTAAAGCACTTACAAATAAACCACAATTTTCAAATCCAAATAAATTAAATTGCTAAACTCAACCCATAAAAACTACACATAATTATAACAAATACAAAACAAGACTCATCAAAAAAATATGCATTTATGCATCAGAACAAGACTCATCAACAACTTCCTAACAGAATTCCAGTACATGACTTGAAATAAATGCAAACCTGATGCTAACAGAGATACAAAATTGATCTAAACAAGATTAGGACTTTAACTATGAGCCAAGGATCATTACAAGATGCATATGCAAGTCAGAACAAAAGTCATAGCAAGAAGGGCATGTCCACCTTAGAAGCTTCAGTAGGACCTCTGTTTTGAAGACATAAACGCCCATTGATGCAATATAAGGATATTTAGCTGCCTCCATCTTGAAATTCCAAGAACAGAAGTGTCAACTCGCTGCAATATAAAGTAAATGACTTGCAATTAAAAATTAGAAGATAAATGGGTCGATTAACGTGTATTCTAAAATTTGTGATGCTTAAAAAAATATAACCAAGACTAACAATCCCTTCGAGAAGGGTTACATGACACAAAATGTTTCGATCTCTTATATGTGTTAGGAACAACTCTATAATGATGAGAGAGTTGCTTAAAATAAGTTTTATCTACATGGCGTTCGGGGAAAGCCCCTACCAAACTTTCAAGTGATATTCATCCCCCCTCCTCTACTTTCGACCCGGCGCCATCCATCCGTGTTGATCACGGTCGTTGATTATCGCTCCGTTTTCGATGAGATTATTGATTGCTCTAGCTTTCCCTTTTCTTGCAGCATAACATAAGTTCTATACTACGCAAGAACTCAGCAACAGACCATAAATGAACAGAGCTTAGCCATTTCAGAGGAAAAGAGGATTACGGAATAGATATAAGAACAAGTGCACAAAGACAGAATGGTAGAAAAGCATATACCTATTTTGTAATTATCATAAAACAAGCTATTGTATGCAACTGTTTAAGGTCATATGATGATCTGCTATTGTACGAAAAACATTTGCTCAATTAGTATCATATCATAGATAAGAGGAATCATAGATCAACTCATCCACATGATCACATAAACAGACATACCAAAAAAGCAGCAGCTAAAAAAATGGTACATATTTACCAAATGAAAAGCTGCCTAGAGAAGAATAATGATGTTGATGGGCTTGTGACACACTTACATATATGAGGCTAACTGAAATATCAACAAATCCTAGTTTCAGGAAAAATGAAAGTTAGCAAGAACTTTAAGGAAATTTTTAATGGCACTAGATCATGTATTACCAGAATTGGCACAAAAACAGAGCCGCTCAATGTCAAACCTGTTCATTTCCATAGCTTAACATCACTCATATGTAGGATAAGCATAACCAAAGACAATTCTGCATAAGAATTTCATATTATGAAACTAAGCAAAGACACAAATAGAGCTAAAAAAAGTGCAGGGCACAAGACAAAAAATCTAATACATGCACAAGTCCGTTGATGAGAAACGATCCAATTATCTTGATTTCCTGAGCCAACTTGAAAGGAAATAAAGAAAGAGAATTTTGTATAAACAAATACCCCAACCAGCTGGTAGTGAAAATATATTACTTGCAGCTGCCATATGTTAAGAGCTGCATTCTTTAAGTAGCTTTGATCTCTGCCAAAATGGTTTCATGTAACAAAGAAAACCAAAAACAGATACGAAGATAAATGAACCATTAAGGAACAAGCTCAAAGAATAATATTTAATCACAGGTTGTAATGTATCTTGAGCAACATGCCGAATTGACACACGTGTTCATCCTTTAACGGCTATGGAAAAGGGACGGGTTCATCCTTTAACGGCTATGGAAACAGCTTACACGTTAAACACGTGTTTCTTGAATCCAAATGCTGCAAGATCAACACAAATGGAAAAGGTCATGGAAATATCAAGATCAAATCAGAAAATAGGAGGCACAATATTAACTATTAAGTGAAAAGATACGACCTTGATTTAGGGTTGACTGCAAATTCAGAGAATCAGACATTAATGGCTCGTAACAGTCACCGGATTTGATGAAAGATCACACCTTTCATATGCACGCCTTCAATCAGACACGAGGGCACAAAATCAGAGCAGAGTCAAGTTCAAATCAGCATTAAACTCTGAATATATGATATAAACATAAAATCAGAAAAATATGACCTGATTAAATGCAGATACGGTTGGGCTTCCATCTAGAGTTGCCGGAAATGAGAGGCCTTCACAAGAACGGTTCTTGCGTTGCTGCTCTGTCACAATCGCAATCGAATCAATCATAAAGACGGAGAATTTATGAGATCGAAACCTTCCTGATGTGGTTTTAGCACATGGTCATTTCGATTCAAAACCCTCACAGATTAAAGGCTCTGAGTTGTTTCAAAATTCGATTTTCACCACGAGGGATAAACAAATAAGAAATGTAAAGGGGTGGAGATGAGAGACGGACTGCAGATTTTAAGGGATACGCGATATCGTCATTGTTGGGGGTGGATATGGAGGATTTGGAGCATTTAGTGAGAGTGAGGATGACTAGATAGGAGAGACGGCAGAGAGTGATTTAGGGTTAGGGATTTTTGTTTGGAGGATTAAATGGGTAGACTGAAACATATTGAGCCTGATTGATTAATCTTAATTAAGGGAATGAGGCCGGCCCTGTTTAACAAAAGTAGATATATATATTAAATCATGTAACATAATTATTTAATCAAGTTTTTACTTACAAAATTAATAATATTAATTTTATAAAGTAAATTAATAATTGAGAGGATGGTGTTCGTCGGAAATTCGAAGGAAACACTTATGATCGTCGGAAATTGGTAGGAAACACTTTTGTCCGTCGGAAATTGGTAGGAAACACATGTCCGTCGGAAATTGGTAGGAAACACTTATGTCCGTCGGAAATTGGTAGGAAAGACCCGAGCGGGAAAAATTCGCGCCTTTAAACATAGGCGGAACCTTTCGCGCGTAAGATTTCCGACAAATTTCCGACGAAATACTTTGCGACAATGGAATTCCGTCGGAAATACGTCGCAAATATTTTTATGATTTCATAATTATTTAAACCGTCGCAATACCGTCGGAAAGGCGTCGCAAACTTCCTACGACATTATTTCGTCGGAAATTCTCGTCGGAAAAACAGAAAATTCTAGTAGTATATATAAAGCTCCCTGATGCACAAGTCAATGCGGACAATGGAAAGGACAAATTTGTGCATTCTGTTAACGTAGGCTTGGTTTCTACACCATCCACAAGCAATACTCAATCGAATAGCAATGAGGCTGAGTTTGTAAGGTTACAAGACAGTAATAAAGAAAAGACCAACAAAGTCTCCGCAACTGACACAAATATAGAAGAAGAACCGATGAGGGAGCCCAATCAGGATTCAACACCTACCAAAAATATACAAGACGACTCCAAGGCGGCTAACCCAGATCCAAAGACAACCCAACCAGAGTTATCTCCACCTCCCCAAACGGATACTATCACCAAGCAAGCAGATTCTTCAATAGACAAAGATAAAGAGCTTCTACAGACTTTGAAGACATCGTTTGGTAAAATCAAGAAAAAGAAAAACTACTCTTTTGATATCGAACACGAAACATTTGAACTTGAAAAAATTCATATAATGGCTAGTAGACGATCGAGGAAGAAAAATAATCGTTACATTGAGGATTTTGTTTCTTGAGCTAAGAAAATCAGCTTGTGATTTTTACAAAAACCTTTTTATCTTTTAAAAAATAAAGAGTTGTGAAACTCGGCTTGTGAGTTTCAAAAATATTTTTAGTTTTCAATAAAATTGCTACTTAATTAAAAAAAAAATCTTTGGTGCAAAAGGCGATATCCCTCACCCACAGGGCCCCGGCCCAACAGAGTGATGAGTAGGTTAATCACAGCGACTCAACGGCCCATTAGGTGGGAGAACCGTGATTCAGTGCCCACAAGGAGTCACTCTTTATTCAGGGCTAACTCTCACACTGCATCTGTCATGATTCGATCATGCGTTCCTTAGTGCAATCTGCCACCTAAAAACAAACTAAGGTAACTGTTCAGACAGGTAGTAATAATCTAAGTTGAAAATTACAGGGTGATTCTACTACCACATTTGTACTGACACAACACACGTTTACACATTTGATTACAGTAAAGGTCAATGATCTTACATCATAATAAATGATGCAATCAAAAATACATGTGTGTTGTGTCACTACCATTGTGGTAGTCGTAGAATCACCCTGTAACCTACATCAAGGTCGATAATCTTACATCATAATCAACAATACAATCAGAAACGTTTTTCCCAAAATCATATATGTAGGTGTTATAATTGAACAACAAATGAATAAAGACATTATAAGATATTTCTATTTTTAAGAGATTGTGATGTAAAAACTCCATGGGTAGACCTTTCATGAATATATCATGATCTCATGCACATTTGACTCGTAACTAATCTACACCAATAAGATACGACGTAAACAAATTCTCATCTCCCTATTTTATAATGAGCAAAAAAACACATGAAATGTGTATTTGTTTATTTCTTTTTTTGCTAAGGTCATGAATAAAGTGCTCAGAGAAATAAAAATAAAAATGAGGAAATTCTCATTATTATTTTTATTATTGTGTCTCTTCCTTATGCTCAATTTGTTTGTAATATTTAGAGACTCAACTCTCAATGGTATTGCTTCAAGACTTGTTATTAATCATCATCAACCATGCACAAATGAAGGTACAATTTTTTTTTTTTATTATCAATTTTTATTAATTTATGATGCTTAATTCCATGTTTTTATGTTAGAGATTGTCAACAATGTCCATACATTTCCGAAACGGGCTACATTATTTGCACCACAACCAAATTATTGATGCACCACACCACATGTACACCACATCAGAACGACCTTCAGAAAAGGAAAAAAAAAATCTATTCTCAAAATTGACTTTCGAAAACTTGATATTCTTGCTACGTGTGCAACACAGCAGAACGGCATTCAGAAAGTCGATTCGTAAGTCAAGAATCAACTTTCAGAAGGTCATTTTGGTATGATGCAGAGGTAGCGTGGTGTAGTGCTAGAATTACGATGGTGCAAATAAAGGTCTGCCCACCCCACCCCCCGGATCATATAGTATAAGGAAGTTGTTATTTCTAAATTAATATCTATACATACAACCTGTGGACCGAGAAAAAATTACCGGTAGGAACATAAGAGTAAATTCGTAAATTCAGTAAGGACATTAGTAGTATATATATTTTTTTTTACCCTTTTATAGGAATTAACAAAATCACATCCTTTTAATACTATTTTTGTTTTACAGTTGTGAGGAACATTTCCAACAAAGGAGCCACCATTGATGAAGTGCTAATTAATGATAAATTTCTTGGAGGCCTTTTGTCACATGAGTTTGATGAAAGTTCATGTCTAAGCAGATATCAAACAAATATATACAGAAGAATTACACAATCCCATAAGCCTTCATCTCATCTGATTTCAAAATTAAGAAATTATGAATCATTACACAAAAAATGTGGACCAAACACTAATGAATACAAAAAAGCCTTGAAAAATCTTAAGTATGGTGGAAAAAATATAACTTATTCATTAGATTGTAAATATGTTATATGGATTCCATTTGCAGGCTTAGGAAATAGAATTATGACATTGACATCAAGTTTTCTCTATGCTCTTCTAACTAATCGCGTTTTATTGCTCGCTGATCATGATGGGACTCAAATTCAAGACCTCTTTTGCGAACCGTTTCCAGATGTTTCTTGGTTGCTTCCCATGGATTTCCCGATAACCGATATGTTTACTAATTTCAACCAAAAATCACCTTATAGGTATGCAAATTTAATGAAGAAAAACAAATTTCATGCAAATTTAAGGCTACCTCCATTTGTTCATATTCAACTTCATCATATGGATACTGATGATGATGATATGATTTTCTTCTGTGATCAAGATCAAAAACTTCTTGAAAAAGTGCAATGGCTGATTACGAAAGGCAGTCAGTATTTTTTGCCAGCCCTTTTTTGGATCCCGTCTTTTCAGCAAGAACTTAACGATCTTTTCCCAGAAAAAGATACCGTTTTTCACCATCTGGGCAGGTATCTTTTCCATCCAACTAACTCGGTTTGGGGGCTTATTACAAGGTATTATGATGCTTATTTAGCAAAAGGCGACGAAAATTTAGGCATCCAAATAAGGGTTTTCAACGAGAAGGGTAACGGTGCTTTTAAACGTGTCCTAAACCAAGTTTTGCATTGTACATTTCAAGAAAATCTACTGCCTAAACTCCACAAGAACAAGAACCATATCAAGAAACCTGAGAACCGGACTCTAAAGGCCGTTATGATCACATCTTTAAGGCCATATTTCTATGAAGAGATTAGAAACATGTATCTGAACTTTGCCACAATCACAGGACAAGCCGTGGCGTTTCACCAACCGAGTCGAGAAGAAATCCAACAAATAGGGAATCATACACACGAACGAAAGGCGTTAGCAGAAATGTATCTATTGAGCATGACGGATAAGCTCGTGACGAGTGCAAGATCGACTTTCGGTTATGTTGCAAATAATCTTGGAGGTTTGCAGCCATGGTTTCTTCACGAGCCTCATGATGGAAAAATACCAGATCCTCCTTGCCAACGCGCCGTCTCGATGGAGCCTTGCTTTCATGAATCTCCTCCATTTCTTTCTTGCAGGAAAGAGAAAGTGGTTGCTACAGACAACATTGTACCATTTGTGAAACATTGTGAAGATGTCAATGAGGGTGTTAAGCTATTTGATAGTGATAACTGAACCATTAATTAGTATTTTTCTTTTCATTTAAGATGTTAATTCTTGATTAAACAGAGCTGAGCTTACTTAATTTTTGAAGTACCAAACCATTATTGAGCCACCATATGTGTTTTATTAAATAGGGCAATTATAACTATATATGTTTATCTTTGACTCTATTAGAGCGCTTGTAGCATATAGTGTGAAATATGACAAATGTGTCGAATACAACTTTAAATCATCGATATTCACTAAAAATTATTTGCCATATACTCTCTATTCAAATATTAAAAAGATAGAATCTGTAAATTCTGCACTACATGTAGTGAAGGAAATACAGATTCCCAATACAAATTCCTTGTGGAGATTCTGATGCATTTACTCTGTATAGAGATTCTGTAAAATCATGATTAATGGTGCTTAATACCGTAAAATAGTGAACATTTTTAAAATAACTCAGGCAATTAAGTGCTCTTATACATTAGGATGTGCAATGTGTTGACATTGAAAACTTGGGGGTTCACCCACTCATTGTTGTATGATGGTGCGTATGGATTGTACTGATCATATGGTTGTTTTTCGAAACCCGTAACACATTGATTGTAGCCTCCGCGTAAGTAAGGATAAGAGCCTACATGGCCATATGGTCCTTCTCAGAGGCGGAGGCACATAGTAGTAAACGGGGTCTGCGGACCCCGTTAAAAATAAAAATACTCTATATTTTACCTATAGAAAAATATTTCGGACCCCGTAAAAATAATTATTTACTTTGTAAAATATTTATGGACCCCGTTGAATATAATTTCTAGATCCGCCACTGGTCCTTCTCAAAGAAGAAGTTGTTGACGTAATGCGTGGTTTTGATCAAAGTCCCAACCCAGATACGTATAAAACGGTAGATTTTTGTCATAAACTTTCTTTTGAAGAGAAAAGCCTCCTGCTTGGAGAATTGATCCATATGTTACGATTCAGCGAAAAAATTAAACAAGGACACAATCAAGATATCAAGTCACAACCAGGGGCGACTGCATGATTTTTGTGATACGGGTCAAGGTTCGAGAATAACACATCCTATTATAAGTTTTAATACATTAACTTTAAATTTCCAAGTGTAAATACGGGTCAAGGGTCAATATTTTAAAATTTTAGCGGATCATTTAGTACATATTAGTGATAAATTTTTTCAAAAGATGATAAAAAATACATTGAAATTTTTATTTTTTATTTTTTTGGTTTGGGGGTCACTTGACCCCAACCCCCCTTGAGTGCCGCCGCCCCTGGTCACAACCACCACCGGATGTTGGTGGTGTGACTCTTCAAAGAACTCATGAAAAATCTAATAAGAGGAAAAGGTAATTAAAAAAGGGGGAATGAGGGAGAAGGACAAAAATATTTCATCAATTGAGTAGAAGGACAGTCTTTTGAAACTTTTGCATAAAGGACAAAACTATTTATCCACTATCGAAATTCACTTGTGTTCGAAATTCACTGTTTAAATTCATTGCCAAAATTCACTGTCGAAATTCACTAATTTTCAAAATTCATTGTCGGGATTCACCGATTTTCGGGATTCACCGTTGTCAAAATTCACTGATTTCGGGATTCACTAGGAGATTCACTGATTTTCGGGATTCACTGTTTGTCCTTCTCGCTATAAAAATTATGCAGTTGTCCTTCTCCCTATAAAAAATATGTAGTTGTCCTGTTGCTTAATAATATTTGATTGTGTCCTTATCCCTAATTTCCCAATTAAAAAAATGGGTAATTAGGGATAAGGACACAATCTGGAATATTTTTAAGTAACATGACAGCTACATATTTTTTAGGGGGAATGAGGAAGAAGGACAAAAATATTTCATCAATTAAGTAGAAGGACAGTCTTTTGAAACTTTTGCATAAAGGACAAAACTGTTTATCCACTATCGAAATTCACTTGTGTTCGAAATTCACTGTTTAAATTCACTGCCGAAATTCACTGTCGAAATTCACTAATTTTCAAAATTCATTGTCGGGATTCACTGATTTTCGGGATTCACTGTCAAAATTCACTGTCGAAATTCACTGATTTCGGGATTCACTGATTTTCGAGATTCACTGTTTGTCCTTCTCGCTATAAAAATTATGTAGTTGTCCTTCTCCCAATAAAAAATATGTAGTTGTCCTGTTGTTTAATAATATTTCAGATTGTGTCCTTATCCCTAATTTCCCATATTTTTTATAGGGAGAAGGACAACTGCATAATTTTTATAGCGAGAAGGACAAACAGTGAATCCCGAAAATCAATGAAACTCCCCAGTGAATCCCGAAATCAGTGAATTTCGACAGTGAATCCCGAAAATCAGTGACTTTCGACAATGAATTTTGAAAATTAGAGAATTTCGACAGTGAATTCGGCAGTGAATTTAAACAGTGAATTTCGAACAAAAGTGAATTACGACAGTGGATAAATAGTTCTGTCTTTTATGTAAAAGTTTCAAAAGACTGTCATTCTACTCAATTGATGAAATATTTTTGTCATTCTCCCTCATTCCCCCTTAAAAGAAATTATAAGAAAAGAAAATAAAACGACTTGATAAAAAGACCTAAGCCTAAGTACTTGCACCAACTTAAACGATATCAACTCAAATTCCTAGCAATGGCGCCAAGAACTTGTTGGTCACTTTATATACCACAATTTACAAGTGCACTAGTTCATTTGTTGTACATCGGTGATAATATATGAGGTCAATTCCACTAGGATTTGTTTGAGTATCAAAGTCGATTTCAACTCTTACTTTAGGTCAACAATATGGTGGATGATTTAATTTATACTGTTAAAAATAACAATAATGAAATAAAGTGTAAAAACAATGATTTTAAGGAATACCAATATGATCCGGTAAACTACTTCCAAGCCTTAGATAAAATCTTGAAGTGAATTTTGTTAAACCCCCTCTCGAAGATGTTTAAATTACGGGCACAATACCCAAACTTAGTTAAGGCAAAAAAAATTCAACCACAAGTATGACTTGGTAGTCCAAAATCAATCAATCACTTAATTCAATTAATGAGGTCCCATATGTTTGGAAAATAACCACCATTTATAAAATTTCTGATTGGTCAAAAGGGTGATGATATGGTGGTCCTGGACTACCATAAAATCATTGGCTACCTAATTGCGCATTCTCATGTCGCGACGCCCTGTGTTTTGATTCATTCACCTACTAATATAGGTCTAAATTACCAAAAACGCTTTGAAATATCAAACTTACTTTGAATACCCCGTTTAAGAAAGCAAATCCACTTCTAGTCGTGTTTACTAGACAGTTTTGTGATATCCTTGTTCCTATATGTTTTGCAATTCTCATTTATTAAAACGTGTATTAAATCATTCATCGAATAGCTACTCCGATTCAAGCATCGATAGTAAACATCACAATGTAATGGATCAAGAATCTTCACGAAAATCAAGAAGAAATTCACACAATGGAATTGTCTTGGCTTGATTTTGTTAACTTTCACATATTCGAAGTCAACCAGGGATCACACGGGCAAATATGCACGAGCTGTAGTACCTTTAGTATCACTAAATGTTACGTAGAAAATTTGAGAGCTTCTAGTAATGCAATTGTGAACTTCATTTTTCGTGATGACCGGATTATGATCTTGACAGTATTCTCTGTTTGTCTCTTTGATTGCGAGAACATTGAAGGATTAGCACTCAAAGTTGTTTTCTCTGGCTTGACTGACTTTTTGGAAAGTGAAAGTGAGAATCTCCTCTCTGCTCTCACTCAGGGTCTGATGACCTCTCTTCTCTCGCTTGACTGACTACGTCGTTTAGCTCATAATTTTTATTCAGTGTTTTTCATTTGTTACGCATACTGATAATATTCTTGCCCTTCTTTTGCCGTTTTGAAATTGTAAAAAACACGTATGAAAAACTTGCACTCCAAGAAAATCAAACCAGAAGCAATGCAAACTTAAACAATGGCAAAATTTGATAGAACACAGAAACAAAGATAACACATCAATTTAACGTGGTTGCCGGTGTTGTGCCGACTACTCCACGGACAGAAAAGAAGATACTTTAGTATGCACAAAGTTACAAAGTTTTCCACACACTACATTGATTACAACATTGGTATTTATAGGCACAATTCCTTAAGCCTTAACCGTCATAGGATCTTTGTCCTGAACTGTCATAAATACCCTCAGATGTGGACCCCAACTCCAACTATCACCACCAAATGAAACCCGCTGACCTTCCAGACTTGTATCCAACCGGCACATATGTAGAACTCAACAGCATTCACAAACTTAGCAGACTCGTCAGTTTGCTGACACGGAAGGATCTCATGTGCGCTTCACTGTTAACTTCCACGGACTTGAACACTCTTGCTCAGCTGACCCCATATTAGTTCCACCAAATTTAGAGATCAAGTCACTATGCTAACTAATCTCCACCTTGACTTGAACTCTCAATTCAAATCAACCAGATTGCATAAACATATGTACTTGTACCAGATGCATTCGTCAATGCCAGGGTGTACTTGTACCAGACATCACCATATAATCCACTCAGCTGACCTGCCCTAGTGCTTTCACATTTCCAAACTATAAGCTTTGATTATTCAGCAAGTCCAGGCACAACTGAAACTTGCTATGTCGAACTGGTTTAGTGAACATATCAGCAGGATTCTCTTTGGTGCTGACTTTTTCAATACAACCTTCTTCTCATTTCTCAGAAAAAATGATACCTTACATCAATATGTTTGGTTCTCTCATGATAAACATAATCCTTAGCTAGACATAATGCACTCAAACTATCACAATAAATCTCAACTTGATCTTGATGTAGCCTCAAATCACTTACTAGTCCCTTCAACCATATACCCTCATTGGCTGCTTTAGTAGAAGCCATATATTATGCCTGAGAAGTTGATTAAGCCACTGCGGCCTCCATAAATGAGACCAACATCAGTTTTACCCCTAAGGTTCCTGAACATTCTTTACACGGCTTTCCAATATTCCTTTCCAGGTTAAGCCATATACCTGTAAACTATACTGACTGCCTGAGCCAGATTAGGCCTAGAGCACACCATGGCATACATCAGACTGCTAACTGTACTAGCATAGGAAACTCTTGACATGTACTCCTTCTCTTCTGCTGATTGTGAAGCATAAACAGATAAATAAACATTAGATACCATAAGAGTATCTATTGGCTTTACAGTAGACATGCCAAATCTGGCCAATATCTTCTGTATATAGCCTTGCTGAGATAAAAATAGCTTCTTTGGACTTCTATCTCTCTAGATCTCCATCCCCAAAATCTTCTTGGCTGCGTCCAAATCTTTCATTTCAAACTCAGCAATTATAAGGCCTTTTAGATTATGAACATCAAACTTCTTTCTTGCAGCTATTAGCATGTCATCCACAAATAAAACAAGATAGATGTATGATCCATCTCTCAACTGACTGTTGTAAACACAACTGTCATAAGGACTTCTGCTATAACCCAGTTGGATCATGTAATTGTCAAAACTTTTATACCACTACTTAGGAGCTTGCTTCAGTCCATACAAGGAATTTTTCAACTTTTATACAAAACCTTTATTGCCAGGAACTTGGAATCCCTCTGGCTAAGTCATGTATATCTCTTTGTCTACATCACCATGTAGGAAATCTGTCTTTGCATCTAATTGCTCGAGTTCAAGATCCTGATGTGCCACCATTGCTAGTAACACTCTGATTGAAATATGTCTGACTACTGGTGAGAATATCTCATCAAAGTCCATCCCTTCTTTTTGACTAATCCCTCTTGCAAACAATCATGCCTTATACTTAACTCCTTATGGCTCAGCCATTCCTTCTATCTTCTTGAAGATCCACTTGCAAATGACACCTCTCCTATCAGCTGAATGCTTAACTAGATGCCAAGTCCGATTCTTCATTAATGACTCCATTTTATCTCGTATGGCAGCTAGCCATTGAGATGCCTCAGGCAATGTCACTGCTTCCCTGTAAGTAGAAGGTTCAAAACCATCCACTTCTTCTGCAACTTGAAGTGCATATCTAGCCATATCATCAAACCCATACCTCTTGGGAAGTACCCCATCATTTGATCTTCTAGATCTGCTGACAGCTATACTTTGCTGACCAATGTTCCATGTTTGATGCTCGGCTGACCCCTGTTCAGCTGACTGGTTTGGATCAGACTCTAGTTCAGCAACCAGATCAGATGAGTGCTGACTTGGATCAGCTGATTGTTGCATTTCAGCTGACTCCTCCTAAAGCTCCAACTATTTCTCAACACTCCCAGATTCAGCACTGGTTTCCGATTTAGCAAACCTCCCTACTGATGAGCTGATTGATAGCAAAATAACTAACTGCTAACTTTAACCGACAGAGTATCGAATCAACAGTAGTATAGTGATAGCAAGGTCGAATCCACAGGGAACAACGTTTAAGTACCAAAGTCGACGTAGAACTTAGTTTAGGTCAAGATTGCGGTGGAGAGATATTACACTAGTGCGAAAGTAAAAATTAGCTAACGGTTGTAGTTCTAGTTATTAAAAGGTATAGCCGAATTATGATCCAACGAGTTATTTTTACCCCTAAGGGAAGACTTGACAAGGAGCGTGTTTTAACCAACCTTCCTTTCCACAGTAATTTTAACGACATCCACGGGTGCCAACTCCTAATTCTGGTGTTAAGATCTGAACAACTCTCACTCAACACCCTATGTGAAGTTAATTAATTTTCCCTTTAGAAAACCGATTAACCTAACATGATTACGCTCTTAGAGTCGCTCGAACAACGATGACAAACCTCTGTATTGGAAACGGTCCTAACAACTAGGCCGAATCTACGCAACGATCCCAAAACCCCTTTTCCCACATCTCACCGCAAAATACATTTATAGGTTCGATATGTGTGACAGTGAACTAAATGATCAGTTTAATTCAAAGACGTTGATTAAGTTTTAGGACGTGGATTACTCATTAAAACATTATTTTACGCGCTACACAACTCCCGTTTAATCCCCCTTAGGGCGTTTTTACTCGTTTTTACATAATTCGACTATACGTACGCTTAGCTATTCATTTTGGCGATAATAACGGAATGATTAACGGAAATTATATTAACGATGAAAAGTAAAAGCGAATTCATTTTTTTTATAAGTACATATATATATTTATATATATATAGATATATAGTTATATAGCTAATAATATATATAAGTGCATAAAAGTAAATATACTATATATATATATATATATAAGTGCGTAAAAGTAAATACGTAAGTAAATGCGTAAAAGTAAATATAAGATCGAAACAACGAACTACTGATAATTATACTATTACAACGGTATTTTAATTAATTTATATAAAACATATATATATATATATATATACATACGTAGACATATATATATATCTATATATATATGTATACGGCCCAAACGAGATGAAAATACAAAAGAAAAGAGATGAAGAAGATGAAAGGAACGAGATCCATATATATATAAAATTACCCGATTACAGCTGCTGATTCGGATCTCGTATTCTTCCGGACATTACAACGACTACAGCCACAACGAGCTACCGATAATTTCGAGCATTACAACGATACTACTACTACTAAATTTATTCCCGGCATAATGCCGTTACTAAAACTAAAAGAAAAAAACGAGAGAGATAGATATATATATATATACACAGAAAATATATATATATATAGGGGTCCTCCTGCTGCTGCAAATGATCTCCATATATATAGGCAAAAAGTTGAAGGCCGGCCCAGGCCGGGTCATAGCCGGACCGGTCCGGGTACATCATTGCTTATGACTCAGCATGATTCTCGAAGGATCGATTGATCAGATTTATGTAATTAAAACTTGTAAAATCCGTATCTTGAGTTGTAGACCTCCAAAAATTGCAAACGAAATGCCAAAATTAAGGTCTCGAGAAACTCTACAACTTTCATGAAGGATTCTTCTCCAGAAAACGCCTTCTTGATTACCTCGTGTTCCTCCGAAGCTATTTCGGGATTTTTATTAACCCAAATCGATTAGCCACTTGATCACTGTTTAAGTTGTAGACCTCCGATTGACTTGATTCAAAATCCACTGGAAAGCTTTCTTGAAGATATACAACTTTCATTAAGGCCACCTCCTGAAAATGCCGTTTTAATGGGCCATTGGTTCGTCGAAGATATAAATCGTTAGTAGTTAGGAACCACGATCCACTTGACCTTTTAAGCTTGTGGCACACTCTTATATCCCTAAAACACCTCTTTTAGGCCTCAAAACATGTCGTTACTCGGGATTTTGGTTAACCTATAATTCCGCAATAAACCACCAAAATACCAAACGTAAATCCGACACGACACACCGGTTACTAAACCGGTACAAAAACTATAAAAACACGCTAAAAATACGATATTTTATATAATAACTACTACTAACATATTTAGATGAAACATAGTAATTAATGACTCGAACCGATATAAAAATACTCGAAATGATATCGAAACGGGTTGAAAAGTTATAAAAATAACGGTGAATTTTTCCGTTATCACAACCCCCCACTTAGCTTTTGGTCGTCCTCGAACAAAATAAGCGATAAAATAAAATGAATGAAGGAAAAATTCATAAAAAGATAAGATGTAAGGAACAACCAAATGATATAACCTTTAGAATTATAACCAGGCGTTAACCTCAATATAACTGTATAACAGAGTGTGTGTGTGACAAGCCTTTTCAATTTCCACTATCCTCTCTTGAATAAATCAAGCAAACGCACTAGTATCCATTCGGACAATCCTAACAACTTTCCTAGGTATAGGCAGTAATAATTCCACACACAGTCCTCCCGTGTACTTATTAGGATAATCCCTAATGCATATCATTTAGTTTATACTGGGGATAGTCAGAAGATAACTAAGTTTTCAACCAACTTTTTCTTTTCTTTTCTATTATTTTTTTTCTTTTTTCTTTTCATAGAATACTAACATATCCGAACTCATTGCCAAAATCGACTATCTTGCAAGCGTCATGAGGTGAGATCGAATACATTAATACCTATCTAACTTCTTCTTTTTTTTTTTTTTCATGTGTAGCTTATGCCCTCATTCCCAGCAATAGGATGTTTCGTGATAACACCCTAGCTGGACTACAATCATCAGGCAGTCGGGAGCTTTTAAACCTCATAGTGGTATAGGACGTTTCGTGATAACGCCCTACCGCACTCAAATCATTGGTAGCTACAACCGACATATATATAGTTTATCTTATTTTGACATTCTTTCTATCACATTCAAACCTTCAGATATTCACAGTACATGTTCAAAAGTTAGGTACTAAGTTACTGCTATTGTCTCTAGAATAACCACTAGGATACTGAATGGATACAGTTTAAAATTTTCGCTTCAATATCAAAGGCTTACGTGAACAAGGAATTCATGTTACACAAATATATTTGGAATTACAATGCACTTACGGTTCACGTTGGTTATACATATCCAATTTGATCATTACATCTTTAAATCCATGAAATATATACCTTATAAAAATTATTTTAATCAACTAAATAATGCTCGAAAAAAGATCAACAACTAAGGGTTTAAACACTTACTGCCATTTCTAGACCATCCTCGACTCTACCCCCCACTTACGATTTTGCATTATCCTTAAACATATTGAGTGAGATAGAGAAGAGAACTTAGCTTATAAACTTGGCAGAAAGATGCTATCAAATCCCATAACAGCCATGAGAAAGCACGTCCCGAATCCCTGTAACAAAACAAACAAAACAAAGCCAACACGGGACATGGTCCTCGTGCCAAAGTATGCAATAGGGATATGGGAATAATAAGATAATGGCCCTGTCACGTCAGAAAATTCGATAGGCAATATAATAGCTTTAGATGGAAAAAAAAAAAAATAACCCACACGGGTAAAGCACAGAACATCTAAGCATATACGTATCACATGAGCATATATCATAGTCAAGTAAGCTATTCTTAGATTCATTTTTATTACACACAGTTTTATTAAAGCGGGAATACTCACCACTACACTACAATGACCAGAAATTTGAAACAGACTAGATCATAAAATGAGATGTGTGAAAGAGTATTGAGTCTTTTATACCCAGATCCTCAAGGGTTCAATAACCTAAGTCCAAGAAATGATACATTTGAATTTTTATCTTTTTCTCCATCGGGATTTTCGGATAACCACCTAATCATTCCCTCTTAATGAAATTCAAACATTCATCCTGAGACTTGGTTGTGCTTTGTGTTCATCTTTCATACAGATTCTACATTTCATTAAGACTAGGCTTATTCAAATTATCATTATTATTATTATTAACGGGCTGCCTCCCGGTAGCGCTTTTGTTTAACGTCGTTGGCTCGACTAAGATTCAGAAATGATTTAACAAGGCTCGGGATCAGTCAAATGCACAATTTCAAGAGCCTCATCGAATGGTAACTTCTTATACTTTTTTAGACGAAGGCCGTTCGTAATGAACGTTCCATGCTTCGGATGTGTTACCTCGATGGCTCCTGAGTCGAAAACTCGTAATACCGTATATGGTCCTGACCACCTTGACTTAAGTTTGCCTTGAAATAAATGGAGGCGAGTATTATAGAAAAGGACCTCATCACCTACGCTGAAAATACGAGGTTTGATCAACTTATCATGAAGCAATTTGGTCTTTTCCTTATATTTCGCCGAACAATCGTAAGCTTGAAGGCGAAACTCATCTAACTCATTTAACTGGGCCATCCTTCTTTCACCGATTAATGCGTCATCCATATTTAGATTCTTAATCGCCCAATAGGCCTTATGCTCTAACTCTACGGGGAGATGGCAGGCTTTGCCAAAAACAAGCATGTAGGGTGACATACCTATTGGTGTCTTGAACGCAGTTCGATGTGCCCAAAGCGCATCATCTAACTTCTTTGACCAATCCTTAAGGTTAGAATTTACTGTCTTCTCTAAGATTCTTTTGATTCCCCGATTGGACACCTCTACTTGGCCACTAGTCTGGGGATGGTAGGCAGTTCCTAACTTATGAGTGACCCCGTACTTCATTAAAAGCTTATTGAAATCTTTATTAGCAAAGTGACTTCCATTATCACTGATTATTGCTCGAGGTATTCCATACCGGGATATAATATGTTTCTTAAGAAATTTTATGACTACATGTTTGTCGTTAGTAGGTGAAGCAATTGCCTCAACCCACTTTGAAACGTAATCACAGGCGACAAGAATGTACTGATTCCCGAAAGAAGACGGATATGGTCCCATGAAGTCTAATCCCCATATATCAAACACTTCACACACTATTATCGGTTTCTGGGGCATCTCATTTCTCTTGGAAATCCTTCCTGAGCGTTGACAGGCGTCACACATCTTAACATAAGCATATGCATCCTTGAAAATAGTGGGCCAGTAGAACCCACTTTGTAACACCTTTAATGCTGTTCTCTCGCCCGAGAAGTGGCCACCGGCCTCTTTATCATGGCAGAACGAGAGAATACTCACTATCTCACTGTCATCAACACATCTCCTCAGAATTCCATCAGCACATAGCCTAAAAATTAAGGGATCCTCCCACACATATCGGTTTACCTCACTAAAAAACTTCTTTTTCTGGTTTTCATCAAACTCAGGATCTACAAATCCACACTCGTAATAATTAACAAAAGGTGCATACCAAGGGTTCCCATTCTTTCCTCTCTGCAGGAAATTTCCTCGCTTAACCGGGAGCATCGTATCTACTACGAACAACTGCTCATCCCGAAAATGATCATCAATTTCAACCTTAATGGAGTGTTTCTTGTCTCCCTGTTCCATCCTACTGAGGTGGTCAGCTACTACGTTCTCACACCCCTTTCGATTCTTAATTTCTACGTCGAACTCTTGAAGAAGCAAGATCCACCTCAACAAGCGTGGTTTTGCATCCTTCTTGGCAAATAGATATCTTAACGCAGCATGGTCAGTGTGAACTATCACTTTCGATCCAACCAAGTATGACCGGAACTTGTCGAAAGCAAAAACAACAACTAAAAGTTCTTTTTCAGTTGTGGCATACTTTTGTTGAGCCGAGTTCATGGTATGACTCGCATAGTAGATAGGGCGAAACAACTTGTCAATCTTCCGACCTAGGACAGCTCCTACGGCATAATCACTTGCATCACACATCACTTGAACCCCTTAGACCAATCAGGTGCTACTAAGATAGGAGCCAAGTAAGAAGTTTCTTAAGGGTTCGAAAAGCATCTAGGCATGCCGCATCAAAAACACAGGGGCTCCCTTCATCAATTGAAGAGTAAGAGGTCTAGCAATGTGGGAAAAACCTGGAATGAATCTACGATAAAAACCTGCATGTCCCAAGAACGAACGTAGAGTCTTGATTTGTAGGCATAGGAAGCTTAGAAATTACCTCTATTTTTGCTCTATCGACCTCTATTCCTTTCCCTGATACCTTATGTCCTAAAACAATTCCCTCAGTTACCATGAAATGACACTTTTCCCAATTTAAAACCAAGTTTGTCTCTTCACAACGCAAGCACCTTATCAATGTTCGACAAACACTCATCAAAAGTATCACCAAAAACACTAAAGTCATCCATAAAAACTTCCATGAAATGCTCTATCATATCAGCAAAGATGGCCATCATGCATCGTTGGAATGTCGCAGTGCATTACACAACCCAAACGGCATTCTTCTAAATGCAAAGGTGCCATACGGACACGTGAAAGTAGTTTTATCCTGGTCATGTATATCGATGTGAATTTGATAATAGCCACTAAAACCATCCAAAAAGCAGTAGAAATGCATGACCACTTAGACGCCTAGCATTTGATCAATAAAGGGTAGGGAAAATGATCTTTCCTAGTCTTATCATTTAGCATGCGAAAATCAATACAAACCCTGTGACCAGTAACTAAACGAGTAGGAATAGGCACACCTTTTTCATTAAGCTCAACTGTAATGCCTCCTTTCTTAGGCACGACTTGCGTGGGGCTTACCCATTCACCGTCGGAGATTGCGTAGATTATCCCTAACTCAAGCATCTTTACCACGTCTTTCCTCACCACCTCTTGCATATGTGGGTTTAGTCGTCTCTGAAACCGCCTGACCGGCTTGGCATCTTCTTCCAGAATGATCTTGTGCTTGCAGATATCAGCACCGATCCCTTTTATGTCAACCATCTTCCATCCGAAGGCCTTTTTGTGTTTTTTCAGAACGTGGATCAACTTAGCTTCCTGCAAAACGGTTAGTGCAGATGAAACAATAAGAGGAAGTAATTCATCGTGTTCTAAAAACACATACTTTAAATGCTTAGGAAGTGGCTTCAACTCCAGATCAAGAGGTGGTTCCTCGATTGACGGCTTTGGCAACTTGCCAGTCAAACCGAGCTCTAGCTTCTTATTCCAACTTGCGTCAACAAAAGGAGTTGCCTCCAAATGATATACCTGAACTCTCATTTGTGGATCATCATCCTCTGCGGTGCTTGACTTCATCAAGCATTCTTCCATTGGTTCTTGGTATCCCTGCAGGTTAGTGTGCTCCACAATACAAGGATATATAGCATCAACAGAAAAACAATCACTCTTTTCATCATTAGGATGCTTCATTGCCTTATACACATTTATGGCTACACTTTCTTTCCCGACTCGTAGTATAATCTCTCCCCTCTTAACGTCTATCAAGGTCTCTCCTGTGTTCAAGAAAGGCCGACCTAACAAAAGTGGGGTTTTAGAATCCATATCCATATCTAAAACTACAAAGTCAACGGGAAAACAAACTTGTCTACCTGCACCAACACATCTTCAGCTACCCCTAGAGGTTTCCTAACAGACCTATCTGCCATCTGTAAGGTCATTCCTGTTGGCTCTAATGCTCCCAATCCCAATTTCTCATAAACTCCTCTAGGCATCAGGCTCACAGAAGCCCCTAGATCACATAGCACATTTTTAAACACAGTTTCTCCAATGGTAATTGGGATGGTAAAGCTACCTCTATCCTGTAACTTGGGAGGTATCTTATTCTCAAAGATTGCGTAACATTCCCCACTCAAATGCACCATCTGTTGCATCTTCTCCTTACTCGACAACATTCCTTTTAGAAACTTAAAGTATGGGGGAATGCTCAAATTGCCTCTAATAGGGGAATATTCACCTCTACCTTCCTTAAAAGATTCAGAAATTTTGCCCGACCCTGGGTCAGGATGTCCTTTCTGGTTCCCTTAGGAGGATAGGGTAAAGTATTAACATCAAAATCAGGGGGAGGAGGAGGAATTCTGTTTTTCTTACCTCTTTCTTTAGGCGGTGAGGCTTCTTCTTCTTTGATGTCCAAGACCACATAGTCTTTCTTCGGTGCTGCCCCTTCCAATGCTTTCTTATTTGCCTCAGCCAAAGCCTTTTTCGTGGCTTCCAATTCTTTCCTCATTGCTTCCATTCTCTGCTTGATATTGCCAGTCTCTAAATCTTCGATCTCGACTTCACCATACATAGCTCCTTCACAGTCAACTGCTTTCTCTTTCTCAGCTCTCTCAGTTTCTGCCTCTTCAGCCCACAATTCTTTCTTTTTGTCACTCAGCCCGACCTCTTTACCACTTCGTGTGAACACAGCATTCACATCCTTTGGGTTCCTTTCAGTGTTACTCGGGAGTCCACCACTTAGATTTGTCTTCAGAGTGTCGGTTATTTGACCTACTTGGGTCTCCAAGTTTCGAATGGCAGAATGTGTGACCACTTTTTGCTCTATAGCATTCTTATTTAACTCAGAAACATTCCTGTCTAATTTCTCCAGGAGTATCTCAGTGGCCATCTTTTGAACACCGTAATTGTTTGGTTGCTGATTGCTTTGATTATTCTGGTGCAGATGAGCGTTTGGATGTTGATAGGTGCGAATTATTACTTCTCAAAGATGGCTGGCTCACTTGCCGATTCTGATTGTTTTGCTGACCCTGATTCTGATTCCAGCCTTGATTTTGATTCCAATATGAACTCTGATTTTGCTGCTGTCCTTGTGACTGAGACTGTGGATTCTGATTATTCGATAATAGCCTCGGTTTTGATTTTGGTATGAACTCTGGTTCTGGGGATTCCGATTCCAAGGTCGGTTGTATGAGCTTTGGTTTTGCCTAAAGTCTTGATTCTGATTATTGTTTCTATTCCAATTCTGATTCTGCCCCTGATTCCAACCTTGTCCAACATAATTCACATCATATTGTTGTGAACCATCATTCATACCATAATCCAATTGTGGCCCTTGATGATTATTAAAGTTTTGATTCCACTGTTGCTGGCCAAACTCTTGCTGATTCATATCCATCTGTCCCATCGCATAGACATTCATTCGCTGTTGGTCATTCTGATTGCCAGACTGTTGTTGTACTGGAGTAGGTGTCAACTTTTGTGGATAAGTGGATTTTTTCAATGATGCACATTCTATAGCAGAATGTCCACCTCCACAGAGTTGGCACTGATGTGTCTTCTTTCTTTCTGACTCCATTCGGTCCATCTTTAGTACCATTTCTTGCATCTTGTCATGCATGGCAGATTCTCGATCGAGTTCCTCTTTCAGCGACTTTACACTCTCCATTGGGGCTTTCTTCTTCTTTCTGCTCGATCCCCATTGTCCTTCTCCATCTGCCGCATTTTCTATCTGTCTCATAGCTTGCTCCGGCGGCAGATTCATGATATCTCCGCCACTGGAGGCATTCAGCTTATTCTGGTCCATTGGCTCTAAGGCCCTGAATAATATAATAACTTGCTCCACCGTAGAAAAACCGTGTGGGGGGCATCTTTTTAGCAACCCCCTAAATCTTTCATAAGTCTCTTTTAGTGTCTCTCCCTCGAGACCATCAAACGAAGAGATTTCTTCTTTCAGATCTAAAATCTTTGCCGGAGGGAAGTACTTTTTCAGGAATACTCTCGTTACGTCAGCCCACGTATGTAACGAGTCATTTGGTAAAGAGTCGTACCAATCCTTAGCAGCTCCTCTTAATGCAAACGGAAAAACTATTAATTTTACCGCCTCATCACTCACCCCGTTATATTTCATTGTCCCACAGATCTGGAGAAAGTGATCCAGAAAGCTGTTTGGGTTCTCAGTCGATTTCCCATGGAACAAGGCATGTTCCCCTAACATGTTCAAAATATTTTGCTTAATATCCATGTTATTCGCATTAATTGGGGGTACCCTAATTGGGTTATGCCCTATAACTTCCTGTGGGGTAGTGACATAATCTCGACAAACCCTCAGTCCATGTGCTTGCTGAGCCATCGGCTGCTGAGGGGGTAGATTATACGGGTTATACGGGTTTTGGAACCCCTGTTGATTTCCTTGAATCTCCAGCATACGAAGTACTCGATTTACCGTTTCTTGGTCTAATTCGGGTCCGAAGTTTTGTGTATCCCGAGCATCTTGTCCTACTCAGTATTGTCCAATCCCTGGCCTCTCGATTAAACTGTGCAGATCCCAACCGACGTAGCCTGTGTTGTCTTCTCTCAATGGTTCATGACGAGGGGTCCTCGGTGGAGTTTGCAAAGGTATCGTTGCATTACCACCAGTAGTGGTTGAGGTTTGCCCCTGTAGAGTCTGCTCATCACCGGGATCCTTACCGTTTTTTCTAGTTATTATATCGTCCATTTCTGCAGAGGAATTAGAAAGTGATCTTTCTAATGTCTCTCTTTCTTCAAACAAAGGGTTCGGACTAGCGACTAGGATTTCTCCTCGGCGCTGACTGTTTCTATGACGTGCGTAAGCTTCGATTTCTTGGATGGGTTCGATGAGAGGTTCTTTAGAGCTTCAAGTCATTCACCGACAAACAAGAAACAACACGAAAACAAAATAAAATAAAATGACCTAAGCCCTGGCTTTCGGTCAACTTACAAGATATCAAACGTTAGTTCCCCGGCAACGGCGCCAAAAATTCTTGATAGCAAAATAACTAACCGCTAACTTTAACCGACAGAGTATCGAATCAACTGTAGTATAGTGATAGCAAGGTCGAATCCACAGGGAACAACGTTTAAGTACCAAAGTCGACGTAGAACTTAGTTTAGGTCAAGATTGCGGTGGAGAGATATTACACTAGTGCGAAAGTAAAATTTAGCTAACGGTTGTAGTTCTAGTTATTAAAAGGTATAGCCGAATTATGATCCAACGAGTTATTTTTACCCCTAAGGGAAGACTTGACAAGGAGCGTGTTTTAACCAACCTACCTTTCCACAGTAATTTTAACGACATCCACGGGTGCCAACTCCTAATTCTGGTGTTAAGATCTGAACAACTCTCACTCAACACCCTATGTGAAGTTAATTAATTTTCCCTTTAGAAAACCGATTAACCTAACATGATTACGCTCTTAGAGTCGCTCGAACAACGATGACAAACCTCTCAGATTGGAAACGGTCCTAACAACTAGGCGAATCTACGTAACGATCCCAAAACCCCTTTTTCCCACATCTCACCGCAAAATACATTTATAGGTTCGATATGTGTGACAGTGAACTAAATGATCAGTTTAATTCAAAGACGTTGATTAAGTTTTAGGACGTGGATTACTCATTAAAACATTATTTTACGCGCTACACAACTCCCGTTTAATCCCCCTTAGGGCGTTTTTACTCGTTTTTACATAATTCGACTATACGCACGCTTAGCTATTCATTTTGGCGATAATAACGGAATGATTAACGGAAATTATATTAACGATGAAAAGTAAAAGCGAATTCATTTTTTTATAAGTACATATATATATTTATATATATATAGATATATAGTTATATAGCTAATAATATATATAAGTGCATAAAAGTAAATATACTATATATATATATATAAGTGCGTAAAAGTAAATACGTAAGTAAATGCGTAAAAGTAAATATATATATATATAAGTGCGTAATTAAATAAAATGCGTAAGTAAAATGCGTAAAAGTAAATAAAAGATCGAAACAACGAACTACTGATAATTATACTATTACAACGGTATTTTAATTAATTTATATAAAACATATATATATATATATATATACATACGTAGACATATATATATATCTATATATATATGTATACGGCCCAAACGAGATGAAAATACAAAAGAAAAGAGATGAAGAAGATGAAAGGAACGAGATCCATATATATATAAAATTACCCGATTACAGCTGCTGATTCAGATCTTGTATTCTTCCGGACATTACAACGACTACAGCCACACCGAGCTACCGATAATTTCCCGAGCATTACAACGATACTACTACTACTAAATTATTCCCGGCATAATGCCGTTACTAAAAGAAAAAAAACGAGAGAGATAGATATATATATATATACACAGAAAATATATATATATAAAGGGGTGCTCCTGCTGCTGCAAATGATCTCCATATATATAGGCAAAAAGTTGAAGGCCGGCCCAGGCCGGGTCATAGCCGGACCGGTCCGGGTACATCATTGCTTATGACTCAGCATGATTCTCGAAGGATCGATTGATCAGATTTATGTAATTAAAACTTGTAAAATCCGTATCTTGAGTTGTAGACCTCCAAAAATTTCAAACGAAATGCCAAAATTAAGGTCTCGAGAAACTCTACAACTTTCATGAAGGATTCTTCTCCAGAAAACGCCTTCTTGATTACCTCGTGTTCCTCCGAAGCTATTTCGGGATTTTTATTAACCCAAATCGATTAGCCACTTGACCACCATTTGAGTTGTAGAAGTCCGATTGACTTGATTCAAAATCCACTGGAAAGCTTTCTTGAAGATATACAACTTTCATTAAGGCCACCTCCTCAGAAAATGCCGTTTTAATGGGCCATTGGTTCGTCGAAGATATAAATCGTTAGTGACACTACGAACCACTGATCCACTTGACCTTTTAAGCTTGTGGCACACTCTTATATCCCTAAAAACACCTCTTTTAGGCCTCAAAACGTGTCGTTACTCGGGATTTTGGTTAACCTATAATTCCGCAATAAACCACCAAAATACCAAACGTAAATCCGACACGACACACCGGTTACTAAACCGGTACAAAAACTATAAAAACACGCTAAAAATACGATATTTTATATAATAACTACTACTAACATATTTAGATGAAACATAGTAATTAATGACTCGAACTGATATAAAAATACTCGAAATGATATCAGAAACGGGTTGAAAAGTTATAAAAATAACGGTGAATTTTTCCGTTATCACTGATCATAGAATATTCGTCAAAGACCACATCTCTGCTGAGTATGACCATGTTCTCTACTGATGACCAAATTCTATATCTTTTCACTCCATCACCATACCCCATAAACACTCCCTTCTTGGCTCTTGGTTTCAGCTTCCATTCACTCATATGATAGTAAACTGTGCTCCCAAAAGCCTTTAGTTTTGAATAGTCAGCAGGCTTGCCTGACCACATCTCAACTGGTGTTTTGAGATTGATCCATGTTGAGGGCACATGTTGATTAAGTAGCAAGTTGTACTTACAACCTCTTCCTAAAATATCTTTGATAAACTAGCATTAGAGAGCATGCATCTTGCCCTCTCCATAAGAGTTTGATTTAGCCTCTCCGTTACCCCATTCTGCTTAGGAGTATTCTTGACTGTATGATGTCTGGAAATGCCCTCGTTTTTGCAAAACTCATCAAACTCAGACCAACAGAATTCTAGACCAATATATGTATAAAGCCTTTTGATTTCTTCCCCGACTGATTTTCAACTAGATCCTTCCATTGCCTGAAGCTCTTGAATGCCTCGCTTTTGTGTTTCATCATCACCACCCAAGTCATCCTTGAATAGTCATATATGAATAACATAAAATATCTGTGACAACCCAATGACTCCACCTTTGATGGCCCCAAACAATCAGAATGAATGTAATCAAGTGATGACTTTGTGTTGTGTACCCCTTTTGAGAACTTGCCTCCATGAAGTTTCCCAAACACACAATGCTCACAAAAGTCCAGATACTTGACCTTACATCCCCCAAGAAGATCATTATGAGATAGGACATGCATCCCATTTTCACCTATATGACCTTGTCTCATATGCCACAACTTTGTCAGTTGTAACGGGTGAACCTCAGCAGATGCCACAGCAGCAGAACCAGACACAACAGACCCTTGTAGTATATACAAGGTCCCTTTCTTGACTCCCCTAAGAACCATAGCTGAGTTTTTATAGACACTCAGCACTCCTCCTACACCATTGAAATTGAACCCTCTGCTGTCCAAAAGACTGAGAGATACAAAATTCTTGGTCATTCGTGGAACATGTCTAACCTTACTCAATGTACAAAATCTACCATCATATGTTCTTAACTGAATCGAGTCAATCCTGACTACCTTGCAGACCTTGTTGTTTGCCATAGAAATATTACCACCATATATCTGCCGATAACTTGAGAACCACTCTCTGTTGGAAAGGTGTCCTAAACCCAATCGGGTTGGACCGGATCCGACCGGGTCGGGTCATTTACAGTCTATTTAGTTCATGTAATAACTTTATTATGATTAATAAAAGCACTTATGTTATTATATATATTGTTTGTCTTCATATTATTTGTTGTATATATATAGTAACGTCCCTAGTATCAATCTGTGATAGAGAAACCATGATAGTGATTATGGTTGATGAGATCTCTAATCACTATAACAAGGTTGGTACTTAAATGTCTCTAGTCTTACATATTATCAAATGGGACATTGATAGTATAATCGGACTAGCACGTATTGGATGTCTCCTATCTTTTAGAAGGTAGGGATAGATCTCGTCTATCGAAGTGTAGAGACACTTGGACTGTACGTGGACGTGTATTAGAGAATGCGTACGTTAGACTAACCCACTTACATTAAGTGTCACACTATGTGGCGGTTGTGTAATTATCCTTTTGACCGGAGTCTTCATGGCATCACGGTGTGGATTGTCATGCTTTGACACTTTTTTACCCCTCAAAAATACATTTATAAAGACTCGCAAAACCGTGGGTAAACTAACTCTCTAACTGGCAGAGTACCAGGTCGATTGCTAGGATAGCTACAGGAGTACGAGGTCGTCCCAAGAGAAATGTGGTTGTGAGTACCAAAGTGAACGTGATTCTTAGTCTAGGCAATCAAAGTTTTAAGTGGAGTGTTTATACTAATGCGAAAAATAAATTTTAACTAACGAGATTAACTAGGTGATTAAAAAGCATAGCCGAGCCATGATCCAACAGGTTATCTCCCCACAGGAAAAACTTGATAAGGAGTGTATTTTATCCGATTCAGTTCATATGATATTCACGAGAGTCAACTCTTTATTCTTGCGTTAAGATCTGAACAGCTCTCACTTAACCCCCACACTAGGTTTATTAACCCTCCCTTTAGAGAGCTAACTCGCCTAACATGGTTGACCGGAATAAAAAGCCGTTGAAAAACCTCACAAAAACATAATTTTAACGTATCACTTAGGTTGCCAATCTAACGATTAAGACTATGGTTTAGTGATTTTAAAACATGTTTCGCACATCTCGTAAAAATAAGAATTTCACTTAGGCATAGTCCAGATCATCACTTAGATTGTCAATCTAACAATCAGGACTATGATTAGTGATATCCATATCTCACATCTCACCGCAAAATACATTTATAAGCTCGATGTAACCGTGAACAAAGTTGTCAATTTTATTCAAAGTTAGGAAAATGATCAAAACGGGTTTTAAAACATGAGTTTATCATACGAACGTTTAATTACGCGCACACAACTCCCATCTCGTCTCCCGAGGGTCAATTTTACCCGTTTTCACATAATTCGGCTATGTTTAGTTTAACTACTCATATTAACGAAAATAACAACGAAAATAACAAAACGAAAGAAAACAAAACGAAAAAGATAACTACAGCTATATAGATATACGTATAGATATATATATAGATATATATATATAGATATAGATATATATATAATATACGTATATATATATATTTATACTAATTGCATAAAATAAAAGAAAGCAATAAAAAACGGAAACGAAATTATATTAAAACTATAACTAGTCGGGTTATTACACCGACATTATAACTACATATATATCTAATTTATAGGCCCCCACAACATAAAATAAAGAAGGAAAAGATGGAGAAAGGAGGGGAAGAAGGGGGCAAAGGGGGCTGTTGCATCTGCACTCATATATATAGGCAAAGACCAAGGCCGGACCGGTCCTGAAAGGGAACCGGACCGGTCCGGTGTCATCATTGCACTCAATTACTCTGCATGTGATCCCATGTGCAGCGTATGTATATATAATTATATATAATTATATATTAAACTTCTAAAATTCATATCTCGAGTTGTAGACCTCCAAAAATCATGATTTAAACGTCATTAGAAAGCTCTCGGAAAACTCTACAACTTTTATGAAGGACTCTTCTCCAGAAAATGTCGTTTTGATGAGTCATTCGTATGTCGTGTCGTTTTCGGGATTTTCCACTAATACGAATTGATTAGCCACTTGACCACCATTTGAGTTGTAGAAGTCCGATTGACTTAATTCAAAATGCGTTGGAAAGATTATTTGAAGATCTACAACTTTCATTAAGGCCACTTCTTCAGAAAATGCCGTTTTGAAGGGCCATTTGTTCGTCGAAGATATAATTCGTTAGTGGTACCACTAACCACTGAGCCACTTGACCACTTAAGTTAGTGGCACACTCTTATATCCCTAAAAACACCTCTTTTAGGCCTCAAAACGTGTCGTTACTCGGGATTTTGGTTAACCTATAATTCTGCAATGAACCACCAAAATACCAAACGTAAATCCGACACGACACACCGGTTACTAAACCGGTACAAAAACTAATAAAAACACATAAAAACACGATGTTTTATAAAATATTCATGACTTATATATTTTTATGAAATTTAGGAATTAAAGACTCGAAATGATACAAAAGTGCTCAAAATGATATCAGAAACGGGGTGAAAAGTTATAAAAATAACTGTGAATTTTTCCGTCATCACAACCCCCCACTTAGCTTTTGGTCGTCCTCGAACAAAATAAGCGATAAAATAAAATGAATGAGGAAAAATTCATGAAGATAAGATGTTAATGACAATCAGATGATGCAACCATTCGAATCATAACTACACGTTAACCTTAATGTATAACAGAGTGAATGTGTGACATCCGGCATATAAATAGCTCACTTATTTTGACATTCTTTCTATCACATTCAAACCTTCAGATATTCACTGTACATGTTCAGAAATTAGGTACTAAGCTATTGCAATTATCTCTAGAATAACCACTAGGATACTGAATGGATACAGTTTAAAATTTTCGCTTCAATATCAAAGGCTTACGTGAACAATGAATTCATGTTACACAAATAAATTTTTGGTTAAAATGCACTTACGGTTCACTTTAGTTATACATATCAAATTGATCATTACATCTTCAAATCCATGAAATATATACCTTATACAATTCATTTTAATCAACTAAATAATGTTCGAAAAATCAAAAACTAAGGGATTTAACCTTTAATGCCATTTCTAAACCAATCACGACTCTACCCCCCACTTACGAACTTGCATTATCCTTTAAAACATAGTGAATGAGATAGAGAGGAAGACTTAGCTTATAAACCTGGCAGAAAAGTGCTACCGAATCCCGTAACAGCCATGAGAAAGCACATCCCGAATCCCTATACAAAAACAACCAAAACAAAGCAAACACGGGACATGGTCCTCGTGCCAAAGTATGCAATAGAGATATGGGAATAATAAGATAATGGCACTGTCACGTCAGAAAATTCGATAGGCTATATAATAGCTTTAGATGGAAAAATAACCATACTGGTAAAGCACAAAACATCTAAGCATATACGTATCACATATATCATAGTCAAGTAAATTATTCCACTACAAGAAAAGGGGATATTAATGATGAGAATTTGATGACGGGAGCCAAATATGGTCATTAAATTGTAGTTTTTTTTAGAGGAGAAACTTTGATGACCAACTATCATTTCTCGTCATTGTAGATTCAAAATTCCCCTCATTATAATATCAATAAAAGGAATCTTCTCATTATTTCAAGCAAATTATTATTTTTTATTATTTTTTCCTTAAAATATATCATAAATTCCTTTTAATAAAGATTATACCCCTCAAAACATATAATTACCATAAGAATATATCTTCATCCTAAAGCTAATTAAACACCCCGACCCCCAACCCAAAATATTCAGATCCAAAAATCACTCCACCCTCTTCCGCCGTCTTTCGGCTCTTCCTCCTCTTCCACCTTTTCCACCTTTATCTTCTCCGATGAGCCTTTTTCCCTTCCGACGAGGAACCACCTTTAGTCGAAGTGTTTGTTTCCTTCAAAGTCCCAAGATCAGACCCGTAGCCTAGAAGATACCTTCAGTTGGAGTTTCTTGATTCGGAAAAAATGTCTGCTCGTATGTAGCCTTCTGCATTTGCTTGCGCTGTCAAAGGTGTTTCAAATTCTTATTTCTCGTGTTTGTTTTGTTTTATCCCTTTCCGATTTACTTTCTGGACTTTCTATTCAGAGATAATGTTCAAGATATTATTTTTGGAGGGTTACTGATAGGGGGATTGAAATATTAGAGTATCGGACATCAAATGTAAGCTATTCAAGAGCCTTTGGGTCACTTGTCCTGTTTCTAGTGATGCAAATTAATAAATATGGTACATTTAACCGTTTGGTGCTGATTTGGTGTTGTTTCTCACAAAATTTATTGTCTGTTGGTTGAAGCAATGATGTTCAGGAGTACCAGCACTTAGGATTGCTGGTGATTATTTCCTGTAATGTGGTTCTTCTCCTAACTTTATTTCATTGTCTGATTCGTTGGCCGGTATGCTGGAATCTTGGAGCATATTTTGTTGTGTTGCACCCAATGTTATTATCTAGATTTTGGCTTGATAGGTTAGAAAGATCAATACAACATTTATTTTAACTTTTGACATCTAAGCTTAGGTGATAGACTAATGCAAATAAAATATTAACTACATCAAATAATACATTAGTCTTTTACATAAATAAAAGCTGCTATTTGTTTTTTTCCGTATATTACTTGTTTAAATCTTGAACAACACTCTGAATAGAACATAGGAGATATTTGCTATTAATAGATCTTGCATTCACATTTTCCATTTAATGGAATCAACTATTCAAGAAGATCTTGCATTCACATTTTCCCTCGGTTGCTTTCTTCAGGAATGTAGTGACAAGTACTCAATAGTGAGAATTCGGTCGTGTTTAGACTACGTTGTTGTGCATGAGGTAAGTAGGTATGTAGGCTTTACTTGTAAGATATTTTTTCCCAATCTTTCTTGTAAATATGCAATCCAAATGATTGTGTCAATATAAATCTAAATTAGTTTGCCTTTCCTCCTTATATTATGAGAGAACGCACACTATATGTGACTTATGGGAAGATTGATAATATAAAATACATATATATCTCTTAGTTAGACACTTCATTTTTAGTCTGCAACTATTATGCACAAGTCATATTTCATTTTTATAATGCATAATGAAGACATATTCATCAAGAGAATGTTCACTATACATGATTTTATTTGAGTTTATTGGGTGCAGGTGATAAAAGTGGACCCTCACAAGGCACATGGTGTATACCGACTTGTAGCAAGCTGCTTATACAAGAGATAAATTAGTCTTAATACGGTACAATCCTATATTTGTTGATGTTTCCAATTGTTTTTTGCTATGGACATTATATTTATAGATTCTTATACATGGACAATGTTTCAAAAGCTAATGAAACCTTGGCTTCAAATCAGCAAAGGTGAGAAGCCAGATTTGATGATCCTGTTTGTGGTATTTTTTTTATATACATTGATGCCTCATGGAAAAATAAACCAACATCAGTAAATACCTTTCACAGTCTAGTCTTATGTTTATATTCTGAAAGAGGTCAATGATAATTCTAGTATATGCTCTTTAACACCTAATATAGCAGAACCGGCCTCTCAATAATGATGAGATTGAAGCTTCGGTTGTTAGCAGCCTGTCCTGTTTTGTTGAATTTCTACTTAACTCCAAATTAAGTTGAAAAAGGAAAAATTAAAAATCGTAGAAAAGAGTTTTGTTGTTTGTGCATTAATGGTAATTGTTATATGAGTATATGGTCACTGTCTATGGTTTCTCATTTTGTATACTCTGGTTTTCTTTTGCTGCAATATCCATTCTTTATGAATAGTGTATAACATCATTTTTAACGTCTTGGTATGTAATTTTCTTATCTCTATAATTTGTGTAAGTGATTTGTATTGTTAATGTGTGGAATCGATATGAGATACAATCTTACAAGTTGTTAGCTTTGTAATTTTTTGCAAATGCTCGATGGTTTTGTTGTGTTAATGGATATAACAGTTTATATGAGACCATTATCATCATTTTTCATATGATGAGTGTGTTTTGAAATGGCATAAATTGTGTATTTCTAGTATTTTAAAAGCAGAAACTCAATAGCACTTTGATTTATGTTTTTAGCGGTTATTGCGATTTTTTTTGGTTATTTGTGTAGAAGTTTGATGTCTAGAGGTTCTGTCATTTTAGATTTGGCTGTTCGACTTTGTTGCTTCGAGTTGTATAGTATTTTTTCACCTCTATTTTATCTCCTTTTTTCCCTAAAAGAAATTTCTTGCTTTTTTATATTGTCAAAAAGTATCTATGTTCTTGTCATTATGTAATTAGATTGCAGGTAGTAGTAGACTGTATTATAGTTTTGATTATTCTCTTATGGTGCAATTGTAGTGGAATGCTCAGATTTTGTCTTGTTTATCTTAACTACGTAGTCTAGTAGAATGTCTTCCCCCATTTTTCCACAGAAAAAAGAACCTTGTACCTAGAATTACGAGAATTGTTGATTTTTTTTATTATTGTTCCTTTTTATTTGGTATGAGAATATGCTTCAATTTTTTCAGTAATTAGTTTCCTAAGATGAATATGTTGCTGTGTAACTATTGTGCGACGTGTTATTTTTGTTTGATTGTTTCCAAAATACTATGAAAATTTGCCCCAGTCTTGTTTGGGTCATGTTTTATGCCTTGGATAGTCTTACATGTGCCCTTAAGTTTTGGTTAAAATGTTAGACTTGAATCAATCTGTTTTCAACTCTCTGATATGTAATTAAGTAGTTTGATTTGTGTGTTATGAGTCAGCAATGTTTGGTTCATGTGTGCCTTATAAGCTGCTTAGATAATAATATGTTAAAGAGTAGGTTATGTCCCATGTTTGTCTGGTTTGCATATTCATGTATCCGCTTTGTTTTTAAGTCCCAGTTTTAGTATGTCTTCATGCTTTAGTCTTTTCCTTAGATTCAGTTTTACTTTGTTTTTAAGTATCCGCTTTGTGTGCCTTCGTACTTTGGTCTTTGCCTTAGATTCAGTTTGCCTTGTCTTTGGTATACTTTCTATCTTGCTAATCTTCTATCTGCATTAGTAAAGTTCCAAACCCTGTTTTGCTTCATTTGATCAGGCCTGTTTATGTTTGGCTGTTAATTTAATGTCCTATATTGTTGTCGGCTTCGGTACAACAGGTTTGTTTGATTATCTGTTTTGTATTTCTATGCTTGCAATCAGTCTAGCTGAGTTTATTTCATCCGTCATGTTTGATCATCGTCTTGATTGGTTCTTGTGACTGCATATCTGTCTAAATGCCTACATATCTATCTGTGTGTTTAATCTAAACTCGAACGGTCTTTGAGTTCTTGACTGTCCTGCTCAGAATCAAAGTTTTTTTCCAGCCTGTTGAATGAGTCTGCTTTGCATCTGTTTTAGGATGTGTTTGCTAAGTATATGATCTGCTCACATTTGTTTTATCACCGTTTTAATGGGCATTGAGTCTAGTTGCAATATTAGTCTGCATTTTTGTTTTACCTAGAGTTGGTTAATCTATGTGTAATTGATAAAATTGAAGCTTAACATGCTTCTCTGGCCTGCTGTTACAGATAGTGAACAGGAAGCTAGTCTTCGTTGAATTTTTCCAAACTTATGAATCAATGTTAGATTGTTAAAACTTTGCCTTATTTTACCTTTTTGTTGTCTTGCATATGTATGCAGGCTTTTGAAAGGTTTTGATGCTTTTTGAAGATATGTGTAAGGATTTCTATTTATCATATCCTAAGATGGTGTAATTTTGTTGGTCAAATAGCTTGTTGTGTAGAATCGATCATTGAAGATGCTAGATGTTTTGGTGACCGACATTTATGGTTGTTAGATATTTGTATTTTGGGATGTGATATTTAGAAAATCCTATCATTATGCATCTATATGTAACTAACTTATCTTTTTAAATCTCATGAAACAACTTTAGCTACCATTATGTATATTTTGGATATATGAATGCATATTGTTGCAACTATGTATATTTTGCATAGACTACAACAGAGTATTATATTTAAATGTGTTGATTAATATTTTAATATTTGTTCATAATGACCATATAGGTATCTATAGAATGCAGGATTTAATGAGTGTGAGATTGTAAGATTACAAAAAATTTTATCGTCATTAAAGTAGTTTTGTGACGGTAAACCCGGTCATTACATGTGTTTTGTTCATAATGGCCATAGCTAATTAATGAGTGGGTTTCCACTTATTAATGACGGTAATATCCGTCATTAACGGTAAGAAACTAATATTCAACTTTAGTTCTAAAGAGAGACAAATCATATAATAATGATGAAACTACTCGTCACTAGAAATATTTTTAATGAGAGTCTAATTTCATCATTAAATCCTTGATATTTTTAATTACAAGGCAGGTTTCTCGTCATTGAATGCATTAACTAGAAGGGAAACTATATGGGGGGGAATGAGGGGGATTTCTCGTCATTAAAAGTCTTTAATGACAAGAAAATGACATATAATGACAAGACTTCCCATCATTAAAACCTGTTTTTCTTGTAGTGTTCCTAGATTCATTTTTATTACACACAGTTTTATTAAAACGGGAATACTTACCACTATACTACAACGACCAGAAATTTGAAACAGACTAGATCATAAAATGAAATGTGTGAAAGAGTATTGAGTCTTTTATACCCAGATCCTCAAGGGTTCAACAACCTAAGTCCAAGAAATGATGCATTTGAATGTTTTCTTTGTATTCTACCTCGGGATTTTCGGATAACCACCTAATCGTTCCCTTTAATGAAATTCAAACATTCATCCTGAGACTTGGTTGTGCTTTGTGTTCATCTTTCATACAGATTCTACATTTCATTCAGACTAGTCTTATCCAAATTATTATTATCGGGCTGCCTCCCGGTAGCGCTTTTGTTTAACGTCGTTTGCTCGACAGGGTGACTCTATACAGACTCGATCAACCAAAGTCTGAACTCAAGAAGATCAATAGCTTACGAAAAATTAACAATGCGAGAACCATTGAAATTAAATTGTCTAGAAACGTACCTCGTTTGGCTCTCGATGCCATCTCCCCCCAGCCAGAAAATCTTCTTTTATCAGACTGTCGAACCATCTTCTTTTGAAAACTCCCATAAAGCTCATCCATTGGGGAGTACACAAACTGGACCGCAGAAAATTCATCCTCACAGAGTGGACGAATGTAGTAATCCGGGACCGATATATCAGCTATTACCAACTCTCCCAGTGGCTTTACTAAAGATGGCCAATCAATCTCTCGCTCCTCTAACTCTGTCATCTCCAAATCTTGCACTTTTTCTTCGCGAACTGAATTATCAACCTCATTCTCATCCTGAACTTTTTCAGTGATAACATTTTCATCCCTAACCACCTCACATGTCTCTGCCTCTTTCACATACCTCACTAATTCAATCAATTCCCCCACCTTGTCTTGAAGATTTCTTATGGCGGAGTCAGTACTTACCTTGAACTCCTGCATGTCCAACAATCGCTCTTCCAAGATCTGGTTCAATCGTTCTAGTTGCTCTATTTGACTGTCGGTGAATTCTTCTTGTGGCATGGGGGAAAACTGATCGTATTGACTTTGATTCATCGGAGGTGAGTAGTAGTCCTCTTGCCATTCCAGACACTGATCAGATAGCTGAATATGGTTGAAGCTATCAACGTGTTGAGTATGAACACTGTAATCCTGATGAGCATTAGGGTTCGGGTAACCCTCGTAATATGGTGGCTCATTACTCGAATAACCATAATTCTGGTCCTGGTATGTACTAGGGCAATTATAGGACCAAGATCCCTGGTTACTCTGCTGTTGATACTGAGGCTGAGGCACGAACTGTTGTTGATAAGGTTGGTAGGGGTATTGTTGTTCAGGTGAGTAATATTGATTGAAATATTGATCCATTTAAGTTCAAACTGCAAGATTTCAGAAAACAACACGAAAACAATAAAATTCTTTTTTTTTCTTTTCGTTTTTTTTTTTTAAACACACGATATTTAGACCCCTCAAAAAGTTATGGTAGCCGAAGGCCCTAATCCCCAGTTTTAGCCAGACTTACAAGATATCACCCTCCGAAGAGGCTAAGTACCAAAGTCGTATTCAAACCGAGTTCAGGACAATATCACTTCAGCATCCATAGCTCTTTGTCGACATCTAAATAAAACAAGAAAATAAAAACCTAGGCCCAAGCCTTCGGTTCACTTACAAGATATCACAACAATATCACACATTTCCCCGGCAACGGCGCCAATTTTTGATGAGCTAAAATTTACCCCTCAAAAATACATTTATAAAGACTCGCAAAACCGTGGGTAAACTAACTCTCTAACTGGCAGAGTACCAGGTCGATTGCTAGGATAGCTACAGGAGTACGAGGTCGTCCCAAGAGAAATGTGGTTGTGAGTACCAAAGTGAACGTGATTCTTAGTCTAGGCAATCAAAGTTTTAAGTGGAGTGTTTATACTAATGCGAAAAATAAATTTTAACTAACGAGATTAACTAGGTGATTAAAAAGCATAGCCGAGCCATGATCCAACAGGTTATCTCCCCACAGGAAAAACTTGATAAGGAGTGTATTTTATCTGATTCAGTTCATATGATATTCACGGGAGTCAACTCTTTATTCTTGCGTTAAGATCTGAACAGCTCTCACTTAACCCCCACACTAGGTTTATTAACCCTCCCTTTAGAGAGCTAACTCGCCTAACATGGTTGACCGGAATAAAAAGCCGTTGAAAAACCTCACAAAAACATAATTTTAACGTATCACTTAGGTTGCCAATCTAACGATTAAGACTATGGTTTAGTGATTTTAAAACATGTTTCACACATCTCGTAAAAATAAGAATTTCACTTAGGCATAGTCCAGATCTGTCACTTAGATTGTCAATCTAACAATCAGGACTATGATTAGTGATATCCATATCTCACATCTCACCGCAAAATACATTTATAAGCTCGATGTAACCGTGAACAAAGTTGTCAATTTTATTCAAAGTTAGGAAAATGATCAAAACGGGTTTTAAAACATGAGTTTATCATACGAACGTTTAATTACGCGCACACAACTCCCATCTCGTCTCCCGAGGGTCAATTTTACCCGTTTTCACATAATTCGGCTATGTTTAGTTTAACTACTCATATTAACGAAAATAACAACGAAAATAACAAAACGAAAGAAAACAAAACGAAAAAGATAACTACAGCTATATAGATATACGTATAGATATATATATAGATATATATATATATATAGATATAGATATATATATAATATACGTATATATATATATTTATACTAATTGCATAAAATAAAAGAAAGCAATAAAAAACGGAAACGAAATTATATTAAAACTATAACTAGTCGGGTTATTACACCGACATTATAACTACATATATATCTAATTTATAGGCCCCCACAACATAAAATAAAGAAGGAAAAGATGGAGAAAGGAGGGGAAGAAGGGGGCAAAGGGGGCTGTTGCATCTGCACTCATATATATAGGCAAAGACCAAGGCCGGACCGGTCCTGAAAGGGAACCGGACCGGTCCGTGTCATCATTGCACTCAATTACTCTGCATGTGATCCCATGTGCAGCGTATGTATATATAATTATATATAATTATATATTAAACTTCTAAAATTCATATCTCGAGTTGTAGACCTCCAAAAATCATGATTTAAACGTCATTAGAAAGCTCTCGGAAAACTCTACAACTTTTATGAAGGACTCTTCTCTAGAAATTGTCGTTTTGATGAGTCATTCGTATGTCGTGTCGTTTTCGGGATTTTCCACTAATACGAATTGATTAGCCACTTGACCACCATTTGAGTTGTAGAAGTCCGATTGACTTGATGCAAAATGTGTTGGAAAGATTATTTGAAGATCTACAACTTTTATTAAGGCCACTTCTTCAGAAAATGCCGTTTTGAAGGGCCATTTGTTCGTCGAAGATATAATTCGTTAGTGGTACCACTAACCACTGAGCCACTTGACCACTTAAGTTAGTGGCACACTCTTATATCCCTAAAAACACCTCTTTTAGGCCTCAAAACGTGTCGTTACTCGGGATTTTGGTTAACCTATAATTCTGCAATAAACCACCAAAATACCAAACGTAAATCCGACACGACACACCGGTTACTAAACCGGTACAAAAACTAATAAAAACACATAAAAACACGATGTTTTATAAAATATTCATGACTTATATATTTTTATGAAATTTAGGAATTAAAGACTCGAAATGATACAAAAGTGCTCAAAATGATATCAGAAATGGGGTGAAAAGTTATAAAAATAACAGTGAATTTTTCCGTCATCACTGGCCACTTTCTGGAGAAAGAGTTTATTCTGGATAGGGTCAGTGGGAGTAAGATTGATCTTGAAGAGATTCGAGAACCACTTACGGATAACAGTCCGTTGATGGAAGTAGAGGAGACACCACATACAAATGTGGCGCCACCCTCTACCGTAGACACAATAGCACCTCAAAGATCCACCAGGGAACGCCGTGGACCCGAAAGGTACACTGGCGTGTATCTCATGGAAGATGAGGACCCTAGAACTTATGAGGAAGTGCTATTAAGGCATGACAAAGAGAAATGGCTAGAAGCCATGAATTCTGAGATGGAATCCATGAAGGACAACCAAGTTTGGAACTTAGTTGATCCGCCTGAGGGAATAGTTCCCATAGGGTGTAAATGGGTCTTTAAGAGAAAGACCGACATGGACGGTAACGTGACCACCTACAAGGCTAGGTTGGTGGCAAAAGGTTATAAGCAAAGACAAGGAGTTGACTATGATGAAACCTTCTCGCCTGTTGCCATGTTAAAATCCATTAGAATTTTGCTCGCTATTGCAGCATACCATGATTACAAAATCTGGCAGATGGATGTGAAAACAGCTTTCCTTAACGGGAACCTGTCTGAGGAAGTGTATATGACACAGCCTGAGGGTTTCACAACCAATGACGCCAGGATGGTGTGTAAACCGCAAAGATCCATTTATGGATTAAAGCAAGCTTCTCGGAGTTGGAATCTTCGCTTTGATGAGATAATCAAACAGTTTGATTTCATCAAGAACGAAGATGAGCCCTGTGTTTACAAGAAGGTTAGTGGGAGTGCCATTGTGTTCTCAGTGCTTTATGTGGATGACATACTGCTCATAGGGAATGATGTGCCTATGTTACAATCAGTCAAAGCTTGGTTATCCAAGAACTTCTCAATGAAGGACTTGGGCGAGGCAGCCTATATTCTAGGAATAAAGATCTATAGAGATAGATCTAAAAGGTTGCTTGGTCTGTCGCAATCCACCTACATAGACAAGATGCTGAAGAGATTCAGCATGGAGCAGTCCAAGAAAGGTTTGTTACCCATGTCACATGGGGTCTACCTGTCAAAGGGAATGAGTCCTAAGACAGAGGAGGAAAGGGCACAAATGAGTAAAGTCCCTTATGCTTCGGCAATCGGGTCTATCATGTATGCCATGCTATGCACAAGACCAGACGTCTCGTACCCTCTTAGTATGACTAGTAGGTACCAGTCCAATCCAGGTGATGGTCACTGGATTGTTGTCAAGAATATCCTTAAGTACTTGAGACGTACTAGGGATATGTTCCTGGTTTTCGGGAACGATGATTTAGTATTACGAGGTTACACAGATGCCAGTTTCCAAACTGACAAGGACGACTTTAAGTCACAATCTGGATTTGTTTTCACGCTTAACGGCGGAGCAGTGAGCTGGAAGAGTTCCAAGCAGGAGACTACTGCGGACTCTACAACGGAAGCCGAATACATAGCAGCCTCGGAGGCGGCAAAGGAAGCAGTTTGGATGAAGAAGTTCATTACTGAACTTGGTGTGGTTCCCTCCATTGAAGGTCCAGTGCCTCTGTACTGTGATAATAATGGAGTGATATCTCAGTCAAAGGAATCAAGGTCTCATCAGAAGTCCAAACATGTGCTACGGCGCTATCACTTGATTAGAGAGATAGTAGATAGAGGAGATGTAAAGATAGAGAAAGTCCACACGGATGATAACATAGCTGATCCGTTAACCAAGGCATTGTCTCAAGCTAAGCATGAGAAACATGTTCACTTGCACGGGCTTAGGCATATGGGTGATTGGCTTTAGGCCAAGTGGGAGATTGTTGGAAAGGTGTCCTAAACCCAATCGGGTTGGACCGGATCCGACCGGGTCGGGTCATTTACAATCTATTTAGTTCATGTAATAACTTTATTATGATTAATAAAAGCGCTTATGTTATTATATATATTGTTTGTCTTCATATTATTTGTTGTATATATATAGTAACGTCCCTAGTATCAATCTGTGATAGAGAAACCATGATAGTGATTATGGTTGATGAGATCTCTAATCACTATAACAAGGTTGGTACTTAAATGTCTCTAGTCTTACATATTATCAAATGGGACATTGATAGTATAATCGGACTAGCACGTATTGGATGTCTTCTATCTTTTAGAAGGTAGGGATAGATCTCGTCTATCGAAGTGTAGGACTGTACGTGGACGTGTATTAGAGAATGCGTACGTTAGACTGACCCACTTACATTAAGTGTCACACTATGTGGCGGTTGTGTAATTATCCTTTTGACCGGAGTCTTCATGGCATCACGGTGTGGATTGTCATGCTTTGACACTATTGAGATTTCTCCTAACCACGGGGCGATCATGCGGTAGTGATTGGGTATGATATTGAAGCATGCGGAGTATACATGATTGGTCGTCCGGGAATCGCGTATCCTATGATTGGGATCGAATATCCGAAATGGTCTTCTTATAAGGAATGTCTCGCTCTCGAGAATCTTTGCAAAGTGGGAGTAAATGTGTTATTCCGAGAGAGCATGATATCCAGATTATAAGATACGATCGTCAATGTATTGACACTCGAGATACGATCGTATGGATATTGTTACAGTGATAGGATTGTAAGTTACACGGTAACTGCTTCACATGAAAGGTAGTAGTCATTGCTTTTGACTCTTCCGATGATTGGGGTCACGGTGTGTTGCTAGACGCTATCCCGTGATCGTTAGGTATGAAGGGCATTTTAGTAAATTGCACTTTGTGTCTACGGCCAACATATTCGGAAGCCTATCGGGTCACACACATATGAACTTCGAGTCGGATTAAAATGCGGTTATAGTTGATAACCAAATAAGGAAAGTTTATCTCTAGACTATAAAGGTTATAGTGGTAAATTAATATGGTGGTGTTTATTTATTATGAATAAATAAAACACAAGATATTAATTATATATAAATTATATTAATTAAAGAATATTCCGGAAGTCAATTAGTTGACTAATGGGGCGCCACTTTTAGTGTGTATAAGATACACTTGGATTGTGCACTTTAATTAATAAATATTGCCATAATATTAATATAGGATATTAATTGATTTTGGAAAAATAGATTTATGGTAATAAGATAATTATAATCAATATATGATATTGACAAAATAAATTATAATTAAAGAGATAAATCAATCTAATTGATTTTCCTTATTTTATTAGAAAAAGGTTTTATTCTCCTCCACACTTGAGATGGGGCGCCACCTCCTCTATAAAAAGGAAGTGGGTGTCAAGCTCTTTTGTACAACACAATTGCAAGAGTTCATAATTCTTGTGTAAAATAGAGAGCTCTCCATAGTGAGTTTGTGAGGGAAGAAAAGGTCCGGTCTAGCAGCCGGAGTTTTTCTGATAGCAATCCAAGGAGGATTCCGGCGAGGGGTTCGTGTGGATTAGCGATAGAGGCCGGACGCGTGGACGGCTTGCGCATTGAACTACTCTCCGTTGGCGGTCAAAGCGACGATCTTGTAGATCATCTAAGGTATAACCGGCAAACTACTTAACGTGTTTATTGCATTAAACGAAGAACGATCTAGAAAAAGGAAATCAAATTTTAAATTCCGCTGCGTTAAACTAGTGATTTCCTAACACTCTCTCCGTGGGCAAATATGATAGGATGCCCCAGAGTCTAGAATCCGCACATCAGCATGATGTGTTGACTGTCTTGCTATCGGAACCATGTCCTCATATAAGTCATGCTCAGCTGCCACAACAGTTATGCCAGAATTGTTCTCATGTTGTTTCTTCCTCTTTGGAAAATTGGACTTCCAATGTCCCCGCTCATTACGATAATTGCAGATATTTGTGGATTTAGGACCTTTGGACCCGCCTTTATGGAATTCTTCTTCCTAGACTGCCCATTCCCTTCCTATAATTGCTGCTGACTACTAGTCCAGCATCCTGACTGTCTGCCCCTACTGCCTTATGTCTCAGTTCCCTGGCATGCAAGGCTGACCTCACATCCTTCAAAGCCACTGTATCTTTCCCAACAATGAAGGACTTCACAAGGTTCTCATAGGAAGCTGTAGTAATACCAGTAGAATCAGAACAGCGTGACCATCCTCAACTTTCACATCAATATTCTTGAGATCAAGTAATATTGTGTTTAGCTGATCAAGGTGATCCCTCAGCCGAGCCCCCTCATGCATCCTCAGGCTAAACAACCTCTGCTTCAGCAACAACTTGTTGGTCAATGACTTAGCCATATACAAGCTTTCAAGCTTCGACCATAACTTGACAGCGGTGTCTTCCTCAACAACTTTTATGATAACATCATCAGACAAGCACAACATGATGGTTGAATGTGCTTTCTCCTCCGGACTAGCATAATCTGATGCATTAGCATGCCCTATATCTGATAAAGGCATCCACAATCCTTGTTGTTTTAACAAGGCTCGCATTTTGATTCGCCATAGACTGAAACTGTTTCTCCTTGTAAATTTATCAATCATTACGTTCATTGTTGACATCCTTGTTGCTAACGAACAGATCTTTGATCACAAAATCCTTGCACCGGTCACCGGTTTTGGTGAAGATCAACATTGTTCAGCCTGCAAATTCCTCTGAACCTACGCTCTGATACCAGTTTGTTAAAAACACGGATGAGAAACTTGCACTCCAATAAAGACAAACCAGAAGCAATGCAAATTTATACAATGGTGAAAATTGATAAATCACAAAAACAAATAGAACACAACAATTTAACGTGGTTTCCGGCGTTGTGCCGACTACTCCACGGACAGAAAAGAAGATATTTTATTATGAAAAAAGTTACAAAGTTTTCACACAATGCATTGATTACAACATTGGTATTTATAGGCATAATTTCCTAAACCCTAACCGCTATAGGATCTTTGTCTGAACTGTCATAAATACCCTCATATATGGGCCCAAGCTCCAGCTGTTGGGTGGATCACTCCTTTGTGGAGCCCAGGCCAACTAAATAATTGGAAAAATAATAATATGTCAAATAGTATTTAAGGGAACAAATTAGGTTAAGTTGTCCCTAATCTTCACAATCTTTTACAACAAAAAAGAGAAGACATTCGCAGCAATTTTATGTGTTGCAACAACAACTTTACGGTAACGATCGGGCAACGAAACGGACTCCGATCGGCATGAAATATTGAGGGTTTGTTCATCTCTCATTCTTCTTCAATCTGAACGGTGTAATTTAAGTTTCAACGGTTCAATCTCCGGGAAATCGTCCACGACCTGACTGCTGCGTTTCTGCTGCGTTTTCGGTGATATTTTTCAACAACTCTTGTATTTTGTATTCTTAGTTGATGCTTTGGTGTAGTTGAGTTGGTTGATGTGTTTGAAACACCTTTGGATCATATTTTACTGATTAGTGGAGTTTTGTGGGCCTCGGCCTCATGGTTTTTACTCTCTCACATCGAGAGAGGTTTTCCACGTTAAAATTGTGGTGTTGATTTTCTTTGTGTTTTGTTTCGCTTTATTTGTGATTTGATTTCGTTAGGGCTGCCTCGTTTAATTCCATTGCGTGTAATTGGGAAGACTTTGTGGGTATTTGTGATACGTGTGGTATTGCGGTTGTTTATTTTCCCAACAAGTGGTATCGGAGCCCGGGTTAGTTGATTTGGTTTTGAAAGTGCTTTTGGTGAATTTTTTTTATTGGTGCAATGGAAGCCAATGATCACTTTGAATGGGTCTAACTATGCCATATGGAAAATAAAATGGAGGATCTTTTGTATGTGAAAAAATTATTTCTTGCCGGTTTTCAGTGCTGAAAAACCTGAAGATAAAACAGATGAAGAGTGGAGCTTGTTGCATACACAAGTTTGTGGTTATATTAGACAATGGGTTGATGATAATGTTTTAAATCACATTAGTGAGGAGAAACATGCTAGGTCTTTGTGGAAAAATCTTGAAGATTTGTATGCCCGGAAAACTGGAAACAATAAGATGCTTTTGATGTATAAATTGATGAATTTGAGATATCTTGATGGAACTCCTATGGCTGGTCATTTGAATACTTTTCTTGGTATTATGAACCAACTTAATGCTATGGGTATTAAGTTTGATGATGAAGTGAGGATGGATGCTTCTTGGCTCTTTACCGAATCGTGGGAAAATTTTCAAAGTTCTCTATCTAATTCTACCCCGGATGGTGCTTTGACCATTGATCTTGCAAAGACTAGTGTTTTGAAAGAAGAGACAAGGAGGAAGGCACATGGTGTTTCCTCACAATGGATGTTTTGATTCTTGAGTCAGGGGAGAAGCCAAAGTAGAACTTCTAAAGATAGAGGTCGGAGTAGAAGTAAATCCAAGGGCAAGTAAAAAATTTCAATGCAATCGTGGCAGAAGGGACACATCAAGAATTTTGCTTTAAATTGAAACGGAGAAAAGGAAAACAATGACAAGAAAGATGATGAGAAGAAGGAAGATCTGATAATGCGACTTCTTTTGATGATTTCCTTGTGTTTCAAGAGGTTGATGATGTTATTCTTGCGATGATATGACTAGTTGGATTGTTGATAGTGGTGCTTCGGTCCATGCTACTTCAAGAAGAGATTTTTCTCATCATACACCTCGGTGACTTTGGTGATGTGAGAACGGCTCAGATTCTATCTTAAAGTGTGCGGTGTTGGAGATATTAGTTTGGAGACGCCTAATGGTACCAGACTAATTCTTAAACGGGTTAAGCATGTTTGTGGATCCGTTGAATTTGATTTCTATTGGCGATCGTGTGATGATGGTTATAATAGCTCATTTTCTTGTGATAAGTGGAAACTCACAAAGGGTCTTCATTGTGGCTAGAGGTACAAAGACACCTACACTTTTCTTGACTCAACCCAAAGTTATTGTTGATGAGGCTCATGCGGTGGAGTCACGTGATGGGACCGAGTTATGGCATAAGAGGTTATGTCATATGAGCTTGAAAGGAATGACCGCCTTATCTAAGAAAAATTTATTGTCTTGTTCTAACAGCTTGCATTTGGAAAAGTGTGCTCATTGTCTTGCAGGGAAGCAATCTAGAGTTTCTTTTAAATCAAATCCACCTTCAAGAAAGTCAAGTACTTGAGCTTGTTCATTCGATGTTTGTGGTCCTATAAAGACAAGAACGCTTGGTGGTTACGCTTCAACGGTTCAATCTCCTGAAATCGCCCACGACTGACCGCTGCTGCGTTGCTGTGCGTTTTCGGTGATATTTTTCAACAACTCTTGTATTTTGCATTCTTAGTTGATGCTTTGGTATAGTTGAGTTGGTTGATGTGTTTGAAACACTTTTGTATCATCTTTTGCTAATTAGTGGCTTTTACTCTCTCACAACGAGAGGGGTTTTCCACGTTAAAATTGTGGTGTTGATTTTCTTTGTGTTTTGTTTCGCTTTATTTGTGATTTGATTTCGTTGAGGCTGCCTCGTTTAATTCCGTTGCGTGTAATTGGGAAGACTTTGTGGGTATTTGTGATACGTGTGGTATTGCGGTTGTTTGTTTTCCCAACACCAGCTGTCACCACCAGACGAAACTCAACATCAGTTGACCTTCCAGACTTGTAAGCAACCAGTACAGATGTAGAACTCAACAGCATTCACAAACTCAGCAGACTCAGCAGTCTGCTGACACAGAAGGATCTCAGCTGCACTTCACCAGCTAACTTCCACAGACATGAACACTTTTACTCAGCAGACCATCATTCTCACTTAACCCCAGATTAGTTTCACCAGATTTAGAGATCAAATCACTTTACTGACAGAAACAATATATAATATTACAATCAACAACGTACACAATACATTTTTACATCAATGATGATGATGTGTGACACTTTCTGTTTTAATAGGTCTCGTAGACATTTTATTGTCCCCGTTTTGTTCTGTAACAAACATTTTCTAAATAAAATTTAAAAAAAAAAAAAATGAAACAAACCGTACCGAAGAATTGGACTTAGAACACTACCACCGTATAGCATAGAGTTTTCTTATCCTTCATTCTTCGCTGCAGCTGCCTTCCCTCCTTAGAGGGCGCGCGTGTTGAACCATCACCTTGCTGGCTCATGGTAGCTTGCTGCTGATCCGAACTGGAATCTTAAAGGTTCAATCTTGGGGCTATTAATCCGAATTTCCAACAGCCCAACTGCTGTTTTCCATCTAATTTCTTGCTTTCTATTTCGTGGGGTGCTAGCTGACATAGCTGATTATCTGGGGCTTTTTGCATATTTTTGCAGCAGTATCAAATCTCACTTGTCTATTTTTCATGGCTGGAATTCAATTAGAAACACGAAAAAGGAAAGAAACTGGTGTTTCCTCGAGTTAGGCCATTCTTCGTGATTGGCAGTTTAATCTTGAAAGAATGACCGTATCACAGGGTTATGGGATGTGGGTTTTTGTTCTATCAATTGGGATGTGATTTTTTTTAGCATTAGATTTTGCAGGGGTTCAAATTAGGAGCTTGGGGCCGTGAATTTTATGAGGAAGGTGATGGAGAAAGGTGAGGTTGGAAAGAATGGAGATGGGTTTATTGATAGAAGTAAAGTGAGGATTTTACTTTGTGAGAATGATTCCAAGAGCTCTGAGGAGGTCTTTACACTACTCTGCAAATGTTCTTATCAAGGTAGTTTGGTTTCATTTTACTGCCATGATTTTCTTGTTTTTCATTATATGATGTTCTTATAGTGAAATTCTGATTACTTTACTTTTAGAATTGAACAAATTTCTTGGGTTACTGCCATGATTTTCTAGTTTTTCTTTGAGTGCTGTTTTTATAGTGAAATTCTGATTCATGTCCTAGGTATTGAATTCAAAAGTTACATAAAGTTGTAATTTTAATTTTTGTTACTTTACTCTTAGAAGATCACAATGCTAAGGTCTCTGGTAGTGATTGTAGATAATTCCGGGCCGTAGACGTCTATTTCCTTGTGCTTTCATAACATGAAAGCTGGATTCTTGCATGTTGAGATGCATTATTGGCATATTCTTTTCCGTGAATTTTCATCGCGAGATTCTGCCTTTTCTGAATCCTAAAGAGGATACATATTAATGTTTGTGTGTGGCGTTTTCTCTCAGTAACATCTGTGAGATCGCCGAGACAGGTGGTTGATGCACTGAATGCAGAGGGTGCTGATATAGATATCATTCTTTCTGAAGTTGACCTTCCCATGTCTAAAGGGTTGAAGATGCTTAAATACCTTATGAGAGATAAAGAGTTACGACGCATTCCTGTAATCAGTATGTTCGGTTTGAATCATTCTTTTGATGTCCCATTTATGTTTAATATGTTAGTTTTTTTTATAATCATCACTCTTATATGTTTCTTACTTGCTAGTGATGTCGGCTCAAGATGAAGTTTCTATAGTTGTTAAGTGCTTGAAGCTTGGTGCGGCTGACTATCTTGTGAAGCCGTTACGTACGAATGAGCTTTTGAACTTGTGGACTCATATGTGGAGGAGGAGACAAATGGTGAGCTATCCTTTGTATTTCATTAAACACTTTTTTTTTTTTTTTTTTTTGCTTAAAGCCCCCGGTATCCGGAACCCACTGGTCCGACTAATCCGGAGTTCGCCCGTGTCGTGCCTGCATAGTCTGACTCTTACTCAGGGGTAAGGTCTAGCCAAGTATTTCATTAAACACTTTGATCACTCTTTTTGAGGTAACATCTACAATAACCGTTAATGTTCACTATAATGTCCAAATCTTGAAGATTGCTAGTTGTTCGGGCTTGACTCGTGAGTCTAGAATATGATGAATATAATTTCTTGAAAATGGTCAAGTTTTTGAACTCAAGATTCAAGATTTACCAACTTAGGACTCTACAATGGATTAAACTGGAAATTCTGCGTTGTTCTTTTGTCATTTAATCTCTTAATTTTTGTTTTTCTACATTCTTATACTTGTGGTTTTTACAGCTCGGACTAGCGGAGAAGAATATATTGAGCTATGATTTCGATCTAATTGGATCCGACCCTAGTGATGCTAACACAAACAGTACCACTTTATTCTCTGATGATACTGATGAGAAGTCACGGAAGGCATGTAGCCCGACTATGAAGGAAGACGAGGCAAGTCAAGTTTTTTTAATTAATTTAAAGATTCAAGATTTTATTAAGAAAAATCTTGGCTTTGCTTAATAAGAAAAAAATGCTAGCATTTCAGGTCAATGCTACAAGTGCTGCTCCTATTAACTCTACTGCATCTGTGTTGTTTTCAAAAGGTTGTCAGCTTGATGTGCCTGAAATTAGTGACCAATGGGCAGGTTAGTAAATTTACATGTTTTGTGTGATATTTATGCTTTTTCTCCGTCCCGTTTTAAGTTTCTACGTTGACTTTTCACAACTTTTAGTGAAGGGAATTATTTCGAGGCTTTTGCTGAACACACATACTATATATGCGCTTACAAGCGTCTCACATCGATGTTTAAAAGTTATTTTTAGGAAGAAGGTTATAATTGTATTCTTGTTATAGGACAAATGTTGCCATTTTCGAAGAAGAGTGAGCTAAAGATTGGAGAATCTTCTGCCTTCTTTACCTATGTGAAATCATCAACATTTCCAATACACAACTCGTGTTTACTTGGTGATCAAGTTATTGCTGATTCTTCACGCGAATATTTTAGCAATGATGATTTCACTAACATTGCCAATCTTCCTGAATCTCTCTCCCCTGAGAAAACCTGCACACCGCCTTCATCTCTAGAATTATCTCAACAAAAAAACTCGAGCAATTTCTCCCATGTACCGACACCTCGAAGAAACGAGTCTCATAATGACGTTGTCCCAAGTTTTCAGACAAATGCTCCTTATCCTTACTATATTCATCAAATGATGATGTCACCACCATCACCAATGTACCAAAATAACCTTCCTATGTTACCCCAGTACAGTCATATGCCTCATTGTTACACTAATCCACCCGGGATGCCATCATTCCCATTTTACCCCTACGGTGTATGCTTACAACCTGGTCAACAAATCCCTTCACCGCATCCATGGCCACCGTCATATAATGGAAACACTTCTTCTGCTGCTGCTGAAAAGAAAGAGAAACCGAATAAAATGGATCGTAGAGAGGCGGCATTGATCAAGTTTAGGCAGAAGAGGAAGGAAAGGTGTTTCAACAAGAAGATCAGGTATGTGAATCGTAAAAAGCTAGCAGAACAGAGGCCTCGTGTGAGGGGACAGTTTATAGGGAAGATTAATGGGGTGACGGTAGATCTAAATGGCGTGCCAGCATCTGTAGATGATGACGATGATGATGTAGATGAAGACGACGACGAAGATGAAGAAAAATAACTACCCTTAAGAGCAAAAACTCCATTTTCAAAGAATCAATGGTCTTGAATCTATTTGATTCAAGGGGGAAAAACTTGCATTAGTACATGAAGGTTGCTCATCTATACTTTTAGGTGTAGGAACATTTTGTATGTGTGATATATATATATATATATACATGTTTAATTAAAAGCGTTATAGCATTCTGTGACATAATGTAGGGAATTGATGTTAATATTGGAAACTTGATAGCTCAGTTGTAGACTGCACTTTTGAGTACTGAATTGTTGCTTAAGGATGATAATTGCCTGGTTATTGTGATATTGAGTGGTTCGTGTTCGGGTTCGGGTTCGGGTTCGGGTTCGTTCTCGAGACCCAGATCAGAGAAGGAATGTTATTAGGCACGATTTAGACCCTCAATGTATAGCAATAAAGTGTAATATTGCAAGAATGTAGCAAGCCACTAAAGGAAACGTAGACAGATATGTTTTATGAATGTTCTACCGTTGCACCCCACATGTTCTACTGTTGCATCTCCTACCGTTGCAACCACCGTTTCACATAATCAACCTTGTAAGAATCGGTTTTGAAGTCAAAAAACGACAAAATCTTTATCCAAGATGAAATGCATATGATTCTATATTTTACACAATCTGGATCTATTTTACACAATCTGGATGAACATGCAGGATAGAAAGAAAATTTTACACAATCTAAATTATTACGGTATATGTAAAGTAAACTTTATAGAATTTGTATTTTACATAAAAGAAAATAAAGTATATGCTTAAATCTGATTTTTTTTTTTTTATTAATTTTTTTTTTGGTGAACCTTAAATCTGAATATTGAAAAATCTAAAATATTTTTTTTCAAGTATTTACACTATCTATCGCAAGTTATCTAAGATTTCTAATGACATTTTTATACGTAGGAATGGAATGGAATCGAATGATTTTTCATTCTATTCCAATTTGTATATATTTATAAGGTAATGAAATTTTATTCTAATGGAATGAAAAATAACCATTTTTATTCCCTCTTAAATAGGATACAATGGAATAAAATCGATAAAACACATGGGTGGTGGGTAAGAGGAATGAGAGGTTGGGTGGGTGGTGCGGTGGGGTGGGGTGAAGTTGGGTACGTGGTGGGGTAGGATAGGGTGGGGTAAGGTAGGGTGGGTTAAGATAATGTAGGGTGTGGTAGGGTAGGGTAGGATGGGGTGGTGGTTAGTGTTAAGAAATCAACGCGGGAACGCAGCGGAATTCAAAATTTTGATTTCCTTTTTCCCAAAATCGACTTCGTTTAAGCAACAAGCATAAAAGAAGGAGAAAAAAGAATACCTTGGTTTATCCAATTGGATCGACGCTTTGTCTACGGTTGTAGTTTCTGCACGAAGCCGTCCAAGCGTTCGGCCTCTACCGGTGATCCACACGAACACCTCGCCGGAATCCCATCATGAATTGCTACCAGAAAAACTGGGTTGCTAGACCAACATTTTCTCTCTCTCAAATCTCTGTTTAAAAAGCTCTCTTAATTTTCTTGTAGAAAATAAGACTTGTAATTGTGATGTAAAATAGCTTGGCACAACTCCCCTTTTAGAGGGATAAAAGGCGCCACATTCACAACCCAATCTGATTGAGAAAAGTTTCCTAATGGATAGAGGAGAAAGATAAACCAATTTGTAATAAAATAAGGAAAATATATTTGATTGATTTATCTCATTAATATCTAATATCTTATTTTAAATATTTTCCAATATATATATATATATGTATATATATATATATATATATATATATATATATATATATATATATATATATATATATATATATATATATATATATATATATATATATATATATATATATATATATATATATATATATATATATATATATATATATATACATATATTGTCATTATATTACCATAAATCAATTTACATAGCAGCCAGAAAAAAAGTTCAGGGGGTGCCGAAATACTTTATCTAAGTAAAAAAAAAATTCAAGGGGTGCACAAATTTTTTTTGGGTGTAATATACACTGTTTTTTTCTTGATTCGTATATATATTACACATATAAATCCATACATTTATTACAAATGTGCAAATGCATATCATATATGCACCTCACGCATGCATTCACAAATATATTAACATCTTATATTAATACTAGATAATACAATACCATGATTAATTAATGGAAAATTTCGGGAAAAATCCACATTTCCTCCCTTATTTAAGTTTTAATCCACACTCCTTTTTTTAGTTGTAATAAGGACAAACTAATTTTGCTAAGACTAAAATACCCCTATTATATTATACACAAGGTTGAATCTGAATGCACTTTTTCCCCGACTCTTTCTTCCTCTTTTTGTCCGAACTTCATCTTGGACGAAGCTTGGATTCCGTAAATACTATCCTCGCATCTATCGGTAATCATCTCGTATGATGTCATCGGTGTAGATTTGAAGCACGTTGAACGATCGGCTAGAATCCAGCAATTTTCGAGCAGCATTCAATGATCAGGTGCACCCGTTTGATTTTTCAGAGTAATTGTTTTTCGATTCTCTGTATTCTGCTTCTCTCTTCGTCTGTCCAACCTTAATTGCGAATCAATTCTTGATTCTTACCATCTGCGATTCCCTTTACCTTAATCGTCTGATTTGGTTCATGAAATCCGATTCTCTGAGTAGAAAGGACACATCATTATTGTTGAGGCCGATGATTGAGGCGTGAGGCCAATGATGTCCCTCAAATCTCCCAGAATGTAAATCAAGCGAAGAATCGGGAAAAAGATCGAACCTCAGTCCTATGATTTGTTGAAATCCCGTAATCAGAGTTGCTATTGTCTTTCTCTCAAATAAAAAATTACAGTATTTCCGATGGATGATTCCATTCAGGGAAGTCTTCTTTTCGTGTTTCCGTTTTAATTTAATCATGAAAAATTAGCACTTCCTATATCATCTTATATGGTCAGGTTTAATTAAAAGACTTGCAGATCATCAAATTAAAGTACATGTCCAAAGGTATTTAGCAATACAGGTTTTAATATAACTTGTGAGCAAAATGGGTTGCACAGCAAATGCAAGTTGTATGACAGATTCAAAAAGTTCAAAATCAGATTGCTCAAACTGAGATAAACCAACCAATATATATATATATATATATATATATATATATATATATATATATATAGGTTAAAGGTTGTGGAGGACAGTTTTTATCTAAAATGAGGAAAAATGAAATTAAAAAGATAGTGGTTGAGAAAAAGAATACATGTTACTACATCAAGATGTTATTACATGTGTTACTACATGTTGCTACAACCACATGTAGTAACACATGTAGTAACATGTGCGTTTTTGTCCTTCTCAATCATTATTTTTTTTTCTTGTTCTTTTTTCCATTTTGTATCTTATTTTGTCCTTATAGCCTATAACCCCATATATATATATATATATATATATAAACTGATTTAGTAATAAAAACTGAAGATGAAAACTTACTCAAACTGATGCAAATCTCCTGCAAGTTCAACACAGCAAAATAAGATTTAAATTCTTTCACCAAAGTTACTAGTTACTAGTTACGGTCGGTTATATCAAATATTTACCAAAGTTACTAGTTACCGAATAAGATTTAAATTCTTTCACCCATTTGGTTACTAGTTACGGTCAGTAACTAGTTAAATCTTATTCGATAAATCACTAGTTACGGTCGGTTATAAACAAAACGCTCAGATTAATGCAAATATTTTTTCGTCTTTCAAAATTTACGTCGGAAGGGTATCGTATGAGATCTCAAAATGAAGAGTGAAAAAATATGAATTTTGGTGAAATTTTTTGATGATCGGAGTTCTAAATCAAAAGTTACGGTTGTTTGAAAAAAAAAAATGAAGCAGGCAGCGCGCTCAAGGAGGGACATTCAGGCCCAACGTGTGATATAAGGGGGTATTTTCGTCCGTCTGAATTTTTTTTGTCATTTTTGCAACTAAAAAAAGGAGTGTGTTCTGTTTATTTATTTTGGGTCAAAATTTAGACTTTTCGCTCCTTCCCTCTTAATTAATTTGCAAAATCCATGTGTATCATTATACACAATAAATTTTGACCCATATATATGATGTATACATATTTAATTAATCAACATAATTAATAACTTATATTATATTTATTCATAATAAATAAATACTACCATATTAATTTATCACTACAACACTTTATAGTCGAGATAAAACTTTCCTTATTTGGTTATCAACTACAACCACATTTTAATCCGGCTAGATGTTCATGTGTGTGTGACCCGATAGGCTTCCGAATATGTTGGTTGTAGACACAAAGTGCAATTTAAGAAAATGCCCTTCATGCCTAACGATCACGAGATAACGTCTAGCAACACACCGTGACCCCCAATCATCGGAAGAGTCAAATGCAATGACTACTACATTTCATGTGAAACAGTTACCGTATAAATAGAATCATATAGTTGTATTAATATCCATACGGTCGTACGTCGAGTGTCAAACTTCAACGACCGTATCTTATAATCTGGATATCATGCTCTTTCGAAGTAATTCATTTACTTCCACTTTGCAAAGATTCACGAGAGTAAGACATTCCTTATAAGAAGGCCCTTTCGGATATTCACCCCTATTATTAGGGTACGCGATTTTCGAACGACCAAACATGTGTACACCGCATGCTACAGTATCACACTCAATCACTACCGCATGATCGCCCCGTGGCTAGGGGAAACCTCAATAGTGTCAAAGCATGACAATCCACACCATGATGTCATGCAGACTCCTAACCTAAGGATAATTACACAACCGCCACATAGTGTGACACTTAACAGTGTAAGTGAGTCAGTTTAACGTATGCATTCTCTAATACACGTCCACGTACATTCCAAGTGTCTCTACACTTCGATAGACGAGATCTATCCATGCCCTTAAAGACAGAAGACATATAATACGTTCTAGCCTGTTTGTACTATCAATGCCATGTTCAATAGTACATAAGCCTAGAGATATTTAAGTATCAAACTTATTAAAGTGATTAGAAATCTCATCAATCATAATCGCCTATCATGGTTTCTCTATCACAGCTTAATACTAAGGACGTTATCATATAACAATTCATAATTAGTTCTTTAAAAGAACAAATATATGACAACAGAAAAGCCATTTAATATATGTATACACATAAAGAAATAGTAGAAATGATCCGACCCGGTCAGATCTGGTCCGACCTGATTGGGTTTAGGACACTATTTCAACAGTTAGGGTAAGGTAAGATGGGTGGTGCGTAGGGTGGGGTGAGATGAGGTCAGGTAGGGTGTGACAGGGTAGGGTAGTAAGGTAAGGCCGGGGAAAGTTAAGGTGGTGTAGGACTGTAGGGTACGGCGAGGAAAGGTTGAGTAGGTGGGTGGTAGAGTATGTTGAGGTAGGGTGGGTAGCGAGTTAGGGTGCGCTAGGGTATTTGGCAAAGTAAGTGCTAGGTAAGGAAATATGGGTATAGTATGGTAGAATGGTGTGGTGGGGTGTGGTGCGGTAAAGTGGGTGGTGGGGTAGGGCTACCCACTCACCATACTCTACCCCACACATTCCACCCTATCCCATGATATGCACCATACTCTACCTTACTCCATCTCACCCAACCTTAATCCACTGTCATGCTCTACTTATTACTCAACATGACACATTTTATGTAAGGGGGAGTGGTATGAAAGGACAAAAAAGTGGGGGGAAATGAAAATCAAGAAAGTGGAAATATAAATTGGGTGATAATGACAACTTTACTGTTCATAACCTCAAATCCACAGTTTGTTGCAGTGGAAATGACCTCAAATCCAATGTTTCACTATCACAGTGGAATAAGGAAATGCCATTTTTATCCGAAAAAAATTACACTGTCTTCTTTTACATATTTCTACATTCAAGTTGTATTTCTTAACAATAAACCCTTTATATAATTTGTTTTATTCCGCTATTTCAAATTTCAAACGCAATAATAGAATAAATTTATTATTTAAAAAGAAAGTTTATTCCATTTCATTTCTATGATCTTATTTCATTCATTCAATCTATTTCTCCGTAACAGACATGTCATAAATGCAACAAAAAATTATAGCAAAGGAATAGTGATTTCCGACGGTCAATCGAATAATTCCTATATTTTTTAACAGATTGAAATAGAAGGCATGAATGTTGGAGCTGGACTACACAAATAGATAAATACAATATATTCTGTGCCATGAATTGCGGAAAATTGATTGCATATGTTTATACCTAATCCTCATGAGAGATGCTGCAAAATTATTCACACCAATGTCAACAGCCAGAATTTAATTTCTTCTTCCCCAGCTGGGATAAATATATACTACAGTTACGCGCTTTTGGATTTTCAATTAGTCGCCATTCAAAATTTGCAACGACTTTATGGGCGTAACCTAAAACAAGTGTCATATAATTAATACAATAATTAATACTCCCTCCGTCCGATTTTATTTGTCATGTTTGACTTTTCACACAGATTGAAAAAATGTAGTTAATGCTTTGAATCACATTAAATGATCAAATACTTTTAAACTTATGCCCTTTAAGTTGTTGTTGGAGCATTTAATGTTACACACTTTTTATTGTAAATATTGTAAAGAGAGAAGAGTATTTGAAAAAATTTAACAATTAATGCACAAAGTGGACACTTATTTTGAGATAAACCAAAAAGGAAACATGGACAAATAAAATGGGACGGAGGGAGTATACACAATATATTTTAGCGGTTTCTATCGTCATTACGAATTTACTATTGCTATCATTTTTTTTATTATTTCTCATTTATTTGACCACTACCTCTAAATTATTTTTCACTTACAACATCTGTGGATCTGACGTTTTATACCAATGATACATTTGTAATTGTAATATCAGTGCCATTGATGTTAGTATTGAAAACCAACACCAGTACCAGTGACGCACGTACCGAAAACAAACGTCAATGATACAGACATTGTATTGCAACAAAAATAATAAATATATTAGGTGGTGCCAAAATAACTTTAAAGATGCCAGTAATAAAAGTGTCAATTGCAGCAAAATCGTTCGTGATGCCAATAGAAACCGCCTATATATTTTTAGAATATACAATTGATTATGATGTTAAATTGGAGGATTGATATGTGATCCGTCATACTCAATTGGATACAAGTGTTTTTGTCAATTACTTTAGTTCAATTTTTATTGTTGTAACACTGCAATTTTTATAGTCGGCCTCGCTCGGCCTAACTATGTCTGAAAACGCTACTTTAGACATAACTAATGGATCCGTAACTACTTAGACATGTCGTCATCGTTGAGCTTAAATGGGTTTACCCGAGTTAACAATTACATTACGTCTCATCCGTATATGAAGGTGATGTTTCTCACACATTAACAATGTGCGATAATACATTCTCACCATCTTATGTGAGATAATACATCCTCCCCGTCTTATAAAGAAACCCATCCATACCAAAAGTAACTAGAGGCGCCCATATGTGAATGTGATGTTTCTCCCACATTAGCGATGTGAGATAATACATCCTCCCCATTTTATAAAGAAACTAGTGACTCCTACATACCGTCTCTCACAGAGCATCACTCAGTTTTCATTTGGTATTCGGTTCAGACAACATCTATAACGCCCCACAACCCCGGGCTGGACAGCATTACTTTGGTGTATGGCAGCATTACTTTTGTATTCGGTTCGGATACCATTTGTAACACCCCGCAACCCCGTGTCTGGCAGCATTAGTTGAGTCATAATGAATCTCGTAACTACTTAGATATGTTGTACCGCTTGGCTTAAAAGGGTTAAAACGAGTGAAAATTTTCATTATATCTCACCCTTATATAAAGATGATGTTTCTCCCACATTAATAATGGTGGGATACTAGAGTGTCACATAAATGACAACATTTTTTTACACATTTGATTATGCTGAGCTTAATCATTATCAATGAGTTATACATCTTGATTAATATATATTCAGTTACCCACCCTACCTAACCCTTTATATAATTTGTTTTATTCCGCTATTTCAAATTCCAAACGCAATAATAGAATAAGTTTATTATTTAAAAAGAAAGTTTATTCCATTTCATTTCTATGATCTTATTTCATTCATTCAGTCTATTTCTCCGTGACCCACCTACTCAACCTTTCCTCGCCGTACCCTACAGTCCTACACCACCTTACCTTTCCCCGGCCTTACCTTACTACACTACCCTACCTTTCACACCGTACTCTACACCACCGCCCTACCATCCCACTTCTCACATCACCTCACCAAACATTATCATACCTCACACCACACCCTACCTCTCTAACCACCCTGCCCTACCTTAACCTACCACATCAACCTACCTCTTCACTCTCCTACCTAACCCTATCACACCCTACCTGATATTCACATCAGCCCAATATTCACATGAGAATTTTTTTGACCAAACTACTCAGTTACCGTTTCAACTCCGTCTTATTCTTCATTCCGATCAACATGAGATGGCTAGTTAATACTTAATAACTTATATACATGTTAGTAAAAAGATAAAACGTCACCTATTCTTGGTCGTGCACCGATTCATATCGGCGATGTGGTACGTTCATCAAAGTGAACAACCCTACTGGGTCAAAAGGCTAACTGGTAGCGGAAGAAATTCATCGAACGTATACGCATACCGGAGAGACCCCGGAGCTATCAGGTGCTATTCACCGTTAGTTAGCAAGTATATCTTCAGGCTGATAAACGCCATGCGTAATGCCCTTGAATCTTGTCGAAACCAAGATAAGTTAAGCTAGAAACGTTTAGTCATGACATGTTGATGGACATGGAGTGAACCCTAGATTGAGTCGGTCTCATAAAGATAATTATTTATTCTAAAACTTGTTAATAAACCTTAATTTATTTGTAGCTTCTACCTCTTAGTAAGTACTTTGTACTTACCTCAAATGCATTGTATTTCTATGTGTTTGGGGGAGAGAAGATGAACAAGTTGAACAAGAGTTCGAGGAGAACTTTGATGACGACGTTTGAGGACGCCAAAGTTGAAGCATTCATTTTTATTTATATTCTTTGTTTCGAAGATACATTAGATCTTGTAATCTCCTTTTAGTTTCTTTTGGAGGATTTCGTACGTTTTAGATTTCGGTTGGTTTTTCGATGTAATAAATATTATATTTTCTATCTTTAGACTTTGAGTTTCTATTCTTGTTTGTTTTGAAAAAAATTACTCGAGTCTTTTGCTTCCGTTTTGCTTAACTCGATACGACGTAGTAGAGGCTGACGTATAATGTGGAAGTTATTTTATATTATACTACCTCCGTCCCAAAATGTAAGTCCTTTTAGCTTTTTTGTTTTATCCCATAATGCAAGTTCATTTAAATAACTAAGGAAGCATTTATTACATTTTTCTATTTTTACCCCTCATTTATTATATATTCACCCACTTTTTACTACTCTACATTAATAATAGTCAAAGGTTATTTTAGACTTTTCCATCAAAATTAATGACACATATCCAATTTAACCAACTTTCTTAATCTGTGTGAAATACCCTAAAAGGACTTACATTTTGGGACGTAGGTAGTATGTTTCGAATGTATTTTTTCCGGATAAAAACTCGGTGTCCGGAAACGGGACGTTACGGTCTCACACCAAGGAGAAAAAGAAAACAGAGAAGAAGAAGAAGAAAGAAACAGATGACTGATTTCCTTTTTCCCATGTAATTTCAGCAATTTTTTGCGGTTTACATGTTCCGTGTTTTGTCTTATTGAGAAATACTTTAATGCATATTGTATTGTTTTTCCAACACCAGTCATGCATACAAATTTACTTTCATTGAACCATTGGCAACATTGCACTATTAGGATAAATTTCACACGCAATAACGAAAGTGGAAAAACATGGTATAATTTGCAATTTATGAAGACTAATGGTGCCATTCGCATTTTAGCAAATTCTTCAAAGCAATTTGTGTAACGTCCCACGATCTCGTGTCGGACGTCGTTATTTGAGTCATAAAAAATATGGGAACTACACAGATCCATCGTCACTCGAATTAACAATTCCATTATGTTTCTCACCCTGAATCATATAAAGGTGATGTTTTTTCTATTCTCCCAATGTGATACATTACATTTCTTCCGCATTAAAAGGAACTGATGTCCTCGTCAGGACCTTCTTTCTACCAGAGGAAACTATAGTTGGATCGTCTCTAACGGTGCAATATCACTTAGTTTCCGTCTGGTACTAAACTCTGATATCAACTCTAACGCCCCAAAAACTTAAGTCTGATTGTGCTAATTGATTAATAATGAATCCCGTAGCTACTTAGATTTATCGTCATTATTTGTCTGAAAAGTGTTACCCCGAATTAACAATTTCATTACGTTCCACCTTATATAAAAATGACGTTTCTCTCATATTCCCAATATCATGAGATATTACGATTCCACCATCAAACCGGTAAAAATTAGTTTCTTTGCACAAACTTGTTGTTGTTGTTTTATTTATTTATTTATGGAAATGAATAGTTTACATCATTATCATACATTTACTTGTTTTTAATAATACTAATGCAAATGCTACGATATTCTTTGACTTTTTGTGGTGATATAGTGGTAACTTTTCGATATCATGTATCGATTTATCTCAGTAAAAAAAAAAAATATACATACATATTTTGCAAGTTAAACTATTGAAACATAACTTTCAATTTACATTCTTCATAAAACTCTAATTACTGATCAACGAAAGCAACATTTTTTTATTAAATTGAAAACATTTCAATAAATACTGCAAAATACATCTCACTAGCACGTCCCTTCCAATCATGCATCCAACTATAAATATTCATATTTTCACATTTTTTAATAATATTTTTTAAGCATTTTATTATTACTACATATTAAACTATGTTTTATCAACACAAAAACACAACTGTCTACACATACATTTACTCATGTCTACCCTTCAAAAGCTGCTAACTTTCTCCACCCCATTACCTTAATCACACCCCCCAAACAACACAATGTGTAATTTTCTGCATTCAAATGCAAGAAAAACTCACACTGTTTTCTTCACCAACATAATCCACTTCCTTCTTGTTTTCAAATATTTCAATGGGGCAGTAGCCAGTGATAAAACATTCACCCCAACTGATAATTATCTCATCAATTGTGGATCACAAACCAACACTTTTCTTGAAGATGGCAGAATCTTCAAATCTGATCCTCAATCCACTTCTTATCTTTCAACTGATCAAAACGTAATCGCCTTGTCGAATTCTCTCCCCGAAAACGCCCTCCATTCGCCTCTGTCGTCGCCATCTTTTCATCCTTTGTATCATTCTTCAAGAATCTTTCTTGAGGAATCCATGTATAGATTCCTCGTATTTCATCCGGGCCGACATTGGATTCGCCTCTTTTTCCACCCTCTTCAAAGTTCTTCATATAATTTAACCACTGCTACATTTAGTGTTAGTACTGATAATGTACTTTTGTTGCATGATTTTTCAGTAAAAGAATATAATAAAATGGTACTTAAAGAGTATCTTATAAATGTAACATCTAATAAACTTACACTTACATTTTCACCTATGAAAAATTCATTAGCATTTATAAATGCTATTGAATTTGTCTCTGCACCAGATGAACTTGTTTCTGATTCAGCCACTTCTATCTCTCCTACTGCTGATTTTAACGGCGTTTCCCGTTATGCCCTCGAAGTTTCGTACAGAATAAACGTAGGAGGGCCGATCATCACGCCAAGAAATGACACGTTATCTCGTACGTGGGGTATGGATAACGAGTTCAATACGTTTCCACAAGGTGTTGAAAATGCAGTTGTTTCACCAGATAGGATCAAATATAGTGATGGTCTTGCTACACCTTTGATTGCACCGAATTTCGTATATGCAACAGCCGATCAGATGGCGAACCCGAATATCGCGAACCCGAATTTCAATCTCACTTGGGAGATGAATGTTGATCCTAGCTTTTCTTACATGATTAGGCTGCATTTTTGTGATATAGTAAGCCAAGCACTGAATGAGCTATACTTTAATGTTTATGTTAATGGGATGATTGGTATTTCAAATCTTGATCTGTCAACCGTTGGATCAGATCTTGGTGTTCCATACTATAAAGATCTTGTGATCAATGCCACTGGATTAAGAAATGGTTCAATTATTGTTCAAGTGGGCCCTACTTCAAACCCTCCAGCAAGTAATCCAAATGCTATATTAAATGGCTTAGAGATCATGAAGATGAGCAATTCAGCTGGAAGTTTAGATGGGCTGTTTTCTTCTGTTGTGACAGATTCAGATTCGAAGAAACACAACACGATGAAAATCGCTGCAGCCGTTGGATTAGCGTTCGGGGTGATAGCAACGGTGATGATCGCGATGAGTATTGTTAGATGGAAAAGATCAAAGGGTTGGAAAAAAGAAAACACTTTTGCATCATGGTTACCTTTAAATAACACCTATGGAAGCTTCTTGTCTTATAAAAGCAAGGTCTCGAATCACTCGAGTATCGTACCACGGTCTAATTTAGGCCTTGGTAAGTTGTTTACTTTCAATGAATTAAAAGTTGCAACAAAGGGCTTTGATCAAAAAGCAATCATAGGTGTTGGAGGCTTTGGAAAAGTGTACATTGGTGAGTTAGACGAGGGAACGAAGCTAGCTATAAAGCGCGGTAATCCCTCATCATCACAAGGTATAAACGAGTTCCAAACCGAGATTGAAATGCTCTCGAGGCTAAGACATCGTCATCTAGTGTCTTTGATCGGATATTGTGATGAAAACTCGGAAATGATCTTGGTTTACGAGTACATGGCTAATGGACCGCTTCGTGACCATATTTACGGGTCGAAATTGTCTCCATTATCATGGAGACAGCGGCTTGAGATATGCATTGGTGCAGCTAGAGGACTACATTATCTCCATACTGGCTCAACACAAGGGATCATACACCGAGACGTGAAAACGACAAACATTCTTTTGGATGAGAATCTCGTAGCCAAAGTTTCGGATTTCGGGTTGTCGAAAGCCGGACCATCTTTAGAACAAACACATGTTAGCACTGCAGTAAAGGGTAGTTTTGGATATCTTGATCCAGAATATTTTAGAAGGCAACAACTTACTGAAAAGTCTGATGTGTACTCGTTCGGGGTGGTACTTTTCGAAGTTATATGTGCTAGGCCTGCACTTGATCCTGCATTATCAAGAGAACAAGTTAACTTAGCTGAATGGGCAATGCAACAATACAAAAAAGGGATTCTTGAGAATATTCTAGATCATCATATAGTCCATATGATCTCCCCCGATTCGTTGAAGAAATATGTCGAAGCTGCAGAGAAATGCTTGTCTGAATATGGAGTTGATAGGCCTACAATGGGGGATGTGTTGTGGAACTTGGAATACGCGTTACAACTTCAAGACGCGTATGATTCGAAACACGATTCGAAACAAGGAACAAGTGAAAATGTTGATCAAGATGAAAAGAAACTCATGGTTGATGTAACAGATGATTCTGGATCAATGGTTGGGTCACCTCTTTTTGTTGAACATGTTCAAGGGAGGTAAGGACTAATGCTACCATTTGATAAAATAAAAATAAAAAAAATACTTTTTTATGCTAATTTTATGTAAAGATGTCAAAAAAGATTAGATCTTTATGTGTCCATCTGCTTGCTGATTGCTATTTAACAAGGATTTTGTATTACAAACTTGTACTGCAACATCTAAATTCACTTTCATTGATTTCCCAGTTAAAATTTGTGTTTATGATCCAATGCTAGTGGTTCCTTCTCATTATTGTTCATTATATAGTAGGTTACACAATACAAATTAGGAAAGTAGAAAGTAGAAACCCACACAACTCTAACTACTTAGCTTCCAATTTATTTGACCTAGCTAGCCACCTCTACTCTATTCTAGAATAATATTTTATTACTTTCAACTATATTCAACACTCCCCTCAAGTTGGCGCGTGGATATCACACATGCTTAACTTGTTACACTTGAACGGAATACGCAGACTAGGCAACGCTTTAGTAAACATATCTGCAAACTGATCTCATGTCCGAACAAAGGGTGTGCAAATTTGTCCATCCACAATCTTTTCTCTAATAACGTGGCAGTCTACTTCAATGTGCTTTGTTCTTTCGTGAAAACTGGATTTGAAGCAATATGAAGAGTTGTTTGATTATCTATATGTAGGGGGCCGGTATAGGTAGACTTGTTGAAAAACCTATCTCATTCGTGAAATGGTCTATCCATGTGAGCTCACTGGTAGTATGTGTCATAGCTCGATACTCTGCTTCGGCGCTCGACCTAGCTACAACTGGTTGTTTCTTACTTTTTCAAGTGATCTGATTACCACCCAAAAATGTACAATATCCTTTCGCGGACCGTGAATCTGACACTCAACTGGCCCAGTCAGCATCTGAAAACCCTTCAACTCTGAGATGGCCACATGGTCTATATATGATGCCTTTTCCCAGAGCTTGCTTCAAATACTTCAAAATTCTCAGCACAGAGTTCCAATGTGGAACTCTAGGTACGTCCAAGAATTGCCTAAACACACTTACTTGCATATGATATGTCTGGTCTGGTTATGGTAAGGTAATTCAATTTGCCCATCAGTCTTTGATATCTCTTGGAAGAACTAAAGACCACTCCATCATCTTTAAGCAATTAGAGATTAGATCCATAGGTGTGTCAACTGGTCTACCTCCAAGTATTCATGACTCTTTTAACAAGACAAGGACATACTTCCTTAGAGAGTACAATGCAATGACTAGATCTTGCAACCTCAATGCCTAGGAAATAATTAAGACGTCCTGAATAATTCGTATGAAATATATTGCTTAAGAACTCCTTGAGCTTGCTAATTAATTGCACATCACTACATGTAGTCACAATGTTGCCAAAAGATACAACAAGCAAAACTCATCCATCTATAGTGCGTATATAGAAGACAAAATGATCAGTATGGCATTGCCTTAAATCAATGGTCTTTACAGCTTCTGAAAACTTTCTGAACCAAGCACGTGGGGACAATTTAAGTTAGTCCATAGAATACTTTTCTCAGCCTGCACACCGTGCCAGGAGACTCCCCGAGAGCAACAAACCGGAGTGGTTGCTCCATAGACACTTCGTTAGTATGATCACCATGAAGAAACACATTTTTGATGTCAAATTGCGATATTTGCCAACCTTGAGTTACTGCAAGGGAGATCAACATGCAAATAGAGGATATTTTAGCAACCAGGGAGAATGTCCTATCGAAATCAACTCTATAAGTTTTAGTCAAGCCTTGTACAACTAATAGTGCTTTGAGGTGATGAATAGAGCCATTAGGTGTAGTTGTGATGGTGAATACCCACTTACAAATTACCATCTTTTTACCCATCGGAAGGGGAACCAAGTTTTAGGTCTTGTTATTATGTAGGGCCGTAACCTCCTCTTCCCTTGCTCCTCTCCAGACCGGATCCTGTAATGCCTCATGAATATTCTTATGTACAGACATAGCATTTGTACCCTCTTTGACGCCTAGAGTACCCTAGAAAAATACATTTGCCAGTCGGGGGAACGAACTTATTAATATACCTGGACCGAAATGATGAGCTTAACGACACAACCAAATGTTTTGGGTGGAATGGGAATTTGGGAAATGTAGTAGCATCGGGAAAAATTAAGGAAAAGGGTGATACACCTTTTAGCACTGGAAGCGGCATTCAATTGAAGAGAAAACATGACGTAAAAAATCGCATCACTCCGAAAATGTTCGGGAACTATTGAGTTATGATGTTGAATTACCATCTCTCCCAAAGGTTTAAGATGGTGGGGAGGTATATAAGATGATAATTCAATATGGTATCAAAGCAAGAGGTCATGAGTTCAAACCCACTCCAAACACATTTTTCCAAAAAAAAAAAAAAACAAACAAAAATCAAGTGTTGGTCTACAAAAGACTCACACTTGAGAAGGCGTGTTGAAGTGTATAAAATGTTAATTATCTACCTACCTAACAGCTTCAGATTTCGGGAGAGATGGTAATTCAATATGGTATCAAAGCAGGATGTCCTATGTTCAAACCCCGCTCCAAGCATAATTTTCCAAAAAAAAAACTATACCTACAAGTGTTGGGTCTATCTCTCTTCTTATAGGCTCACATAGGCCTCTATCTCTCTTCTTATAGACTCACACGGGTCTCTCTCCCTTCTTATAGTCCCACACTTGAGGGGTCATATAATATTAATTATCTACCTCCCCATCAACTTAAGCTTTTGGAAGAGATGATACGGGTCTCTCTCTATTCTTATAGGCCCACACTTGATGAGGACATATTGAGATATAATGTTAATTATCTACCTCCCCATCAATTTAAGCTTTTGGAAGAGATAGTAACTCAAGTGGAACAGTTATTTAAATATATCATCAGGCTTAGAGTTGTATCAACAAGATGGCGATTCTTACGCTCCGCTACCCCATTTTGCTGGGGTATGTAGGTACATGAAGTTTGGTGTAATATGCCCTAACTTTGAAGGAATGTTGAAAATTGATGATCCTATTCTTTCGCATTCTCGGTTCGAACAATTTTAATGGAGTAATTAAATTGAAGATGGATATATATTCCGGTTTAAGTCCCTCTCAGAAACTGATGTAAAAGATCTACAACGAAAACGTATAAACGATAAAACAAGAGCTAATTCAAGCTCTTAGATAGTTTCACTCATTAGATAATGAAAGATTACATAATGATTAGCAACTAGCCAACTTAAGCTATTTATAGGCTAAAAGCCCATCTAGGTATTTAAAAGCCCAAATAACTATCTACTAAATTAAAATATAAATAAATGACTATTAGCAAATAAAACGTGCTACATCATCTCCATCCCCTACACAGAAAGCTCGTCCACGAGCGAGTCCATTGGGGATGACAAGTCTAGCACATTGAAACTCCCGAGCTCACCGAAAGATCCTTTGGTGGATCAAACTCGTTCACCACCTTAAGGAACAATTTCAAGGTTCTCTTAAATTGTCAATTCTTTCCCACAATGTTCAAGTATAAAGAAATTATAACAATACTTTGCTTGGCCATGATGTTATCATCACTCCAACCCACTCATGGAATAACTCGACCACAAGTTAAAGTGATAGGCATAGGAAATTCATGATGCTTGAAATGTGTTGTAGATGTTCGACCAAGATACATCTCAACAACCTTAATTCCCAATGGCTAGCATTGTAAATATAGCATAATAGCACTTGCCCATCTCCAAGAACAAACGTTGCAGTGTTATAAACTAATGGAATAAAGGTAAGAGTGATAGTTTGACCTTCTGGGGATGCAAGCATGGTTAAGTAATGAATTATATTTTTGACATAGACCAACCATAGCCACTTCCTGTCTAGCTTTACATATCCTGACCTTTTATCAACCATATCTAAATTCGATCGTTTCCCACATCTTGGTAGTTTTAGAGCCACATCTTCTTGTATGTCAACTGTTTGCACCATATATGTGCCTATTTCAGTACCCAAAAGTTCACTCAATGGGTGATTTTCTATCTTTGGTAGTTGGATAATTAAGGCTTCTTCGCCAAGCCCTTTAACCATCTCAAGACCCTTCCCCTCTCCAAAGGTGTGTTTAGCTCTTCCTTCATCATCAGAGCCAGCTAAAAGTCCAAGATGTTGAGGTCCATTCCCCTGTTGAAAGTCGTATCATTCCATCGGTGTAATTAAGATTGCGCTAATATCGATTTCTCCATAGTATCATTGCCACCCATTGCATAATTATCTAAATATGTGTCATGGATCTCCAACCCACTTATCCCCTGCTGTTTGCTATTGCCCGATTCAAAGAGTAATTCTATCAAACACTTGGCAGACGTTGATTTATCAGCATGTAGGTACTTAATCACATCAGCTCATTCCGGTTCGGCATGCTTAATTGCTTCAGCTCCTTCATTCTTTTCCTCTGAACATTCATTATCTTTGTTCCCAGATTCAGCTTTCTTCTCTACTATTTTATTCATCGATTTGCCTCGTATTTTCAACTGTTGTTGTTGCTTCCATCCCAGAAATAAACATGGTATGATAAAGCCCATAAAAAGGATTGCACTTATACTCCTCAATCGAGCTGATGTTGTTGTAAACTCCTAAAGGGCCTTTCGTCGAACACGTGTATGAACTGTTCGGCCACTAAATGCTTCATCTGCCACCATGACGATGACAAATTATGTCACCTTAAAGATTTGAGCCCTAAATTAATCTAGTGATGAACACACAAGAACCCTAATGCCAAAAAGAGGAATGAGGGGGTGGATTTTATGTATGCGGCTGAGTCCAAGACTGAATCTTGAATTGCCTACGTATCCTGTTAGGTTCCAGGAATCAAGCCTTACGTAGTTCCTGGAATGGGGTATTTATAGTGATCATACTTGCCTAAACCCTAAGTCGGCTTGTATTATTGTCACCTTTACCCTTAAATGGGCCTTGACCCTTGCCCAAGCTATCGCTATTAATGGGCTTAGTAGGCTGATGTGGACTCTATCCTCGTTATCGACCTGTGGTGATCGACTTTGGGACTCACTGTCCTACATTGCCAGCTGGTGCGGACTGAATGTCCTACACTGCTCGATACTCGATGGTCGATAGTCGTAGCCTGGCTTTGAGATGATGGCCTTGGCCCCGAACCTGGGCATCGACATGGATGTACTGACATTATCTCAGTGTGATGACTAACCAATAGACGACACGTGGAGGGAGTGAAACCCTGTATCGTCATAAGCCCCACAGACTTGAGAGAGGCGACTCCCGTTGTCCGAGGTCGAGTCTGTCACATGAGTCGTCTTCGAGTTGGGTTTGTTCTTTGGGCGGGAGAAAGCCCGCCTTTTCATAACCCTAACTGCCTAGCATCCACGTGGAGCGGTTTCTAGCCCACGAAACGCTTCGAATCCCGCAAAAGACGCGTCATTGCCTTGATAACCGCGATTTTCAGTGGTTATAACCCCCATAACTCACGTCTCTTCAAATCATTTGCAAACTTTGGCTTTCATATATAAAAGAAGAAGGGACAAAGGCTGCTGCAAAACCTCTTTGCTATTTTCTTCATCTCATTCTCCAAACTCCAAAACACCAAGTAAGATCCTGTCTTTTATCTTAGTGTTGTTCATCTTTTGTTTGATTTATCTATGTCAAGTAGTAGTAGTGCGACTGAATCAGATAGGGGTAGTGAAACGCCCATTCATAGCCGCTCTCAGGCACCTGCTACTGCCGATCATCTTCTCCGGCAAGAGTCCGGCGAACCTTCAGCTTCCTCTCCTCCTGTCCCTAACCAGCCCAAAAAACTAGTAACAAGGATGGATGGAAAGGGTGCTAAGGGATGTCTTAGTACGCTTACTTCAGAGGATGTTGTCGAAATTTGCCGGAAATACAACATCACTAACCCTCCGTTTGAATCTCAACTCCCTTCCGGTAATCATATATTTGCCGACGAGCCCCCAGAAGGATTCTGTGCGGTTTATGAGAACCAACTGGCGAGTGGATTGAGGTTTCCACTCTGCCCAGCCGTTCTGGCCATCATTCACCACTACGAGATTAGCGTCTCCCAACTTGCCCCAAATGGTGTCGAACCTTGATGGGTTTTATCATAGCGTGTCGGGTGGCTCAGGTCTGTTTTTCAGTGCCCATGTTCCGATACTACTACAAGATCACTACCACGCCCGACAAGCTATGGTATTCCTTCCAAAGGAGAGCAAATCGACACGAGTTCATAACCAGAGGGCCTTCTTCTCATGGGGAGTGGAAGCCTCGATTCTTTTTTCTCCGTCATGGTTTGGACAACCCCTACATCGGTCAGTGGAGGTCGAGAGAGGGAAAACAAGACAAGCTTGGGAAGGCACCAGCTCCTCACGAGGCTCGACTCTTAAGTGGACACAATTTCGAGGTGTGTACTCGAGACCTGAGTCTCTTGTATCACCTGGCTCGCTTAGAGGAAGCTGGGCCCATGCCGTATGTAGGCCTGAACGTTCCTGATCACGAGAATCGTAGGATGTTTACTTATTTGCTTGTTTTTACACACTAGTAGTTCTTTAAGTCGATAACTTGTTGTTTGTTGGTTCAAACTAACTTGTCTTTTTCCTGTATTGCAGTGGGCAAGTTCTCCAGGGTCACCAACCCTCAGCGCATTCCTGAGTCGACGGTCGTGGCTGCTCCACCTCTCGAGGGTCAGGCCACTACCGACTTGCCATTGGCTGAGACCAGTGTGCCTTCCTCTTCTCGAGAGGGGGGGTCCCTCCACCTAGAACCAACCTTGCTGCGATCGAATCGTCTGCCGGAGCTGGAACGACCGGGGTGCCCCCGACCACCGGCGAGCTAACCGTCCGATATGGCTCTCTTCGAGATGAAGACGAAGAGGAACCTATCGATCTGACCTCGAACGTTGAGGCTAATGTTGAAGAGCCGGCGGTGCAAACAAAGAAAAGACCTTCTGTTGTCGAGGTGGTAAAGGAGCAGCTTCGGGAAGCGAAGAGGAAGAAGGTTGCTGAGACCTCTGCCGAGCCAGGAATCGGTGTTGACTGGGTTTTTGATGATTATACCGGTGTGGATGACAAGGACTTGTCTTATGTTCTGCGGAAGCTGAATCGCCTCGTAAGTCGATCCTTCTTTTTATATTCGCTTTCCTCGAGGCACGTGCCCTGTTTATTTATTACTCGTTCTTATATTTTGTAGCATACTCTTGTTGGTCGAGAGGCTGCTCGTCGGCTGGCCAGAACAGGAGAGTCGGCGAACGAAATTAAGAAGGAGAATGGCAGGTTACTCCAAGACAACATTGCAAAAAGCGCCGCACTCTCTGCCGTGGAGCAACAATATAACGAGTTGAAGCAACAGTCGGTCGTTGAGCTCGAGAAGCTGCAAGGTAAGTTGGTGGCTGCTGAAGCAAAGCTGGCCACTACCGAGAAGGAGCTAGACCGACTGCGAGATGAAAGGCAAGATCAGGGTCGAGAGCTGCTCAAGCTGGCTCAAGATTATGAGAAGCTGCTGCAGTGTCAGAAAGCTGCAGACGAAGAAGCTAGGAAGGCTCGCCAAGATCGAGATGCGCTACAGGCTGAACTGTATCGAGCGCAGGCGCAGGTCGAAGAGGCTAAGACCGAGGTCATCACGGAGTATCGCAAGTCATCCAACCTTGAAGATGATCTAGAAGTGATCATGCGGGCCTCAATGATGGGCGGATATACCCTTGCCGTGGATCAGATGAAGGAGGTCACTCCGAGCTTCGACATATCAACTCTCCAGACGCCTATGTTCTACAATCCTGACTCGGAGAAGCTGTATGATCAGTACTTCGAGGAGTTTCAGCGGGGAGAGTCCTTGGCTATAAAGTATGCTCCTCCCTCGTCTGCCCCGACTGCCAATCCGACCGCCATCGATCCGACCCCTGCCACAACTGAGCCGACTCCGGAAGCCGACCCCTGATCTTGATGTTTTTTATATCTTCTTTTTCTATTCAAACTTCTGATTTGTAATAACATTTATTTTAACTTTGGCTGGTCTTTTCGACCTGGCCTTGTTTTGTAATGACAGTTGGTTGATTTTGATTTTGCTACCTTTTTTGACTTAATTCTGCTCGTCTTAATGTTTCATAGTCTTTCGCTTGTCGAGCCCCTGGCTCTGCTCGCTACTCGCTATTCGCTTTATTTGCTGTACTTGTTGTTAATACTGTGTTGTCCCCCAAGTGTATTATGAACCCTTGGTTCTTATTGCACTTGAGATCGACTTGCTTGCCTTAGTCTTTTGTCCCTTAGGCTTATTTGACCTTTAGGCTGAGCATTTTAATATAAACTGTCCCTGGTTTTAGGTCTTTTTCGCCTCTTAGGCTCTTTCGACCTTCGACTGGAACAGGTGGCCCGACTATGCGAACCGTCCTTTGTCTAGGCCTTTTTCGCCACTCGGGCTCATTCGGCTTTCGACTGGGACAGGTGGCCCGACTATGCGAACCGTCCTTTGCTTTAGCCTTGTTTGCCTCTTGGGCTCGTTCGGCTCTTAGCTTGGACCTTTGGCCCGACCCTGCGAACCGTCTCTATGCCTTTGCATTCGTCGCCCATTAGGCTAACTTTGCTTTGGCTTCATCGAGATGTCCGACCTGCGGATTTCTCTACTCGTATTCGACTGTTTTGCCTTTAACTTTTCTGTCGCATTGGACTTGTTTTGTTTTGGCTATAAATCCTAACAAACATAGAAAGCATCTCGAAAAAACACAAATTTATTAGAATACTCATAAAATTGTCTCATGGACTTATTACAAGATTCAGAATTGAAAGGTAAACAGATTCATCAAAGTAAAGCTTATCTCAAACATAATACTTCCTCAGATTGTTGGCATGCCAATGTCGAGGAACAGTAGTTCCATCTGCCCGACCAAGTTGATAAGACCCTTTGGGGTGGACTTTCAGGATCTGATAAGGTCCTTCCCAATTCGGGGTTAATTTCCCGGCCGCCTCCTGTCGACTTGCTTCATTCTTCCTTAGAACCAAATCACCGACCTTGAAGTATCGATGCCTGACCCTCGAGTTGTAATACTGAGAGATCTTCTGTTTATACCTTGCCATTCTAGCTGAGGCTATCTCCCTTCGCTCTTCGACATTGTCCCTTTCTTGTCGGAGTTCGGGATCATTTGTCTCTACATTGTAGGCCAGAACTCGAGGAGAGGGAACTCCGATCTCGGCGGGAATCACCGCTTCACACCCATATACCAAAGAGAAAGGAGTTTCCCCAGTTGATGAATTAGGAGCTGTCCTATATGACCATAGGATGCTCGGAAGTTGAACTGCCCAATCTCGACCTTCTGCCTCTAGTCTCTTTTTTAGACCCAGCTTGATCTGTCGATTAGTTTGCTCGACTTGACCGTTTGCCTGTGGATGAGCTACCGAGGTGAATCGTTGGTCGATATGGTATTCATTGCACCATTCTCTCACTTTATGATCTTCGAACTGAGTACCATTATCCGAGATCAGAGCCTTAGGGATCCCATACCTGCACAAAATGTCGACCCACAAGAACTTTTTGATGGTTGCAGCTTTGATGTCGGGTATAGCCTTAGCTTCGACCCACTTCGTGAAGTAATCTACAGCCACGACCACATATTTAAGATTTCCCGGAGCTCGAGGTAAGGGTCCAACGATATCGACTCCCCACTGATCAAATGGCCATGCTGACGAGATGACATTCATGTCTTGCGCTTGTTGATGGGAGATATTATCATGAATCGACAAGTGTTGCATTTTTGGACAAGATTATTCACATCTCGTTGCATCGACGACCAAAAATACCCAGCTAACTTGCATTTTCGAGCTAACATTCTAGCTCCGCAGTGGTTTCCACATACTCCTCTATGAATTTCCTCCAAGAGATATTCGCCTTCAGTTTCAGATGCGCATCTTAACCATGGATTTACAAAAGATTTCCGATAGAGGATGTCGTCGAAGAACGCATATCGAGTGGACTGGAGTCGAACTTTTCTAGATTGTACTTTATCAGCTGGTAGTATTCCGTCTTTGAGATAAAGAGCGATCGAGTCCATCCACGTGGCCTGCTGAGTAATCGGCTGGGCCTCTGTCTCGATGTAACTCCTATCGGTCAATAACTCGACTAGAACCTTCTTACTCGACACGAAGTTTGAGGCCAACTTGGAGAGCGCATCGGCTCTCTTGTTTTGACTTCGGGGAACCTGCTCGAATCGAACCGTTTTGAATTTTGGTATGAGGCTCTGGACGACTGCTAAGTAATTCTTCATGGTTTCTTCCTTAGCCTCATACTCCCCTTTCACATGGTTGACCACTAACTGCGAGTCACTGTAAACCGACAAATCATCGACACCCAGCTTCAAGGCGAGCTTTAAGCCAGTGATCATAGCCTCATACTCGGCCTCGTTGTTCGTTGCTTTGAAGTCGAATCGAAGGGCGTACGGGAATTCCTCGCCTTTCGGGCTTACCAGAAGGAGCCCTGCTCCTGCCCCTTCCTTACTCGATGCTCCATCGACTTGGAGAGTCCATTTTTCCTCTGGGCTTTGCTTTTCCTGATCGAGTTGGACGGAGATCCCTTCAGCCAAAAAATCTGCCAAGGCCTGTGCTTTTATCGCAGTTCGAGGGACGAACTCGATATCGTACTGGGCCATTTCAATCACCCACTTTGCCAATCGACCTGAGGTGTCGGGTTTTGCCAATATTTGCTTTAGTGGTTGGTCAGTGACTACCACAATGGGATGGGCTTGAAAATAGGGCCTAAACTTTCTCGAGGCGTGAACGAGACATAATGCTAACTTCTCGGCTGGCGAGTATCGGACCTCGGGGCCATGCAAAGCCTTGCTGACAAAGTAGATTGGCACTTGGCCATGTACCCCTTCTCGGACTAGGACCGCACTTACTGCCTCCTCGCATACTGCCAAATAAACTAACAACTTTTCCCCTTCTCGAGGAGAGGTGAGGGTAGGTAACTCTGACAAATAAGTCTTCAACTCTTCAAAGGCTGTCTGGCATTCATCATCCCAATGAAAAGGACTGGCCTTTCGGAGTATCTTGAAAAATGGAAGTGCACGCTGTGCGGATCTCGATAGAAATCTGTTGAGGGCTGCCATTCGACCCGTGAGCCTTTGTACTTCTTTGATATTTCGTGGTGCGGGCATATTCTTCAATGTATCAATTTTATCCGGGTTAGCTCGAATCCCGTCCTTCGAAATCATGTAACCCAAGAATTTACCCGACCTGACTCCAAAAGTACACTTCTTCGGGTTTAGCCTCATCTGTGTTTCTCTCAACACCTCAAAAACCTCTCGAGCATCGACCAGGTATTGTCTTATAGATCGACTCTTGATGAGCAAGTCGTCTACATAAACTTCCATACATCTACCAATCTGTCTTGCAAATATCTTGTTGACTGTCCTCTGGTATGTTGCCCCAGCATTCTTTAGTCCGAATGGCATGGTCACATAGCAGAAGGTGCCGAATTCTGTGATAAACACTGTTTTTTCCGCATCTCGAGGATCCATTAAGATCTGATGGTATCCTTTATATGCATCTAAAAAACCAAAATCTTCAAAATCAATGGTTGAATCTACTAACCTGTCGATTTTGGGCAGCGGATACGAGTCTTTTGGGCATGCTTTGTTCAAATCTGTAAAGTCCACACACATGCGCCAACTACCGTCAGGCTTCTTGACTAAAACCGGGTTAGCTAGCCATTCTGGGTATAATACCTCTTTTACTATCTTGGCTGCTAGTAGCTTGCCGACCTCCAACTCGATGGCCTCAAGTCGATCCGACGCAAAACTTCTCTTCTTCTGTTTGACTGGCTTTTTAGCCTGGTCAATTTCTAGCTTATGAACCGCGATGTCGGTGGACAGCCCCGGCATGTCGGTGGCTTTCCAGGCAAAGATGTCCCTGAACTCGATTAAAAGCTTAACCAGTAGCTGTTTTTCTTTCTCTGGGATCCAAATCCCGACTTGTACGCATTGATCGTCCTCTCCTTCCCAGACTCGGACGTTTTCAACTGCATCACTGGAGACCCAACTCTTCTCCTCTTCTTCCTCTGGAATCAGTTCCTCGACTAAGACTTGTTGAACCGCCATCTTCCCATTCATGACCACAGAGTTACAACTCCGAGCGACTTCAACATCTCCCTTTACCTCATGGAAACCGTTCCTAGTGGGAAACTTCATGCTATTATGGAATGTTGAAATTATAGCCCGAAGGTCGAAAAGCGCTGGTCGTCCTAGGATAACATTGTACGCAGAGGGAGCCTTGACCACCACATAGTTTAATTCAAGTGTCCGTCCTTTCTCCCCGTCTCCAATTGTCGTGAGTAACTTTATCGAGCCCATGGGATGGACTGCTTGCCCCGTGAATCCGAACAGGGGAGATGCTATGGGGGCTAGATCCTTCTCTTTCAACTTCATCGCTTGAAACGCCGAGTGATATATGATGTTCACTGCACTCCCGTTATCGACACAGACTCTCGATACACGGGCTCGGCTAATAACTGCCTCAATAACTAACCCTTCGCTATGACTCCTCGACTTGGGGATATCATCTCGAGGGCCATATCCGACTTCTGTCGTGAATCTGAGCTGCTTGCGCTCTCCCGAGCTACCAGCTGGCTCTTCCCTGGTCTGATCCTTATCACCTTCATCTGGACCAAAGATTGTATTGACATAGTTTACAGGTCGATTTTCTTCGTACCTGTCCCGACCAAAGTTATCTCTATTGTTTCCTTCTCGACCTGGGGATCGATTCCTCTGAGGTGACCGATCCCTTCGTCTCTGGGTATCTCGACCTCGGTTCCTATCTTGGTCGGAGTTTTTCCTCTTAAACTCTCCACGCCCTCTGGGCCCATCGTATCGAGATCTGTCAACAACTTCGTCTAGCTTTCCTTCCTGAATGCAGACGTCGATATCTCTCTTCAGGTCGATACAGTCCTCTGTTGTATGACCTATGTCTTCGTGAAAATCACAATATTTGCTTGCGTTCCTCTTCTCTCGAGGTTTTTTCAACGGTGGCGGTTTCCTCGCCAAGTTTTTTGAAAGCATAATCGACAACACCTCTGATCGAGGTCGATTGAGCGGGATAAAGTCCTTATCACGTGAGGGTCCCTTCTTGCCCCCACGGTCTGAGGTGGATGTGTCGATACGGTCCCAAACTGATGGCTTACTCTCGACATCCTGCCTCTTGGACTGATTCCTGTTCGGACCTCGGGTGTCCTTCTTGGATTCCATCCAGTCGGATTGGGTGTGCCTTCGCACTGCCTCTTCCCCTTGACAGAATCGATGCACCACGTTGACGCATTCGTCCATGGTATTGGGGACGTCTCTGCTCAACTTCATGTATAACTTAGTATTGCGCAGCCCCCCTACAAATGACGTGATCAGAAGTCGGTCATCCGCGTCCTTGACCTGCATGGCCTCGAGATTAAACCTCTTCAAATATTCCATCACCGTCTCATCTCTTTGCTGCCTCACGTTCATGAGGTGCGTGGCACTCAGATGAAACTTCTTGTTGACTATAAACGCATCTCGGAACTTTCGAGCGAGCATGGCAAAACTGGAGATCGACCCTGGTCGTAGCTTCGTGAACCATTCTCTTGCTCGACCTACGAGTAGCGTCTCGAATGCCCGACAGCGCATTGCATCGGGTGCCCCATCCAACCTCATTTGAGACAGATACCTGTGGAGATGGTCTTCCGGGTCGGTGGTGCCATCATAAGGTTCTATCTTTGGTATCTTAAACCCCTTGGGTTTAGGAAAGCTCTCGATCTCCTTCGTGAAGGGAGACTCGAGCCAAAGCGACACCTGGCTCTTTCCCAAAATTGCATTCAACTCCTCCCTGGCGCTGTCATCGTCCCCTCTCTGGTGTTTTTGGTGGATCTCGCGTCTCTTCCTTTCCACCGAGCTAGATGATGCGCTTATTTCTTCCTCAGGAGTCTGTTTAGGTTTGTCCACAACTTCTTTCTGGCCGCCTTCCGCCATGGCTTCTTTCTGGGCGGCGTCTGCTTTCCTGCGCGCCGTAACTGCCTCGGCGATTATCCTGGACATTACCTCCAAGTCCGCCCCTGCCAACTGATCGGCAAGCGTCCGATATTCTGGAGCAAGAGCTTGCTTTTCTGGTTGGTGGGTTTCCTGGACAGGGTTCAAAGCTTGATCTTTTTCCTATTGTTTTTGCTAAGGATCGTGCTGAATAAGATCCAAGACGGGATCTTCTTCTCCTTGCAAATCAAGATCGGTTGGCTCATTCATCTGGGAGCTTTGATCGACTGCTTTGGATGTGGTTTTAGATGCGGTTTTCTTGGGAGGCATCGTGTTCTCGAGTTATTCAATCAATAGAAGGCCCTCCTTCTAGCGCCAATGACGATGAAAAATTATGTCACCTTAAAGATTTGAGCCCTAAATTAATCTAGTGATGAACACACAAGAACCCTAATGCCAAAAAGAGGAATGAGGGGGTGGATTTTATGTATGCGGCTGAGTCCAAGACTGAATCTTGAATTGCCTACGTATCCTGTTAAATTCCAGGAATCAAGCCTTACGTAGTTCCTGGAATGGGGGTATTTATAATGACCATACTTGCCTAAACCCTAAGGTTAAGTCGGCTTGTATTATTGTCACCTTTACCCTTAAATGGGCCTTGACCCCTTGCCCAAGCTATTGCTATTAATGGGCTTAGTAAGCTGATGTGGACTCTATCCTCGTTATCGACCTGTGGTGATCGACTTTGGGACTCACTGTCCTACATTGCCAGCTGGTGCGGACTGAATGTCCTACACTGCTCGATACTCGATGGTCGATAGTCGTAGCCTGGCTTTGATATGATGGCCTTGGCCCCGAACCTGGGCATCGACATGGATGTACTGACATTATCTCAGTGTGATGACTAACCAATAGACGACACGTGGAGGGAGTGAAACCCTGTATCGTCACACCACAAAAATCTGTGGTGCTCCAATTGACGCCACCAACACTCATCTTCATCTACAAGTGTATATGATGCTATATTGAATTTTATTCTTTCCGGTGGTTGTCTCTTCAAAGTAATCCTCAATTTCATCGATCCAATCCAAAATATCCTCAATGAATGGAGAGCCACCATAGGTGGGTAGAATCGATCTGAAAACATGCTTGTTCTCTTCTCCAAAATTGCGATTCCGGTAGTGAAACTCATCGCTGATGTCAACTGTAGATACACGAGGAACATATCGCTGAACTTGGTTGCAGTCACGCAAAGGGTGGTGTCTTTGCCTTGTCACAACTCGATCACTTTCTACTCCCAAAAAAAACAGTCTTTTGATTAAGCCGTGATGAAGTATCCCATAGGATCTTTGAATCCCGAGCACCGTCGCGAATCCGGCTATCTTCCCAACTCATTTAATTCATCAACAAGCAAAGGAAAACCTTCACTTTGATTATTGATGATGTCGGAAATATCACCAAAGAGTTTTAGCAGATGTTAATGCGGATATCTGGATTATATGAGGTGTTTTGTTATGAGATGCTCAAGAGATATATGAAGACATGATGAACATGCAAGAACAAATGGGTTGTCAACAAATTGGCAGAGTTTGGCTGCATTTTTATTAACCGACTCTTTGAAGGATAAATAAGGCCGCTATTTATAGGTCTTACATAGTCGGTAGTTACAAGGTGGGAAATGAAAGTATAAGCAATACACAAGTATAAATCTGCTAGTCGAGCTCCTAGCGAGCTGGCTAGCATCTCGGCCATTGCGGACTCTTCACCTGTAGCTTGTAACCTTGTTGCCTAGTCAAACGGGCTGCGAGATAGGGGAGAGTCGATTCGGTCCCCAGTGCTTCGTCTCGACCTTTAGATGGCCAATGAAGGTTTTGCTTATCGGCCATTGCGGACTCTTCACAAGTATAAATCTGCTAGTCGAGCTCCTAGCGAGCTGGCTAGCATCTCGGCCATTGCGGACTCTTCACCTGTAGCTTGTAACCTTGTTGCCTAGTCAAACGGGCTGCGAGATAGGGGAGAGTCGATTCGGTCCCCAGTGCTTCGTCTCGACCTTTAGATGGCCAATGAAGGTTTTGCTTATCGGCGCCCGTTGCACGACCAATGATAAGTATCGTAATGGTGCGGGTAATTTGGATTACTCGCGGCGACAACTCGTCTTATTGAGGTTCGAACTAATTGGGCGAGAGACCTATTAGCTATTGGGCCTATGTGTAGGCCCAACATGAATCGATGGCTCCTTTACGAGTTTTGCAAATCGGTTATCAAATAATGTAGAAGATCTACAACGAAAAAGCGGATAAGCGATAAAAGAGCTAATCTAAACTCTTAGATAGTTTCACTCATTAGAGAGTTCAAGATTACATAATGATTAGCAACTAGCCAACTTAAGCTATTTATAGGCTAAAAGCCCATTTAGGTATTTAAAAGCCCAAATGACTATCTACTAAATTAAATATAAATAAAAGACTATTAGAAAATAGAACATGCTACATCAAACCGAATCGCACCCATTTACGCGTTGTTTCTTCATAACAACAACATCAGTGAAATTGGGAGCGCGATCCCCTATTAGGTCAGTAAGCAGGCGAACCCTACCGAACATGTGCAGGGTTCGAGTTCGGCTCGAAAGGTTCGAACCTAAGGTTCGGCTCGGCTCGAACTGATCGAACCTTAGTTTAGCAAGGTTCGGCTCGGGTTCGAACTGGAATATTAGGAAACATGTTCGGTCCGGCTCGGCTCGAACATGCTCGAACCGTTCGAACATGTTCGGCTCGAACCGTTCGAATATATATAATATATTATATTATATATTATAATATATATAATATATATATATATTATATATATATAGTTTTTTTTTAAATATAAAAAGTTCGAGCCGAACGTGTTCGATACTGTTCGGCTCGATAGACGAATATCAAATACCTAACGTTCGGCTCGACGTTCGAAGGTTCGAATCGAACTCGAATCGAGCTTTTTTCGAGCCGAATACAGCGAATCGAATCGAATACTGACGTTCATTTACTGCTACTGTGCATGTGTGTCTGTGCGGTGTGGTGCACCGAACGGCGTCGTTTCGGGCCAAAACGACGCCGTTTTGATTGTGTGTGTTTTTTTTTTTTTACATCGGAACCAAACGGCGTCGCGTCGGATTGAAACAACGCATTTTTGATGCACAACACGCGCGCTGTGCATGTGTGTACCGTAGGGGATCGAGGTCCACGAAATTGGTAGGTACATATTGTGATAGTCACATGAGATTAGTGTGTGGGCATAATAATCATCCAATGTTGATTCCACTTGCTCGAGATTAAAGTATTGTCTACAAACATCATATATTCGAGTAATATTTTCGGATCCCGAATACATGTCTTGTAATATACTCCACATGTGTGTTGCCATGTTAAATCCAAGTATTATGTTAAATACTTGGATTTTGGAAAAACATGTATTCCTCACTTCCCATTTATCAAATAAATGTTCATTAGCTTAATCCCGGGAAAACTCTTTTTCTCATTAGTCTAGGAGTGCTATTAATGTGGCTTACGAGTAGACAAGTCGAAAACTATGAGTTTATGTAAGAGTTATGTATCGAAGGATTGCGCTTAATTATCTTTGAATTATTTTAAACCTTATCTGAATTATTTTATATATTAACTAGTATGTTGTGAAATTGACTGATATTCAGGATCTTACAATCAAATCGCAATTAATGTCTAAAACACTTAAGCTGAGACAGTCCGATCCAGACCGTCGTTTTGTACACTTAAGTGACTACAATTACGATTAAACTCCTTGTCTTGTTGTGGGTCCCTTTTACAAGAAAAATCGACAATATGATTTGGGGATTAAGGTTCTAAATGACACATTTAATACTTGATGTGGCGAAAAAGACATAGTAAAAAGAACATGGTTGATAAGGACAAACCCTACTTAATACATGGTTGATAGCAAAAAAAAATCCCCAAATTTAAGCATCACATTTAATATGTATTTATTGATTCAATTACACAATGCATTATTAACACGATGTTAAAAAAACTTATCAAACAAACAAAATGACCAACAACAATAAATAATCCTTAACTTTAAACACGCTTATAGAGTCAAAAAAACAAAATTAAAATAAACATATAATCCTAATCATAAAACATGCATAAGCAACCAATCATTTTTTTTTAAAACAAACTGATAACTCAATTTTTATTAAACGAATTTTTATGCTAATTCATTTTTTAATTCTCAATGTCACTATTTTTGAAGGTGACTACAAACAGTGTCACATTGTGTCACATTGTTAATTCAATTCTACGTCACTGTATGAATGAATTTCACTAAATGAATTTGTATTCAATTCGTTGTATTAATTAATGTCGTTGCATGATATAATGTCAATGTATGAATTAATGTCAATGCATAAATTTTTATGCTAATCCATTTTCTAATTCTCAATGTTGCTACCATTGAAAGTGGCCGTAATACTACGTCACTGTACGAATGAATTTCACTTTGTATACTAAATCATTGTTTAAATTAATGACCAGTGTGAATTAATGCCACTGTACGAGTTATTTACATTGCATGAATTTTTATGCTACGTCACTGTATGAATTAATAACGATGCTGACTATTTGTGCTACGTATGTGTATGGATTGATGTCACTGCGTGTGTGTTACTCTATAGTGCGTAACATTGAATTCACTCTTCAAATGTTTTGTTATGGATTAAAAATATTTTCTTATATAATTCTAATGCCGCCCCTTTCAAGCTTTTGGGTCAATTGACCCTCTAACAAAAAAAAAATTTATAGGTATTTTTTACACTTTTTAAAATTTTTATGTACTGATATCTACTTATCGACCCGCTAAAAAGTTCAAATAATTACCCTTGACCAATATATATTCATATATTTTTTATATAATGCCTTAGAAACTTGTAATACAGTGTGTCGTTCTTGATCCCTGACCCGTGTCACACAATTCCTGGAGCCGCCCCTGGATGACAACAAATATTTGTAGGTTGATCTTGTGATATGATTTTTGATTCTATTTTATTATTTTTACACAATATTTGTAGATTTATCTTATGCTATGATTTGAATCTATTTGTTTTTTTTCATCATGTTAATAAATGCATTGTGTAATTGAAACAATAAATGCTTGTTAAATGAGCTTGAGATGTCCAAATTTTGGGATTTTTTTTGCCTACATGTTTTGAGTAGGGTATTATTTAATCATAAAATTAATTTTGTCCTTACACACTATATTATTTTTTATGTCTTTTTTGACAAATTAAGTATTAAATGTGTCCTTTAGAACCCACCTATGAATTGTTTTTTAATGGATTATTGATTCAAATGTGTGGAAATTACTGTAAATAGAAAAGAATGATGAGGGGGACATCACAATTTTAGGTTAATGAGCAAACATAGACAAGATAAGGCGGTTTAGTTATTTAAAAAGTATGGAATAAATAATTTATCAAACTCCCGACGTAGCAAAATATGGTACACATGAAGACTAGGATAAAACTTAATTGCAGCCTATTTCATTGTTTAGTCGAGTTGAAATGTTCCTACTTTGAGACCCAGAGAATATATTCGATATTTTAATTTTTGTTGCTAATCCCAACGCAACATTTTCCCTTTTCATGCATTATCTAAACTTAGAAGTGAGTATTATGTTTAGATGTTTGGACGACAAAATCTATCGTCTAGCCATTTTTTTTTCCTTCTTTTTATTTCATAAAACGGCGTTGTTTCTGTCTTCATTCTTACATTAGCCTCCACCACCGCCTGTGTCCTTGTAACGCCCCCAGACCCCGTGCCAGGTAGCGCTAAATAAGTCATAAGTGTCCGGTCAACTGCTTAAACCGCCGTCATCGCTTGGTCTAAAAGGGCTAACCCGAGTTTACAATACCTTTATGTCTCACACTTATATGGGGGTGAGCATTCTACTACTTTTCCAATGTGGGACATTACATTCTCCCCCCCTTATAAAGGACTGGCGTCCTCGCCAGGATGGCCAAGACTGTTCCTGGATCGTCCCTACCAGAGGTAACTAGAGGCCATCCTTACACCGTCTTCTTGTACGGTGCAGCGCATAGTTCCCTCTTTTATTTTGGTGTTTTCTTCTCTTGTTTTGTTAAACCGGTTAAAATGTCTGTTGTTTTAACCTTTTCATTCTCTCATAAGGAATAACCTTGAACGCTTATTCTTTGGCATTGTACAATTCCTCTTGAGTAGTGCCACCTTGAACCCTTGAATTTGGCCGTCAATGATCTTTTACACCTCTTTTGGAAGTTTGAATTAATTTTATAAAATCAAACTTTATCTGTCATTTCTTAAGTATCTTTCATCCTTCACTCAAAAGCTTGTCTATCACAGACTCGTTTTCAAAACTTTTGATTCTCCTTCACATTACGTTGAGGAAATTTCTATCCCCTTTAAATCTTGGAATAACACCTCTTTGACTAATACAAACTTCGACACTTCTTGACAAGAGTTTATTTCATCCTGAGACCTTTGGTGTACTAGTTTTGTCCCCATAGCTCCTTCATGTTAAGACTCTTGATTTCTTATTGATTCCTCAGTTGTGTAGCCTTTTTAGGTGCACGACCTTGCACCTTTAATTTTTCTGTTGTAGAATGATCTCTTGAAACATTCATGCGAACTGAGAACCTTCTTAGTTAGCCAGCATCCATTTTGTTTATCATATCCTTGACGATTAAGGTCACTTGCCAAGTAATCTCATGTCCAATCTTCCTTTTTCCCTTCTCCATTAAATGTCTCCAAGACCATCATGTGATGTTGCTCTTAACGTCCCCACTTTTAAGGGCTTAAATAAAATCTCATTATCTTCCTTTAAACGGTCTGAGTTTCTTTGAACACCACCGTATCTTGCAGGATTCCGCTCTCTAAAAAGAACTTCGTCTGCAAGATGTCCTTTTGTTTCCTTTCTTTTGGTGCTTATCTTTTACACTATGGTACAAAGCTCATCCTTCAATCTTGAACCAATTTCAAGCTTTCCTCGACCTGAAGTCCTCTTGTCCTGATTGTGACCCAAGCAACCCCTATTGTTTCAAGTGCATTATGCTCTTCTATGGCTTATAAAGTTGACATACCACTCTGGTGTTCAACTTGTCACTTCTCAACGTTCTCAGTTTCCAAGAAAACCCATATAAAAAAAAGGTAGGGTCTAACCGATGATGGTTAAGCCTAAACCAATTAATTTAAATTCAAACGCTCATCTCTATTTGTGTTGTTTGTACCACGTCTCAGCCTTTATTGTTTCCACATCGGTTTCACCCTCGGATCCTTTGTAAGATATTTATTATCTTCCTCACCGTGGCATAGGGATTGGTTCGGATCGTCGGGGATAAGGTATGGCGAATGCATGCTCTCTTCTTTCTGAAAAGTTTATGAAGTCCTTCAGCTGGGATCCTTGCAGTTCTCTAGCGAACTTGTGTTGCAGTTGTGGAGGATGAGATCAAGAGAAGACAAGTATGCCAGTAGCTGTGGGTCAGTTGGGAAGCACAAGCATTCATGACATAGGTCAGCAAGAGCAAGTAAAGTTTGTTATACCGTTGGGTGCAAGATTTGGGGCAGTTGATGAGATCGTGAAGAAGCAAAACGAAGATGCGGTTGTTGTCAGTTACAAGCGAGTGGTCGAGATCAAGCCAGCCAATGGTCACGAGTTAGATGGAGACGGAAACCTTCAGCGTCAAAGATCGGCTTTGTGTTCCGGTTGTGGAAGATTTGAAAAAGACAGTGGCGGATGAAGCCCACACGATAGCAATTGCAATTCACCCCGGAGCAACCAGGATGTGTAGAGTGTTGAAACGGCACTGCCGGCCACCTTTTGTGAAGATAGAGATAGAAGAGTTGCCTATAACACCAGTTAACACGCCAACATCCAGATGCCAGCTTCTTAGCTCTGTATGGAAGAAAGCATAGAATGCCATTTTTCTGGGATGAAGTGGAACAACGACAGATTACAAGACCAGAATTGTTACAACAAGCCAACGAGAAGATTTTAGTGGACCGTCGCAACCTCGAGATGGCACGAGACAGGCATAAAAGTTGGGAATATGGAAGAAGAAGATTGTTAGAGTTTGAAGTTGGAGATAGAACGCGTCTAAAGGCGTCCACAACGAGAGGAGCAAGATGGCTTGGGCAGACAGGCAAGATAAGCTATGGATATGAAAGGCTCTTACGCGATAGTAGCTAAATTAGGACCTTTAGCTTATCTGTTTGGAGTTCCCAAGATCCCTTCACGGGTGTATGACTTTCTACATGTGACAATGAAATGGAAATGGTTAGCCAATGTTGATGTGAGTCAAGTTTTGACCTTGAGACGGTTGAAGAGACATTGACCTATGCGGAAGAATCGAGTGCACTTCATAGCGGAAGAAGAAGAAAGCTAAGAAGGAAGACGTACAACTAGCCTGGGGTCGTTGAAGCAGTCACACCGAAAGTGGCAACATGAGATATAGAAGACGAGGCGTTTGTGAAGTTTCAGAGTTCAAGTACCTCCCAGTTATGTTCAGTTTCGAGGACGAAACTTGTTTTAAGGGGGGAGGGATGTAACATCCTGAATTTTCAGAAAGGGTAAAATAGTAATTAGGTATGTGTACTATGACCTAATTATTATTTAGCCTATTTATTTAATTAAAAAGGATTTAATTAAAAAGAATTCATTTTAATTGATTTTAATTAATGGGTATAAAAAGAAAATAACCCCTAATTCCTCATTTATGTTTCACGGCAATTTCTTCTGAGAGTTAAGAATGGGGCGACGCACAGAAGAAAAAAAAAATATTCGGACTTCGTTTTTCAAATTCGGGGTTTAACGGTTGATTTTCGGGGCAGACCATAGTAGAAGAAATTAATCACCGCGAGGAGACGATCGTTTCGATACCAACCGTTCTTTTTTTCGGTAAGTTTTTCTTCATATCCCTAATTATAGATCCGTTCATAATCGTAGTGTAATGGTCAATTATCGTTGGTGATTCGTAGAAGATGTTGGAATTGAGGATTGAAGCCTTTTTACCATCCGTTTTGCTTTCGAATTCTCTTTCGAAATACCAAAGGTAAGGGGGTATTCTTAAATGGATTTGGGTGTTCAACTGGATTTAATTATGTGTTTAATTAATTATTATTGTTGCTACAGGTTGTTTCTTTATTTTTATTTTTTTTTATATTGCTGTGGATCTAGTCCGAAAGAAGAAAATAGGACATTGCTCAAATATGTTGCGGTAGTTGTGTGTTGCTGTAGAAAAAGGAAAGGAAAATAAAAAGAATAGGGGAACTTGCAGACGTATTGGAAAAGAAGAAGAAAAAAAAAATATAAACATAATAAAAGGGACGCAACATCAGTCTGATAGAAAAAAAAAAAGAAGAGGAAATTCGGTTTCCAGGGAAAAAAAAAAGAGAATTATTGATTTAATTGATTTAATATATATTATGTATGGTAATTAATTTTATCTGATCTATATACTAAAGGAAAAGTATGCATAACAAGGTGATGTATATGTCTAAAGGATTTAGTAAAAAGGTAGTATATTTTAAAGTGTTGGGGTATTATATTACTTTTGTGATTTTAAGTGTATTACACGATACGATGTGGATTGTATGTTCCTGTGGAACATTATATGTTAATTTGCAATGTCTAACTACGACTTCTGGTAGCCTTGGTATCAAATCGCACCACAACTGAGACCCTCTGCGGGGAGAAGGTGGGAGCACCGAAAGACGTTGTTTAGGCCTTGTGGGACATTGACTTAGTAGTCAATGATCTCTTTACAACGTGCTAGGTAGTGTAATTAGTTGTCTAGGACTAAAAGTCCCTAAGGAGCCTTATACGTGAATGAATCAGGTGGTTAGTACTTAACTCGTAAATACATATGTGGTTGTCTAAAAGCTAAAACGTCAATATCATTGGTGAGGCACGTCTATTCTTCTTAGCATGGGAACCTTGCAACCCTTTTGAGTTATGTGTCAAGGGACAACGTGTAACTTCCCACACGGGGACCTAAGCCCGTGCCCTTGAGGTGCTTCCCGTGTTGCGGTGCAGTTGTTTACCGTGCGTAGTGTCCTTTGGTATTGATGTAACAAATCTTATTTGTGTGAGGATATACTATGGAGCTAGTAGAGGGTGAGAGAGCTCTACTATTACAACCTTTGTGGTAGTGATTGTAGATATGTCATGTTATAATTATATACGTTTATTGCTATTTATTGTAACTGTTTCTTCTACCTCTTACTAAGTACGTATGTACTTACCCCCTCTTCTTTCTTGTCCCCACCCCGAGAAGGTGGTGTTTTTGTAGGTCGTTTTCGAGGCCACTGAGGAGTGACCCGGAGATGATGCAGATGAAGTTTACTGTTCTATATTTTCCATTGTAATTTGGTATAGATTCTCTTAATCTTTGTAATGATAGAAATCAGTGAGTTGACTTTGTGGATACCAATATCTATGGGTTAATTGTATTTGATGGTTATAGAAAAGCATTTTGATGTTGTACTAAATGCAGCATGTGTTACCTTCGGTCGTTTAGTAGAGTTTTAATTACCCGAGTCAGTCGTTTTACCTTCCGCTTGTTCTCTAATGTTTGAATACGTAAGACTTACGTATATAATTAGATTAAATTTTAATTATATGCGTGCCGGGCGTTCTTTTCAGAAAATCCATGTTGATGCTGGACACTCTGTCCAGAAAAATCTGCAGCAGCACTTTCACTTCTTCTTCTGTTTTGAACAGGTTAAATGCCTTCAATTGACCTGAATTTTTGATATGTTGCAGATAACACCTTTATCTATAACTTTCCTCTTGGAATCAAGTCCAAATTCCTTTTCGTTTGATCACAAACTGCAATCTGATTCAGTGTTTAATTATCTGGGAATTCTGACAGCTTCTGCACTCGAAAACAATAATTGTTTTTAACCAACTTCTTGACATTCAAAAATTCCAACCTTTTGCTGTCACCTGGGAAAATCCAGTACCTAAATCTTTCCTCTTTTGATCGTGCTCAAATTCCTTTTCTTTTGGCCTGTACAAGTCGATGACGACAGATCCGGAGTAAATATCAACTCCAACCGCCTAAAAGGACCCTTCACCTCCTGACTTAAGGATAAGGCTAAGAGAGTGATAGGTTATGACTGCTGTGTTCTAGAAGTTGATCCCTGGAGTTGATCTCCTCCTGAGTTAAGTCTTTTAGAAGGATGTTTGTGAGGCTAACATTATCGTTTCTTTTGCAGGTATAAACAAGCACCAAGACGTTACCTTCCGGTGTGCCATGGTTGAAGTCCAAATCATTTTATGCCTTCCTTCAATCATGCATTTTCTAGCTCATGTGCCATGAGTTACCTCAGAAGCATATCTCTTTAAGTCATTCTTTCGAACAATTTCACACCTTTTTACTTTAAATTAGTGAAGCAAGTCCTACCTGACTTCGCATTGTTGCACTCCTACCCTTACTTTCAAATCTATAATTGATTAAACTTTATAATGACAGAACATTCTTCTTACTTGTGTTCATTCTCAGCTTCCCTTCAAAGGGTAGTGTTGATATTGTAAGCTTTTCATCGAATGTTGCCTACTCTTTCAAGGTATGCATATAACCTTTTTAACAGTCAGGTCTGTAAAACCTATTATGACATACATTTTCAATTACGTACCCTTAACCTTATGACAATTTATGCTAAACCAGTTTCAAGTAGAAGGTAGTCTTTGCCAAGATGCCTTCCGAACCTCTATCCAAACAACTTTGAAAAATCCAAACATCTTTCTAATTTCAATTCAGATTAATGTACCGTGTACCTTTTCAGCTTTAAATCTCTTTCAGGACATTCAGAGCCGACTATCAGACGGAACTATGCGCTGCACCGTACGAGAAGACGGTGTAAGGATGGCCTCTAGTTACCTCTGGTAGGGACGATCCGGGACAAATCTTGGCCGTCCTGGCGAGGACGCCAGTCCCTTATAAGGGGGGAGAATGTGATATCCCACATTGGTAAATTAAATGAATGCTCACCCCCATATATGTGTGAGACATAAATGTCTTGTCAACTCGGGTTAGCCCTTTTAGACCAAGCGAGGACGGCGGTCTAAGCAGTTGACCGGACATTTATGACTCATTTAGCGCTACAGGCCCGGGGTCTGGGGGCGTTACAGTCCTTCAGTAAGAATTAAGCAAATTCACCACTGACTTCATATAGATATGGATGATGTACTCCCTCCGTCCCGCAATATAAGTCTTTTTAGTTTTTTTTTGGTGTCCCAAAATATAAGTCCTTCTCACATTTCAATACAAGATTAATGCATTATTTTCACTTTCACACTAAACAATGCAATATTATAAGCCACTCCAAAAAAACAATACAATATTTTGCATTGAAATATTAAAAAGTAACTCATTTATGATTTTTCTTAATCTATGTGAAAAGTCCAAAAGGACTTATAATACGGGACGGAGGGAGTATATCATCCGGTGCATGCAGTCTCATTTTCATTTGGTTATTTGTTCTCCTTCTTCTTCTGCTTTGTCGGTGCTCTTCATCTGCGAACAATCTTCTACTTAGGTAATGCCTGTTCTTGGGCCTTTTTATTTGGTTTCATCTGATTGTTGTCTTGATTATTGGCTTCTTTGTGTTATTTCCTTCTTTGGCTTCGTCATCTTGTTATATTCAAATGGTAATTTTCTTACGACGTAAGCTTCCCCTGTACGAAGGTAAGCTTCCGTTCAATTCGATTATCACCACCTTCTTCTTCATTTGTCATTATTTTGAATTTAAATCTGGAGTTTTGAACCCTAATTTCTGCTACAGGATGTTGGAAACGTGTATTTCGGGACGGAACTTCAATAAAGCTGAAAATTTCCTTTATTCAATTCCAAAGAAGTCTCATGGAGCAGTAAAACTTGAGGATACGAATTTCAATGCGTTGATTCAAGTTTTTGTGTAGCTGGGCTTTTTGTTGAGTCATTAAAGGTATTTAAAACTATGAAATCTATGGTTGTTTCACCTTCTGCTATTACATTTAAATATTTAATCACCTGTTTTCAAATTTGTGAAAAAGAGGGCGAACTGGCATTGTCCATGAACTGTTTGATGAAATGCTTAAGACGTATGGTGTAAAGCTTGATTTGTATAGTTTCAATATTTTCATTAGAGAGTTTTGTAAGAACTCAATGGTGGATGAAGGGTTTAAGTTTTTCTAAAGAAATGGAGAAGTTTCAATGCAAGCCTGATGTAGTTACTTACACCATTGTCGATGGATTGTGCAGAGCTGGTAAAGTGAAAATCCCACATAATGTGTTCAAAGGAATGCTTAGAAAAGAATCAGATTTAAGTTTAAATGTAGTCACTTATAAAACTTTGATCAGAGGCTATTGTGAGAAGCAGGATATCGAAAATGCCTTACAGGTATTTGAGAATATGGCTGATCAGGGACTGAAACCTAATGAGATCACTTACGACACTCTCATCCAAGGCCTTTGTACGTCTCAGAAATCCGATAAAACGAAAGAGGTTTTGGAGAGATTTGGTCAAGGAAATGGAGGATTTTTACCCGATACAAGTACATTCAACACTCTGATAAATGTGCATTGCGCCGAGGGAGAATTGGAAGAGGGGATGAACATTTTTAACAAGATGTTGGAGTTCAAGGTTCTTCCAGACTCAGCAACATATAGCATTTTTTTAGGGGTGCAGCATGTTGATCAGAGGTTTTTCCGAGAAAGGGGATTTCGATAAGGCCGAGGAATTGGTTGAAGAGTTGATTCAAAAGGAAATTCTTTTAAGTGAGACAACCCAATCTTTAAGTACTTATGTGAGAATCATAAGACAGAAAAGGCAGACAAATTGTTCCGTACTTTAATGTGAAGAGGAACACGGGATGCTCCTGCTTTCAAGACATTAATCTTAGGACATTGTAAGGAATCAACAACAAAATCTGATCATGAACTTTTGGTTGCAAAGTAAGACGCGATTTTGTGCCTGATACCGAAACCTACGAAGCACTAATCGAGGGCTTGTTAAACAGTAACAACCCTATTCTTGCTCATGATACTGATATACCCGGATCGGAATGGGGCCCTATTCATCTAAAATAGGCCTATTATCTTGGCCCATCAGTATAGATATTGGGCCTCTATCTCCTCTGGCCGCTGCCTCAAACCATCTTCTGCCCGCTAGCTACAAGCTGGGTCCTATCCGCCAACAGTAAGCCGGATCTTGTCCGCCAATCGTAAGTCGGACCCATCCTCTCCATGTGATATCTGCCCATATATTCAAGCTGATTTCAAGACAATGCACAAATGAGTCCGCTGCTCGCCATACTTATTGCTGGTCGCTGCTTGCCATACTTATCGATCCAGCTGGCCAAAACAGCTGGCTAGGACACTAGTATTGCATGCATACTTTTCTTAGCTATGTACTCTAGTTGTCTTGTCGATGAACAGTAAACCGACTTACTTTTTTAGCCTATAAATATGGGATCACAATGTAATAGAAAAATCTAATCTCAAGCTCTAAGCTATAATATAATACAAGCAGAAACTCTGCAAATTTGTCGAATCATTCATTCGTTCTTCATAAACATTTAACCGCCATCACCGTTCTTGTCAACCACCGTGCCCTCACCGTAGAAATCACACATATCAGCCTTATATCCTCAAGATAAACACTGTTACCGCAAATCTGGTGTTCAGCGCAACATCAGATACTTTACTAAAAAGGTTGTTCACCTCCCCTCTTCCAAACACATCTCTTTTCGATAATATACTTACTGAACTCGTGAAAAACGGTTGTGTTCTTCAATCCGCTAGCTTATTGAAGCTGATGCTATAGAAAAAGGTACGACAAAACATCCGTATATCAACCAACGCGGTGAAATTACCGCTTAAAGGTGGATTCTTGAATGAAGGGCTTGAGATTGTTAGAGGTTTATATGAAAATGGTTATGTTATAGCTATGGAAGTCAGCAGAGAAAGCTATGGATATCGCTTAGAGGTTCATTCTCCTACATTTTCCGAATTTATGAAGATGGATTTTCTTTCAGTTGATTTTTAGTTTTTTTTTTTTTTTTTTTTTTTTTTTTTGTTCTTTCATTTTGCTGATGCATTGGATGATTTAAGCATTTGTGTCATTATAAAGCTTCGTTGCAGGTATGATTCCTCAGATTCAATTTTTCCCCTTTTTTTGGTTGCTTAAGTTTGAATGTAGTAGTGACAAATATGAATTCTTGTGCAAGCTACTGGTTATATTACTACTTCACTTCTTCTATTACAGTGGATTGACTTATGGTCTCTATAAAGACATGTGTTGGTATTTGTCATTTTTATATACCTAAAGGTGGTGGTTAGCTTGAAATTTGGGAGTTTGGACATAACATCATATGACCATGAGAACAAGGCTAATATTTTGTGGCATTGGAGTGAAAAAGAGGCAGGATTGGGAAGGTAAGGAAAGGTAAGTATACTTTGATTGATAATTGGTAAGGGTTAAAACAAAAAAAAAAAAAAAAAAACGGTCATTTCTTTCGATCTTTCTCTCTGCAACATGTAAATATTTCAGCTTCTCAAAGTTAACATTATATATATATATATAATGATAAATTTTGCTAGCTCATGAGGCTCTGGAAAAGGTGGAACTGATAATTGGTTATTTTATTTTGTTGTTTTTGTAGGCGACTGTGTCAGAAGAATTACAGATGGAGGCTTGTACAACGGCTGCTGTTGATGCTGCTAATAAAGTGAAGGAATCTTTGGTTTGGCAACCCTTTTTTGTTTTGTTTTTTTTCCCCTGGTATTATCATTATCAAAATTCTATGGACTATTAGGCATGCAATTCATGCCTAATCTCACTGAGGCTTAGTCATGGAAATGACAACTTTCGCTTGCTAATGAGGCTCTGAAAAAGGTGGAGCTAATAATTGGTTATTTATTTTGTTGTTTTTGTAGTTGTGTTAGAAGAATTGAAGAAGGAAGCTTGTACGGCGGCTGGTGTTGGTGCTGCTAATAAAGTGAATGAATCTAAAGCTAAACTGACAGAGAGAAATGATGCCGCTGCTATCTTTGGGAAATCACACTACACTGATGCTGCTTTTGTCCAAGACAACCAAGTTAGATGCCTAAATCAAATTTCCAAGCCCCATTTTACTTGCTATTATGAATTGTCATTATCGTGTAAATATTTTAATCAAGCCCTCTCTCCCTATTTTAGGAACTGATGATGGAGCAGGCTCATGTTAGCTAACCACCGCCTCCAGAATTCACAACTGTTTCTTGACCAGTTCTGGTTGCAAGTCTGGTTCAGTAAGACTGTCTCCCCATACATATTTTCTTGCTCTTTTCTGTTGCTACATGGATCCAATCCGCTCCTCTGTTTTATCATTTCTCAGGCTCATTTGGATAGTCGGATTTCGAAACATTGCAACAGTCACCAGACATACATCATTACTCAAATTTGGAACGAAAGACATGACAGTCACTTATTAGACCATGTCGGCTTCGTTAATTGTTAGAGTACTTGTGCATTGTTTTTTCCTTCATGTAATTACATTTATACAGTGTACATAATTTATCATCTTTATTACTGTTTGTAGGTGGTTTGATGTTGCTATGCTACAAACAAGGAACATTAACCAAATAAGGTATGAGATCCAACCAACAATTTTGAATTATGCTTATACCTTTCTGGAATGCAATATGTTGAATTATCCTTACACATTTTTACTACGTCCATGTTCCAAGTGTGGTTTGTGTTGGTTTACTTTTTTTTCCACAGAATGTTGGTTTGAGTGAATGTACTTTTTGTGAAAGTTCCAATCTTTTCCACTCTGCTTAGTAAATTTCGCTTGAAAACTAAAGATGATGAACCATCACATGACATACTTCTAATGATGATACATAATTCTGCAAATATATTTTCTCAGTTCTAACATCTTTTGTGGCTACCTAAAAATATCATATGCGTCGTGAAATTAACAGACACTAATTGGATGGTAAATATCACTTTTGGAAATTAGATATCTGCAATTGTTATTTACCGGATAATGACCAGTGCATTGAAGATGATTATTCTGCATGGTGTGAAAATATAAACAATTATACGAAATCAAATCTAATATAGTCAACATAACAATGCAAGTGTGAAAATTTATGGCCAGATATGTATGAACTGCTTAAGGACGAGGACGATGAATCTGCAACCACTCCATACACTGCAGCTATTTTGAAATATAGATTTGACCAGAACTGGAAGATGTGACCAATGCCGGTGGATAATAATGATTCCCAGCATCCTTGCAGGTATTGATAATAGGAAAAATATATGGGTTTTTTTGTTTTCTTTTAAAAATATTTTGGGTTGCAATTTCTTGCTTGAGGATCCAACGTGGCTTTGGAAAATAAGGTTCATTCTCCTGCATCTGATCGTTCATGCACACATCTGGAGTTTGACATTTCCAGCATAGGACTTACATAGGCCAACTGTTTCTTTCTATTTACATTCACAATTTTGTGGAATTTGAACGAATACTAGTTGTATATATTGGGAAGTGTATGAGAATGTACTCGATTGTTTGCTGATCATTTTTGGTTTATGGTTAACGTATGAAACTGGTGATCATGTCGGTGTATCTCATGGAAACTGTGGAAGAAGCTGAAAGATTGCTTAACTTGCCGCTTAACACTTGGCTTATATGTATCTATTAATGTCATATAACCACTAATGCATCTACTCTGCAATGTTCGCTCAGGCTTCACTCTAAGTAATCAGATTACATCATAACTACATTTGAGGGCAACAACCGTGCAGCGCACGATAATACCACTAGTTTAAGATTATATATGTAAATGTAGATATATATTGTTTGACGAAAAATCGTCTGGGTTGAACTGCCGGTAATTTGATCATTTCAGGAGTAATCAAACTCATAAAATGGTGATTTTGTTGATGATTTTAGGTTCGGCCAATTGAGATTGATTAATTTTGAGACGAATGTTCTTTTATATAGGCGTTCCGTATGAAGGGAATTGATCGTGGATCTTTGATTTGGTGGCTTATGCATGATTGAGAGGGGATCATGCAATAATTATTTCTAATAGGGAGATAATCACGAGCTATTAAGAGAAGAATTACAATCGTGGTGTAAAGTTTTACATAATATCCAGAAAACCTATTAATAAATAGTTCATATTGTCTAAGATAGTAGTTGATTGACTTACAGAATGAATTTCCAGGAGCTAAAAAGAGTCTTGGAAACTACTAATATACTAGTTCATGTTAGGCTTTTGAATCACTCGATTCCGACATCGGGTGAATGATAAAGTAATGTCTAAAAGTAGAGTAAACTATGTGGAATGTCAATGAACAATGTGTGTTCATTTGTCCCACACAGGAGACTTTGCGTTAACTTTATCTATATATAAGGTGGAGAGTTAGAGTTAGAGGTAAGCCTCAAGGGGCAAGAGAATTTTGTGAATGAGGGAAGACATAGATGTTTGTTGATTTAGAACCCCACACGCGCACCGCCGTCTAGCCGGCTCCGTTTGGTCTTGGGCCCGTGGCTTAAGGCTTGGGCTTGGCCCGACCTAGTATTAATATTTTTGGGCCAGCTTAAGTGTTGGCAGCCTTTACCACTACCAACACTTGAGGAATCAGATGTGCATTTTTTGAATCGGGAAGTCTGTGAGACTGAGATCACAAATGCTGTTTTTGACATGGGATCGTACAAAGCTGTAGGTCCGGATGGTTTACCACCTCTCTTTTATAAGCGTTGTTAGGATATTATGGTAGAATCAGTAGTTCAATTCGTCTCCATGGCTTTCCAAAATAGGACTTTCCCTTCCCATATGAATGAAATTGTCGTTTCCAAAAAGGATCACCCAGAGGTCCGTTCACGCTTCCGGCCAACTGCCTTGGTGAATGTCATAATCAAAATCATTATCAAGGTCATAGGCAATCGGCTAAGCAATATTATTGACAGAATAGTTGACAAGACCCAAGCAGCGTTCGTCCCAGGTCGAGGAACAACAGAAAATATAATTCTAGCATACGAAATTGTACATTATATATGGCACAAGAAAAGGAAACATGTGGTGATTGTTAGGTGCAGTGCCCGAAAGACAATTATGTAATTGTTTTAGGACAGAATTAATAATTCATCTTATTATATGCATATATGCTTATAATTAAGACACTGCTGAAAACCCTAAGTACCTCGTTTATGTAATCACATAACTCAGTGTATGGCGATACACAAGAGAATTGAGTTAGTGAGATGTACTTAAAATTAACTTAGTCTGTAGCGTTTATAAATCTGAGTACGGGTCTCATGATTAATATGCTAATAATGCGCCCAGAACACTTTAAGTGTGACAATCTTATCCGGACTGTCGGTAATAGGGTACCTAGTGGGGCATTTATATATGATGATAGTCATATTGGGCTGGACCGATTTGATTTGAGTTCTCGATATAATTCCGTGATCGAGAAGTCTTATCGAATCACAAGATGATCATATATGGATTAATCTCAATCCTGAGGTGATCACAGACAACTGCTTAGACTAGGGTAGAGTTTGATGTGTTAGTAAGGATCACTTTGCAGTATGTGGTCCAACACTTCTCGTTGGCTCTTTTTAGGATAAGTGAGTAGTCTGTGCTATCACAGATATATATGGAATACATTCCTTCCCTCGTGAAGTAGACAGACAGTTCCCTTATTTGTTAATCTAGAAACTGATCGATCCCGGGAGTTCATATTATATTAGTTATGAACTAATTGATCACTAGGGGGTTAATGGTAAATAATGATAAGATGTTTCGAGAAGGGTTTACGGAGATATCCCGAATCGAAACGAACAGTCTATGGAGGATTTATCCGTATGTAATGATTATATCAGTGGACACCTTATCAACTCATGGTTGAGTGTAAGTTATCTATATTCGGTAGAGTTCAGTTTCGGGTTTATGGTGGTGTAATCCCGGAATTAATAGATTGAATATTATTATTCGGTCTGACGGATAATATTATTTAATTTATTGTAGCAACTGAATATGGGTCCATGGTCCCCGACGTGGCTCCTAACATAGCATATGTTTTCTCGTCGTTTCACCTCAATTATAATTAAATAGTTGGATTGGACTATTTAATTGATATATGGATTAATTGTGTAGTTGGACCAGATAATTAAATACATGAAAAAGAAATTTTTCGTGGACTAGGCCCAAGTGTATAAAATGCGTGTGGCCTATTTTTAATAGGGTTGGGGCGCATTTTTGATTATTATTTAATTAGAGAGAAATTAGTTTTATTGGATAATTATTTAATATATGATTTAATTATTTATTTGTTAAATGATAAATCATGGAATATTGGATAATGTATTTATTTATCCTAATTTGTTTGAGATATATATTATATTTATCTTTTATTTAATATAAGGATTAACATAATAATTATCTCTTAATTATTAAATCCTTAGAGGACAGAGATTACTCTCCTATATAAAGAGAGTTCTCCCAAGCCTTATAGGCAACACAAATTTCGAGTTTTAGGTAGTATTGTGGCTTAGATATTTCGGCCAAATCCTACGGGTTCGAGTTTTAGAGAAACTTCGGGTTTTTCTAAGGTAGCATATCGAGGAGGTCCGGCGGCTTGAAACACCATCCACCTGGTGGTGCTTGGATATACACGTTGGAAGACTTTGGCTTCTCAACTAGGATCTCAACTAGCTTGGATTGACCTTTTGTTCTTGGAGTAATTGCACCATAAAAAAGGTTGGTAATCTAACCCCTCGTAGGTTTAGATCTATTATTTTATGTGCTTTGGTTGTTAGATCTAGATCTTGTATTTATTCCGCTGCGTAATCGGGTGGATCTTAGATCCATCCGGTGATATTACATCCTACAAGTGGTATCAGAGTCTTTGATCTATCAATCAAAGTATGTAAATTTTAGATCTAAGGAGTGGAATAGCATGTGTAGATTGCTTGTTTTCGTTTTAATTCTTTTTATTGATTCGAAAAATTTGATGATGATGCTTTGTGATTGTCGTGGTTGAAGAGATGGATTGGGGTTGGTACTGTTTACCCGTAGATCTGTTTTGTAGCTATTTTGATTAGTATCAATTGAGCATAAGATGTGTAATTTATTTATGTTGTATTTCGAAAATATGAAGAAAAAAAAAAAAAAATAGCATCTTTGTTGATTTTTTTTTTTTCATTCCTGGATTGAGACGACGAAAATTATGGTATTAAAGATCATCAAGAAGGTAAAACGAAAGGAGGCCGAATTGTTTAACCTTTTTAAAAGTGTCTCGGCAAATTTTTTTTATATTGCGGCAGCATTGTTCTGTTAACCTAATATTTTTTTGTTTCTTTGTGGGATTGGCCGATAGGTCAATCTATAAAAAATAATAATAATAATAATAATAATAATAATTCCGATCAGCTTTTAATGCTTTCTGCCGTGAAAGAGAAAAAAAAAATTTAAAACAATTTTAATAATATAGATATATTTTAAATATATTGGTATATTACGGCCTCCTCTCTTCGTCGTTCGTGGTTCGTATCAAGATCGAAGGTTCGAGATCTGGAAGATTCGAGATCAAGATTTGAAGATCAAGACTTGAAGACATAGATTTAGTTTTACTTTTCCTTAGAAAATAGGTTAGTTGGGGTACCAACGGTCCATCTCGGTGTTTATTTTTCTGTTATTTTTTTTCGTGTATGATCGAAATTATGTGATAGAAACCGGAAAATTGCCATGACATGCATCATATCATGATTCCACTCCAATGCATACATGTAGCTAGTTTATTTGGAATAAATTAGGCATGTATAACTCGTATAATTAGTTAAAAGCTTTTTTAATTAATATGTGGTAGTTAATTAATTAAGTAACTAATTATTAAAACCGAGGAACTGGGTTTCGTCAATCGTTACGATTTTAGTGATGGATTCTCGGTGAATCCCACTTGGATAAATCGCTGAGTTTTTGGTGTTGGCTTCTCGATGAACCCACCTTAAACAGAAACGAGATTACGCTTTGGTTGATAATTTAGAAATCGGAAAATCTTAGTACATGGGTTCGGAAATGGTCTATCCATGGTTGGGCGAGTTCAACAGAGCTTCGGCTCAATTGACTCCCCTCCACGTGTGATGTACGTTACAGTTGTCCGACAAGACTTAGCATAGCCGATAAGCCTTCGGGCTAAACGGGGCTTCTCGCCGGATTGGCCTGAACTGTCACATATGTTCCAACGAATAAGACGGCGTAGGCTTGCCTACATAACCGACCCTGTTCGGAGTACTTTGATTTATTGTTTCTTATTGTCAAGACCGAACCCGTAATTAGTAAACCCACCACTTTTTCAAATTATTGTGTGGGAGCGGGGAAGGCGACAACCGACCCCACGGCCTCTACTATAGGTGCAAGCACGTGAGAGAAGGGTGACGCCTCGAGCCGCTTTGATTTCGGCCCCCTACGGATGGTGTTCACCCCTATCAAAATTCAAGGCTTGGTCTCTGAAAGGATAGGATTTTGGGTACTCATTGAGTCACTGACCGACCCTACGGCGGCATACTCGGGGCGTACTTTAAGATCTGATATAGTAGGTCACACTCTTTATGGATATTTTTGAAATATCTAGGCTAGAAAAAGGAAGGTAATCAATGATTAAGGACCGGGATGTCTGATTCCCGTGAGATGTTCGATTCTCAAAGTTTAATCATTGAGAGAGATTGTCTCAGTTTGATCGTCACCTATTTGACTGACCCTGCGGCAGCACTGAGGTGTGAGATTAAATCCTTAGAATGGTAGGATAAACCTTTTATAGTTTATAATCCTAAATAAAAATCTAGTAGTGAAAATTTATTTTTTTTTGAATTTAACTTTGTGTCATATTTTTTACAACTAAATTTCTAGGGTACTAAACTGAGAGTAATAAGACTTCATTAAAAATGTAGAAAGTGACAAGTATGTTGTAATTATCAATAAATGCAGTTAATTTTTGGAAAAGATTTTCTCTTGAGCCTTTAAAAACTTAATGACATAGTATAGGTATGTCACGGATGTCGCTCATGTAAAACGAGAAACGACTGTACTTAGTTTACAAAATATGATATAGGACAGTCAGACAAATTCATTTAGTGAATTTTAAAAGTGTAATTACACAACAAATTTCTAAAATGAAAAATTGGAAAATCATATACATAAGGCGTTGCTAGTTAGACGGTATTTGGAACCGATAAACTAGTGGGAGCCTTAGTCTTATGATTTGTTGTTTTTCTGAATCATTAGAAATGTGTAATGGACTGCACAAGAGTTTTTCCATTCATTGGAAAAACAAGAATAAAGCGTTACTAATTAGACAGTATTTGAAACTGATAAACTAGTAGGAGCTTAGTTCTGGAGATTTTATAATCTTTGAAACATCATGAACACAGCATTGGTAGTTAGACAGTATTTGGAACTGATAAACTAGTGGGAGCTTAGTTCTAGGTGATGAATAAATCTTTGAAAACCCATAAATACAAAGTGTTGCTAGTTAGACGGTATTTGGAACCGATAAACTAGTGGGAGCTTTGCTCTTATGATTTGTCGATTAAAAAAATTGAATAGTCCAAGCTAGTAACACTATCATTAGGCATCCCACAGTTCAAGAGTAGTGTCTACTCAAACGAACTGCTAGTTCAAAACTGTTTCCATTTAAGGAAAGTCGAGAATGGGAAATAATGTTTATACGTGTTAGTCATCTAAACTAAGTAGTTTTAAGGCTAAACCGGAAAATAAATAAATTGGAAATTAGAGGATAAGGAAACTGATTTCGGATCACTGACCAATGCATCCTTAGCAATTTTCTCGACAGCTAAAGTTCTTTGTAAGAACTAGGTAGCTTTGCATTAGACGATAAATAAAATAGACAACGGGCAGTTACTTCAGATAGTCTAGTGGGAGTGATATAAGGAAATGAATCTCGGATTCAATTCTTTTGAGTATCACAGAAAATTCATTTTCTGTTTTCGGATTCGTTGGAACGAACATATTCATTTTCAATAGGATAATTTGTTTGTCTTATTGACGATGAATATAACATTCGTAGCACGAACCCAAGACTCGGACTTTTGTTTGATAAAGTCAGAACCACTAATAAATGCTGAATAGGTATATGTAACACATCGTAAACAATATAATCGCAAATGGTTTCCGTATTTCGATAAACGCTTCTTTCTATTCTATTAATTAGTGCATATTCCTTAAAGACAAGATATGAAGACTGACTTAGGGTGATTCCTATCTCCCAGTCAAAGGAACACTGTCTCAAAGGAACAATGACTAAGTTTCCTTTCAATCAGGAAAGGGTAATTGATTTAAAGAAGTAACATAGCTTGTTCATAACAACCTTCGGGGTCATATGAAAGGTACAAGCTAGTGGGAGCTTTTGAAGTAGTGACATCTTGTCTGACAACTATTCGAGACTCCGGTAAGTTTATCCAAAATATTTGGAGGAAATCTCTGATTTCACCAGAGATAGAGTATTCCATACTCAGAAATAGGGCATTGCGTAGTCTTCGGGACTGATGCTCGGCCTGCCTCCCAGTGAAATGTTTCACTAAGGGATACACTAGAAATTTACCTTATTTAGTTATTGATGTGCTACGATACGCTGCTGAACTCATTTAAGATATTGGTTGCAAAATAACGGTTTACGTTGTAATGAAAAACCGAGAAGTCTACCTAAAAGATGCCTACGCATTTGTGGATAAGGAGTGAATTCGGTTCACCCCACTTCCGTAAATAGAGGCATTTAGCACCGAGTGCTTGAAGGTAGGACTGAAAATTTTGCGTACACGTTCAGATCATGAAATATCTTGATGCATTGAGTAAAGGTTGATTATAAAACTCACAAAATCAGAGAATGACGGTTATACTGTCAAAATCGGTCTGATAGAGTCTATAAATCACAACTTTGGATCTTGAAGTATTTGTACTCAAGATGTTACTAACTGATTTGTTCAGTCCACATCCAACACCGGAAGTTGGTGATAACACTAATAAAAACTACTAAACTAGATCAGTTTATCAATCCACTCCGAACGTAGAGGGAGTGTGGTTTGTCCATTAACCATTGCAGGACCTTACGGTCTATAGGGTAGATTGATGACCTATAGTCCTTCGTGGGCTGTATAGGATCCTGATCATAGAGGTTGGTTTAAAAGCCATAACCCTGTGAATGGAGTTTGATACTCCAGTTCTGTTGAAACTCTTGTAGAACCACCTGAGTATCTCAGGCCCAGTGGGAGTAATTGGAACTACACCGAGAAGAGTCGAATGAATAGGAAAGTTTAACTTTCAACGCAAAGCTGAGTAATTTAGGGGTGAAGAGAGTTTGAGAATGTGATAAACACAAGAGTAAACTTCAACTTAGTTTATTCATTGAGTAAAAAGATGTATAAATAGATACAATTGAGATAGAGAGACTAGCTAGCTAGCTTGGGCGGCCACTTGAGTATGTAGATGTGGGCGGCAAGCATGCAAAAGTAAAAAGTAAAAGTTATGTCTATGACATAAAGTAAACTAGAGTTTGACATATTAATTGTTTATATGACTCACAATTAATATGTCTTTTACAATTAATTTTACAATTAAATAAGATGTACAAAATATTATGCACGAAATCCTGAGGCTCAGCAATCTGCTGAGCACCCTGCTGAAGCCTCAGCAGACACCCTGCTGAAGCCTCAGCAGACTGAGTCTGCTGAGTAATATTTCCACACCCCCCCTCAAACTGGGTTGTATATGTTGATGCAGCCAAGTTTGCTACTTAGTCTGCTGAACATAAGAGGTGGAATAGCCTTAGTAAGAATATCAGCATTCTGATCTGCTGAGGGAACATACTGGAGTTGAATAATCTTGGCATCAATCTTCTCCTTCAGAAAGTGTCTGTCAATGTCCACATGCTTGGTTTTATCATGATGGACTGGATCTTCTGCCATGCATAAGGCTGAATTATTATCACAACAGAGTGTGATAGGTTGATGATACGGTTGCTGAAGTTCAGTCAGCACCCTTTTTAGCCATAGAGCTTCACAAATGCCAAGTACAAGTGCCCTTAGTTCAGCTTCAGCACTGCTTCTTGACACAGTAGGTTGTTTCTTGCTCCTCCAAGTAACTAGGTTCCCCCATATATATGAGCAATAGCCTGTGGTAGACCTCCTGTCAATGTGACATCCAGCCCAATCAGCATCAGTGTAGACCTTGATTGATCTATCAGTAGACTTGGTGAAGTGCAAGCCTTGGCCAGGAGTGGATTTTAAATACCTCAGTATCCTATTCACTGCATCCCAATGTTGCTCAGTAGGGCAATGCATGAATTGACTGACCAGACTAACCCCATATGCAATATCAGGTCTTGTGTGAGAAAGGTATATGAGTTTGCCTACAAGCCTTTGATATTGTTCTTTCCTGACAGCAATGTCACCATGCAGTAGGGTATGACTGGGTCTACTGGAGATACAGCAGGTTTGCATCCCAGCATGCCAGTTTCCTTCAGTAGGTCCAGGACATACTTCCTTTGGGAGACTGAAATGCCATTGGTGGTTCTAGCTACTTCCATACCAAGAAAGTACTTGAGGTAGCCCAGATCTTTAACTTGGAACAGCTTTGCCAGTAGAGTCTTTAAGTTCTGGATCTCAGTAGAGTCATCTCCAGTAAGGATGATATCATCCACATATACAATTAGAATGGACCTCCTCTGGTTGGTTGTCTTGACAAACATGGTGTGATCAGAGTTGCATTGATGATATCCAGCAGCTTTAACCACAGTAGTGAGTTTTCCAAACCATGCCCTTGGTGATTGCTTCAGGCCATATAGAGATTTCCTCAGTTTGCACACCTTGCCTTGAGTATGAGGATTGATAAAACCAGGGGGTACAGTCATATAAACCTCCTCAGTGAGGTCCCCATTTAGAAAGGCATTTTTGATGTCCAATTGGTGAAGAGGCCAGTCAAGTTGGACAGCTAGGGAAATCAGTACCCTGACAGTGTTGAGCTTTGCTACTGGTGCAAAAGTTTCCTTATAGTCAATGCCATAAGTTTGAGTGAATCCCCTTGCTACCAATCTGGCTTTATACTTGTCAATTTTGCCATCAGCATTGTATTTGATAGTGAATAACCATCTGCAGCTAACTGTTTTCTTGCCTTTGGGAAGAGTTGTGAGGTCCCAAGTATGATTATCCAAGAGAGCAGTCATCTCTGTTTTAACAACAGCCTTCCACTTATCATTTTGAAGGGCCTCCTGAATATTTCTAGGGATAGAGTGAGAGTCCAGGTCCTGTGTAAACATGGCAAAGACAGGAGACAACTGATCATAAGATAAATAAGTATGAATAGAATGATCTTGAGAGTCTAGAGATCGGGTCCAGCAGACACTGGTTCAGTAGGTTGCTGAGGTTCTGGTTCAGCAGGCTGTGGGTCAGTAGACTGCTGAGGGTCAGTAATGTGAGTATCCGCAGGATGCTGAAGATAATGAGTCTGCTGAGGGTTAATGGTTTGCTGAGGGAACGGACTTAGTTCAATCTCAATCAGGTTTCCATCAGTGACTAGCTCAATAGGTTTGCTGTAATATGGAGTCCTTTCAAAGAATTTCACATCCATAGAATTGTAAAATTTCTTTTCAATAGGAGAGTAACACTTGTAACCTTTCCTGTCCTGTGCATATCCAAGGAAAATGCACTTATGAGCTTTAGGATCAAGTTTACTTCTGTGTTGAGCATGGATATAAACAAACACAGTACAACCAAAGATCTTTGGAGGCAATTGGGTAATAAGATGAGAGCAGGAGTGTGTGGTCAGCAGGGTTTGGAGAGGAGTTTTGAAACCTAATACTCTGCTGGGAAGTCTGTTGATTAAATATGTAGCAGTCAATATAGCTTCACCCCACATGTATTTAGGAACATGTGTAGTGAACATGATTGATCTGGCCATTTCCAGCAGATGCCTGTTCTTTCTTTCAGCAACCCCATTCTGTTGAGGTGTTTCCACACAACTACTGATATGAACAATTCCTCTGTTTGTCAAGAAGTTACTGAGGTTAGACTCATAGTATTCCAGAGCATTATCAGTCTTTAAGATCTTGATCTTAGTATCAAATTGGGTGGAGACCATGTGATAAAATTCTTGGAAGATAGGTCCAACTTGATTTGTCTTTCATTAAGAACATCCAAGTGTTTCTGGTATGATCATCAATGAAGGTTACAAACCACCTTTTTCCTGTTATACTTTTCACTCTTGAGGGTCCCCATACATCACTGTGAATTAGGGTGAAAGGGGAAGAGGGCAAGTGAGGTAACTTAGCATATACAGATTTGGTGAGTTTAGCAAATTGACAAATATCACATTGAAGATCATTAAGATTACATCCTTTAAACAATTCAGGGATTAAAGACTTTAAATAACCAAAACTTGGATGTCCTAGTCTATAATGCCATAACATGATATTGTCTAGGTTTTGAGTTCAGGCTGCTGAGGCAGATTCTGTCTTCAGTCTTCTGTCTTCAGCAGGGTTGATCACAAACAGTCCTGAGCAGGGTTTAGCTTGCCCAATCACTTCCTGAGAAGAAAGATCCTGGAATGTACACTGATTCTTATTAAAAACAACGGTCCAATTCAGATCTTTAGTGAGTTTACTGACAGATATAAGGTTACAGTCTAACTTTGGAACAAACAGGACATTCTGTAGATATATCTGATTAGTAAGTTTAACCTTCCCAACACCTTTTGCATAAGAAACAGAACCATCAGCAGTCTTAATTCTGTGAATTTGGTTGCATGGCATATATTGGGTAATAAGGTTTTTATTACCAGTCATATGGGAAGAAGCCCCAGAATCAACAATCCAAGTCTCATTACTAAGAGGTGAGTAAAATATACATGTTTTAGCATGAGTGGCCATTTCAGTAGGGGAGCTACCTTCCTGATGCTGAGCAATAAAGGCTCTAAAGGCAGCAAACTGAGCATTCAGCTTACTGTCATTCTCCTCTTCACTGATAAGTTTGCCTTGACTTTCCCTGGTTGGTTTTGAGGTTTTAGAGGGGTTAGGTTTGCCATGTAGCTTCCAACAATTGTCCTTGGTGTGATTTGTGCGCTTGCAGTGATCACAGAACAGCTTTCCAGCTTTCTCAGTAGGCTTCCTGTAAGTCTCATTAACCTTCAGCAGGGCAGTACCTTCAGTAGGGTTGTCAGCAGGGGGGTTCAGCAGCATCACTTTCCTCCTGCTTTCCTCATGTTTGACCTCAGCAAACATGGATTTGAGATTTGGAAGAGGTTTAGTAGCAAGAATTCTACCTCTGACATCATCAAGAGTAGGATTCAGTCCAGTAAGGAATTTGAATACTCTCTTTTTCTCGATAATGTCTTTAAAGAGGGCAGCATCTTTAACATCATTCCAGGGGTGAGTTTCCAACATATCTAGGTGTTGCCATGCCTTAGATAGTTGATTAAAGTATTGAGTTCCAAACCTGCCCCTGCTGAAACTGACCCCAAGTTTGAAGCATGGGACACAGAAAATAACCAAGTCATGACCATCCTCACGAGGTCTATGACAAAAGAGATCAGTGAGAACTTCATGATGTATGACACTGCTAAGGAAATCTGGGACAATGCCAGAGACCTTTACTCAAAAAAGGACAATACATCTGAAGTCTATGAACTCGAAGCTCAGATTCAAAATTGCAGACAAGGGGTGATTCCCTAAAAGATAGAGAGTTAACCAGACCGTGATCTCTCTTACCACTCAGTCTTGCTTGATTTCATCAGAAAGCGGGAAATAGGGGTGATTCCCTAAGACTTCCTTGCCGAACAACGGAATCTGAACTCATTCAGAACATAAGGGTTTTAGCAAAGAACAAATAACGGATTCGTTACAAAGCAGAAAATAGAGGTGATTCCCTAAGACCTTTTGCGAGACTAACGGTATCTTAGTTTATTCAGAAAGAACCTTTGGCAGGATGCCTGCCATAGCTTATATCCTTTGGGGATTAAAGCAAACCTCTAGGTCATTTCAAAGTCATGTATTTTAATATGTGGACATGACCAGAATATTGATAAGTCTTTCGTAGACTGGGCATCAATATTAGTAAAGTAGTATGTAGATTAGTGTTTGTGAATGGTAACACTGAAACAGTTGGGAACAACATGGGCGTGTTATCTGAAGTCAGAGTCTGACATGCCATCAGGATTCATTCTAAAGGATTTGATTCGCTCAAATTCTCGAGAATCGATTATTGGCAATCCCAACCATTCACCTGGTTAAGATATTCTTGCATTTATGCAACATTCAACGATGTAGTCTACCCTACCTCTCAGGAATGGTTATCTAAACCTGCAGATGAATACTAAATAGGATGTTTAGTGAATCCTCAAGTCTCTTTGGGAGAATGAGTAATAATATGCTAGTATATTCAGGTGCAAACTAGAATATAAGTGATAACACTGATTCTGGCTTTAGGTCAGATTGAGGATGATCGTTAAATCGATCTCGGTCTCAGTGTTTACTCATGTGATAAAGTATTATCCAGTAAGCCACTTCATCGTGAAAACATTGGAGAGGTAGCTCGTAAGGATTTTGCAATCACTAGAGGTCATAAGCATATTGAAATCGTACCACCGGATTAGATGGAAATGCGACTTTCCGATCCCAAAGATTGACCCAAGCCGCCAACCTTCCTGATCAGTGTACCAAGTCACATGGTATTCAGATTCTAAGTACGCGCCGGGTCACTGACCTACCCTACGGCGGCACACTCTGGTCGTGCTTGGAAGGATGAATTACTAAGATGCGCTTGGAGGGTATGATTCTTGGGGATATATGTCTCACTTGTTTTGAGCAAGTGGGAGAATGTTGTAGATATATGTATAAAGGGTGTGCTCTAAAACAATTAATCCACTTACCTTTCATGCAAGTGGGAGATTGTTAGTTGTAGTGCCCGAAAGACAATTATGTAATTGTTTTAGGACAGAATTAATAATTCATCCTATTATATGCATGTATGCTTATAATTAAGACACTGCTAAAACCCTAATTACCTCATTTATGTAATCACATAACTCAGTGTATGGCTATACACAAGAGGATTGAGTTAGTGAGATGTACTTAAAATTAACTTAGTCCGTAGCGTTTATTAATATGAGTACGGGTCTCATGATTAATATGCTAATAATGCGCCCAGAACACTTTAAGTGTGACAATCTTATCCGGACTGTCGGTAATAGGGTACCTAGTGGGGCATTTATATAAGATAATAGTCATATTGGGCTGGACCGAGTTGATTTGAGTTCTCGATATAATTCCGTGATCGAGAAGTCTTATCGAATCACAAGATGATCATATATGGATTAATCTCAATCCTGAGGTGATCACAGACAAATGCTTAGACTAGGGTAGAGTTTGATGTGTTAGTAAGGATCACTTCGCAGTTTGTGGTCCAACACTTCTCGTTGGCTCTATTTTAGGATGAGTGAGTAGTCTGTGCTATCACAGATATGGAATCCATTCCTTCCCTCGGGAAGTAGACAGACAGTTCCCTTATTTGTTAATCCTAGAAACTGATCTATCCCGGGAGTTCATATTATATTAGTTATGAACTAATTGATCACTAGGGGTTAATGGTAAATAAGGATAAGAGGTTTCGAGAAGGGTTTACGGAGATATCCCGAATCGAAACGAACAGTCTATGGAGGATTTATCCGTATGTAATGATTATATCAGCGGACACATTATCAACTCATGGTTGAGTGTAAGTTATCTATATTCGGCAGAGTTCAATTTCGGGTTTATGGTGGTGTAATCCCGGAATTAATAGATTGAATATTATTATTCGGTTTGACGGATAATATTATTTAATTTATTGTAGCTACTGAATATGGGTCCATGGTCCCTGACGTGGCTCCTAACATAGCTTATGTTTTCTCATCGTTTCACCTCAATTATAATTAAATAGTTGGATTGGACTATTTAATTAATATATGGATTAATTTTTTAGTTGGACTATATAATTACATACATGGAAAAGAAATTTTTCGTGGACTCGGCCCAAGTGTGTAAAATGCGTGTGGCCTATTTTTAATAGGGTTGGGGCGTATTTTTGATTATTATTTAATTAGAGAGAAATTAGTTTTCTTGGATAATTATTTAATATATGATTTAATTATTTATTTTTTAAATGATAAATCATGGAATATTGGATAATGTATTTATTTTTCCTAATTTGTTTGGGATATATATTATATTTATCTTTTATTTAATATAAGGATTAACATAATAATTATCTCTTAATTATTAAATCCTTGGAGGACAAGGATTACTCTCCTATATAAAGAGAGTTCTCCCAAGCTTTACAGACAACACAAATTTCGAGTTTTTGGTAGTATTGTGGCTTAGATATTTCGGCCAAATACTATGGGTTCGAGTTTTAGAAAAACTTCGGGTTTTTCTATGGTAGCATATCGAGGAGGTCCGGCGGCTTGAAACACCATCCACCTGGTGGTGCTTGGAGATACACGTTGGAAGACTTTGGCTTCTCAACTAGGATCTCAACTAGCTTGGATTGACCTTTTGTTCTTGGAGTAATTGCACCATAAAAAAGGTTGGTAATCTAACCCCCTCGAAGGTTTAGATCTATTATTTTATGTGCTTTGGTTGTTAGATCTAGATCTTGTATTTATTCCGCTGCGTAATCGGGTGGATCTTAGATCCATCCGGTGATATTACATCCTACAGTGATAATGGTTAAAGTCGATTTAGAGATGGCCTGTGACCATGTCGACTAGGAATTCCTGAAGCAGATTTTGATAGCCTCTAGTTTTGATAAGAAGTTTTGTGATCTTAATATGCACTGCATAACATCAGCCTCGATGTCAATCTTTTGGTTTGGGGACGTCTCCCATCTTTCAAGCCGAAGCGTGGGTTAAGGAATGGTGATCCGATAGCTCCATGTATGTTTTGTTGGTGATAGAATTGGTAAGTGAAAAGATAGAAGAAGCAGTAGCCGGAGGGTTATGGAAGCCGATCAAACTCTTAAAGAATGGCCCACCATTATTTTTTTTTGCGGATGATCTGCTTCTGTTTGGCGAAGCAAGTGAGGTCCAAGCGTTGGTAATAGATGCTGTTTTGGGTGACTTTGCGGTATTTCAGGCCTGAAGATCAATGTGGAAAAATCACAATTTCAAACTTCTCCTAATGTTACATCTACCCGGAGGGAATCATCAGTCAAGCGCTTGAAATGCAACATACCTTAGACCTCTTCTACATGCCAGACTCAGAATCTCCACATTCTCTTTTCTGGTGGACAAATGAGATGGAAACTTGCCTCGTGGCAATCTCACACTTTAACACGTGCAGGTAGAGCCATCATAATGCAAATGTCCGTATCCTCACCACCTTTTTATGCGATACAAAATATCAATCTCCCGATGGGCATTCTATCACAGCTCGAAAAGATTTGTAGAAATTTTTATTGGGGAGACATGGTGGAAAATCGAACGATGCACCACATTGCATAGCATAAATTATGCATGCCAAAGGAAGCAGGCGGGCTAGGGTTCAAAAACATGACAGGTATGCATCATGCATTTTTGGGAATGCTTGCTTGGAAATATATGACAAATAAGAAAGCGTTATGGGTCGACGTTCTCAAAGAAAAATATTGGGAAATTCATCAACCTTTGAAGCAAGGGAGTTCAACAACGTGGAGGAGTATTAAAATTGGGGCTGCCTCTATAGATGCGGGGCCAAAGTAATTGATGGCGTCATCACTTGGAGGGATAGGTCTAAGGGGCAATACATGGTGAGCTCGGGCTACAACCTTCAATTCAATCGGTGGTGCAGCAAAGTTTCGACTTCATTTGGAATGATATTTGGGGACTAAAATGTCCTACTAGAGGCAATCATTTTATTTGGACATTGTGTCACAACGCCTTACCGGTTAACACGCGTTTATATCGTTTCCAAGTGATGGATTCGAGCATTTATGGACTTTATGGTCTTGCTGAATGATCAAACTCAAGATGAAATATACTGGAAATGGTTCTCTTCGCTCTAGGATCAAAGATAGAGTAGTCTTTTTTATATGGACTGAACTTAAGAAAATAAGCTGCCTTCGTATCCAAATATATCTTTGGAATCAAGTCCAACCGTAGTTCAAGCGGTTATCCACTATAATGGAGTTAATGGGTGGTTATGTCATCCACCCACGTCTCATGTCCGCATGTAACTGATCTTTCTCCAAGATGCGTGTATTTCCGATCTGCTTCCTCCGACCAGAGACCTGCCCTGGTCTGATCCGTCTGCTTCCTCCGACCAGGGGCCTGCCCTGGTCTGATGTTGATCTGAATCGGTTTCTCGTTGAGGGGCCTCCTGAAGGTTGACCTGCACCCAGGACTTGACCAGGGATCTTCCCTAATCGTATGGTCTAGGTGGTCGTGTTGACTTCCACGTCGGATATACCCCTGTCTTGTTCTGCTGGTCCGTTAGGTATACACTTGACACGTGGACATATTCGGGTCACCCCCAATCAAAGCCCCCCAGATCTTAATCGATGTGGTCTGTCCTTTTAAATGGATTAAGATCTGAAGGTCCAGGGTCTTTCACGTGTATCATACAGATAGCAAATCCACTGTTGCCTCGGTTATCTCAAACGTCACCATAATTGCACGCGCTTTGTCTTTTCAATCGATGCGTAGTCCAAACGTCCTATATTTTGGCCAAAGGCTATTAAATCTACTAAACCCTGCAAACGCCCATCATTATTTATAGACACAGGCGTCAGATCTGCCGGATTTGCTCCCTCAATTATCAAGTAAGTCTTTCTTCTTTCTGCGTGATCTTCTTTTATTCCTTATGAATCAAGACCAGCCTGAAGTATCTAATCCTGGCGAAAATCCCTTTTTCTCTATTCTCCCTCTTCATTTGATTGCTTCTATTGTTCCTGCACTTATTGAATTGCCTCCAACTGAGTATAATATTTCCGGGTTATCTGCGCCCATAAGAGCATTAAGGAGGACCTACGAGACTAAAAAGATGATGGCTTGCCATTCAATCGACTCCAAATTGAAGGATTCTGATATCACAAACATCTGTGATAAGTATGGGATAAACAAGAATGTTTATGCCCCCATTCGACCTGAGTTTGGGAAAAGTGCCGCTGCTCCTCCTTCCGGATACTGCGCTGTTTATAAGGAGCAGTTTGATTGCGGTCTCAGATTTCCCCTTCCTCAAGCCTATTTGGAAATACTTCGATATTACGATTTAGGGATTGGTCAGATAGTCCCGAATAGTATACGAGCCATTACTGGTTTCTTGATTTGGTGTAAGTGTTTTGTCACCCCTTTCACGCTGTTACTCTTTAGGACTTTTTATCAGTGTAAACAAGTTAAGAAAAGTCCTGGCTGGTACTGCTTTTGCAGGAGAACCGATAGTCTGAGCAGCATACGGTTGATTAAGAAAACTGACCAGTCCTTCTCGGATTGGAAAAAACATTTCTTCTATATTAGGCCTCAAACTGCCAGGGATATAGGCAAGTGGAACACTTCCACTAAAAATAGTGATGTGTTAGAAAGAAAGCTGGATAAGAAGTTGTTAAGTGATATCAGCGTATCCCCCATATATCTGGGTCTGAAAAACTATAGTTCCAATTTAATCGATGCTGCTCGTCTGGAAACCGCTGGTCCAGAACCCTATGTTGAGCTATCGGAGGAGAGATACAATATAAGTAGGATTTCTTATTTTGAATGTTTATGCATCTCCTCTAAGACATGTTTTTAATTACTTGTTGATATTTGCAGTGGCGAGTTTCACCGACATCATTCAAATAGCTGATGATACCTCACCTTCCAAGGCCTAGGATGCATCTGATCCCGTTATCAACCCAGACGTGCCTGATCAGACTGCTCACTCTGCTGACGTTCATTTAAATGAGTCTTCAATTGAATCCGATCATGCTGACGATGATTCTGAGAATACCAATGAATATGATGACGGAAAAATTCACTATTATTATTATAACATTTCACCCCACTTCTTATACCATTTTGAGCGTTATTATATCATTTCGAGTCATAAATTCCTTAAATTCATCTAAGTATGTTAGTAGTAATTATTATATAAAATATCGTGTTTTTATTAGTTTTTGTACCGGTTTAGTAACCGGAGTGTCGTGTCGGATTTACGTTTGGTATTTTGGTGGTTTATTGCAGAATTATAGGTTGACCAAAATCCCGAGTAATGACACGTTTTGAGGCCTAAAAGAGGTATTTTTAGGGATATAAGAGTGTGCCACTAACTTAAGTGGTCAAGTGGCTCAGTGGTTAGTGGTACCACTAACGAATAATATCTTCGACGAGCGAATGGCCCATCAAAAAGACATTTTCTGAAGAAGTATCCTTAATGAAAGTTGTATATCTTTGAAAGAGCTTTCCAACGCATTTTGAATCACGTCAATCGGACTTCTACAACTCAAGTATCATTAAGTCAAGTGGTCAAGTGGCTAATCGATTTGATTTAGTGGTAATCGAGAAATATCTTCGACAATCGAATGTCTCATCAAAACGATATTTTCTGAAGAAGAGTCCTTCATGAAAGTTGTAGATTTTTCCGAGAGCTTTCCGATGCTTCTTGAATCATGTTATTTGGAGATCCAGAACTCGAGATATGAATTTTAGAAGTTTTCTTCCAAAATATATAATTTATATCCGAAAATTGAAAATTAATGGGAGATGAATGTAATGATTACACCGGATCGATCCGCCCTTTCCCATATCGATCCGGCCTTAACTAATTTGCCTATAAATAGGCTGAATGATCCAA